>JAJMGL010000020.1:0-173332 GCA_030568695.1 Suhomyces wounanorum
GAACTCCATAAACATTACTTTTCGATGAAGTCAGGCTTGGTTGAGCTGGTGTTCTAGACCGTGTAGTGCGTGTGATACCTGTTGAACTTGACTGGCCTCTACTTGCTGATGGCATAGATTGCATAGATTTCACTGGTGCGCTGGGCAGTATAAAAGTAGAACTGCCGCCGAGAACATTGCTGGTAACAAAGCTTGTAGTAGTCAACACACTGGGGAAAGTGGTCGTGATAGTCTTTGTAGCACATTCGTTTGATATGCATTCCGTCGTAGTACTGGTTGACGTCACTTCAACAGTCACAGTGATGGGAACTCCATAAACATTACTTTTCGATGAAGTCAGGCTTGGTTGAGCTGGTGTTCTAGACCGTGTAGTGCGTGTGATACCTGTTGAACTTGACTGGCCTCTACTTGCTGATGGCATAGATTGCATAGATTTCACTGGTGCGCTGGGCAGTATAAAAGTAGAACTGCCGCCGAGAACATTGCTGGTAACAAAGCTTGTAGTAGTCAACACACTGGGGAAAGTGGTCGTGATAGTCTTTGTAGCACATTCGTTTGATATGCATTCCGTCGTAGTACTGGTTGACGTCACTTCAACAGTCACAGTAATGGGAACTCCAGTTACAATATTATTGGTTGAATAATTTGTGTCGGTTGCCTTAATATTGGTAGGTTGATCTCCTGTTTGTTGTGCAGCAGAGGTGTTCAATTCACAATTTTCACAGATCACAACGCAAATAACGTCAACGATTTCAACGATTTCAACAACTTGGGTTGTGTATACTACCTGTGAAGTAGAGAGATATATATTTGGAACAT
Organism: Suhomyces wounanorum; assembly: GCA_030568695.1. Classification (NCBI taxonomy): domain Eukaryota; kingdom Fungi; phylum Ascomycota; class Pichiomycetes; order Serinales; family Debaryomycetaceae; genus Suhomyces; species Suhomyces wounanorum. The sequence goes on from JAJMGL010000020.1 coordinate 820, forward strand.
TTGTAATGCCTGCGCTAATTTTGTCAGAAATCTGTGACGCTCCAGTAGATGTCAAAGTTAATGTAACATTTTCCGTTTTTACCACTTGACGTGTGGTGGTTGAAGTGGAAGTTACATTCGTTGTCTGGGTGCTGTACTTTTTATCAGATAATTTTCCGCTTTTCAGCAACAGAAGATTGGTATCAGTAACAAAGCTGCTTCGTGTGGGTGGCTTTTGAAGACTATATGATTGGTTGTGCACAACGGATTTTGTTGCAAGTTGAGATGTCGCAACTATAGAGTGCGACATAGAATTCTTTGGCGAAGTTGAAAAATTGTAAAATGTGGAACTGTTTTGATAGGTAGTGTTCCAATATTTTCCGAACCCTCTCAGCAAGCCATTGTCGATCGTGGATAATGTGGTGGATGATTGGGAGTAATTGTTTTGCACAAGACGAGTGGTGAAGGACAAGTTTGAAGGTTTTTCCATAGTAGTTAATTTAGTTGCATTAGATTTTGAGTAATGGGTAGTTTTTTTCAAACAATCACTTGCTTTTTGTTTGTCAGTTACCTGTTCAATCCCTTCTTCATCTTCACAGGTGGAGACAAAGTTAATCTTATTAACTTCATTCAAGTTTGGTTCATTGGCCGTGAGAAAAGAGCTTAGTGCATTCTCATGGTAATCTGGAGAAAAATAATTCGAATGGCTTATAGTGGAATTCTCTCCATGAGCCACATAAATAGTTGCTAGGAAATATAAGAAAAAGAATAGTACACTGGTCGGCTGATGAACCATATTGCGATTCGAAAGTGGCAAATTGCACTTTGAAAGTTGCAAAGTTAACAAGATATTTAAAACAATTAATAAGAAAAGAGGGAAACAATAATATTAAGCGAAAGTATTCAAGTTATTATTCAGTCTTAATGCTAAAATATGGGAAAGAAGATACTAATATATGATTGTCTATATTGTTTAAGCTTAACTGCAAATCAGGTTATAGTGTAAAGGCAACACTCCATTAATAAAAACATATTGAAGGGCAAATAATGCCAAGTATTAAGCATTGTAAGCGCTTTCAAACTGATTTGCTGTTTATTAAACTTTAATACGTCTTTCTGCTGAATTGATATATGGTTGAAAAGATGAATACCAAGCATACTAAATCAATGTGTACATATGGAAGCAAGTGAACCATCTATTCAAGGGAAAAAATATCCAAAATATTTATATATCCACTGATAATGACCCCTTTTGATAATCACAAACTTCAATAAATATTATTGTGTATTACTTTTTGTGTGACAAATTCTTGTCAATGTCACTTCACCTATCTCTAAAAACTAACAACTCAAGATGTACTCATGCTAAGTAATACTTTGACTATGCAGTGTGGCAATTATAATTAAGCGACCAGAGCCATGAATGTTTTATGGTCTAAAAGTTCTCAAGAGATCTAGTGTTGAGTGTAGATTTTCTTAAATAATCTTTTGATGCTAATTAAATAAAGATGGTCTTGGAAGTTGATTAAGCGTTACTTTTTGGATAATTATTAATCATAAAATATTTATGCAAAAGGTTAAAACATATTCAAATATTAAGATTTCAAATTTTGAAAACGCTTTAAGAATTAGTCTTAAATGTTTATTCTTAGGTAACTCAATGGAAAGAAATGAACTAGGTAATTGATAAGTCATATTCCTTTACGATGAATTCCGAAGTTCTAGATATTTGTATCATCTAATGCAAGGTGTATTATGCGACTGCAGGCCCCTGAAAATAATTAAACTGATGAAATTTCACGCCTGCAATAGCACCTACTTTCGCGAATACTTATAGAGGAATCATCTCTTACAAGTAATTATTGGATCTATCGAAAACACATCACTTGAACTGATCTATGAGAAGTCTCGATATATTTTGGGAAAATCATAGAGTTGATCTAAGTTTAATTCAATTCTGCATTAGATTTACCATTTTGAACGAAACAAGAAATTTCGTTTTATGATAGTTGTCTAGTAATAACTATAAGAGGGCAATGCTTGAAATCTTAAAAATGTTCTCAGAATTTTTCCAATATATTCGAAAGGTTTGGATCAAAGCGGTTGCTGTACTTTTCAATTACAATTTTATTTTGAGCCTACTCGAAGAATACTCGGCACTTTTATTGTATCGCTATAAATATACATGACATTTATCTTTTTTTTTTTTTGGAAGTATACTTCAGTCACAAAGTTTGCTAGTTCTTTAGAATATGTGTGTATAAATAGACAAAATTGTTGCCAGGAATTGTGTGATTAAAATAGCAAAAATAAAATCTGTTGATACTTTTGTAAAATTCTGACAAATATTAAAAATGCTTAGATATCATTGGTAGCCTGCCTACAAGCTCTTAAATGATTTCGTTATACAATTGTATCCATAACTAGCGTGAAACCAAAAGCTATAGACACAATTCAATAAAGTTGAAATTTCAAACCACATAACAGAAAAAACCTTCTTCAAAGACCTGAAATTCTTTTAGATGTAACTGGAATTTTTGGAGGTGTGTAATTGAAACTAACGATCATTTGCAGTTGCAAAGATTTTGAATTCTTTGAATAGCATGATGTCAAATAAAAAGAGGGAAGCAGCATGATAGACAATAAAACTTTCTTGAATTGTAAATATTTGGTACTAGCAAATAGGGAGTATTCGTTTCTTATATGAATGAACAATTATTTGATTTGATCATGTAATTGTATCAACGAAGACGAATTTGATACTTTTTACACTAACTTTCATTTCTTGCTTACTAAATGTTACCTTGCTTATACATACTAAGCATCAAACACCAGAAGGGACCTTTACATGTTTCAGAATTATTACTTTTATTCTTTTCAAGTTGCTTCGTGTTTGCCTGTAATCTTGCTTGCTCTTGATGATAAATAGGAACTTCAGTTTTCACATCCATAGAGTATTAATAACTAGAGTTGACTTACATACATTTTGTGTCTACGAGTGGCTCATATTGTAATCATGATTCATACTTGATTTCGAAATTTTAAAACATTTACCCTGTTGAGATAAGCAAAAGAAAGGTAATACATATACAGATAAAAGAAAATTGGCAACAATCGGTTAATATCCATTCATAAAATCCACAGAGTTAGATCGCTGTAGCCTTTGTTAAAAAAATCGAAAAAACTGAAAACAAAACCACTGCCTTTCAAATTTTGTTTTTTGGTTCCATTTTGTACAATTATTCAATTCCACCTATTCCACTAATAAAAGCGAGAGACCATGTTCTAGACATGCCATTGTCAATAAATCTGTCGTCCCAATCATCTCTTGAAAACCATTTCCAAGAAGCCTCTGGGTTGAATAAAGCTAAGTTTAACATTAAAATTCCTTTCCAGCCATCTGGAATACGATCAATAATGGGAGCAAGAACTTGATCCCATTCTTCTTTTACAAACTTTTCTGTCCGAATGAATGATGATACAGGAGTTATTGGAAGCATATGAATACCGTGAATCCATTCATTACCGATATTTCCCCTTCCAAAATAAGTTGCAAAGTCCACCTTGTTCTCAAATGTAATTCCAGCAACCTTATTTTTAATAAAATTTGACGGTTGGACCATATTGTCGTCAGAGAAAAGCATGTACATACCCATTGATCTTTTCATAACAGCTAACATCAAGTTTGCTCGGGCTTCCATGCTCTCATCTTTAATGATTTGAGAAAAAAGCTTCATTCCGTAAGCAAAGTGATAATCTTCAGAAGAGGATTCTTCATCTTTACCATCACCAGATGGGAAAATACCCCTAGCAAATGAATGACCATGAAACCAATCAAAACTTCTGAATTGTGGAAAAAATTCATCTGCTGTTGGGCTAGCCACATCACGAAGTAAAGTAGTTACATAATTAAGGACCAAGTTGTTATTTTTAGTCAACCAATCAGGATCAACTTTGGCAATTAAAGCAATAGCATGGATATGATAACCGTAATGAAAATGGTGATCATTATAGTTGGAATTGCCAAAATCTGCTTCCGGTTTTGCAGAAGAAATAAGTCCTTTCCAAGAAGTGTCAAATACTAATGGATACTTTTGATGATTGCTTGCAAATATTTCAACAGCCTGTTTAATCTTGGGAAGAATTTCAGCAGTTAAAGTAGCATCGCGCAATATGAAATGGCAAACATAAGTTATGTATGCAAACTTATCCAAAATCTTACCCGAAGTATACATTGAGTCGATGTTTGCCATACCAACAACGTCTTGCTTAACTTCTTTCTGGGCTGCTGTGCGAATCACACCAAGAGCTCTTTCAGAAAAGTATGGAACCTTTCTAAATGATGCCCAAGGCTCCCAATTGATGTCTGTAGGCAATTCTTCTTCCATAATCAATTCAGATGTTACGTAGCCTCTCATGACACCTTTTGTAGTTGAGTCAAGCAGAATATCAATCTCCTTGTCTTTGATTGACTTGATTAACGATTGCTGATGATGGGGAAAGCACCAAATAATCGTGTTTCCGCTTGGTGAACTTCCTGAGAGATTATACAAGAAATGGTATCTTGCTATTTTGTCATCCACTGTGCCTTTTAACAGCACATCTGTTGGATAGGAACCTGCACACATATCATAGAAGTGAGACAGACCTTTGGCCCATTGAATTTTGCAATTGTTGGTGTTATTTCCTATGATATGATTGGGATCTTTTAATTGCAATTGATTATCACCTTCAACATATAAGCTCCACACAACCTGATTGAACAATTTGACATGATACTTGGAGAATGGTCCTGAAGTTTGCACTTGAGCGAATTCTTGCACACCCACTTGAGATGCGATCACCGGCTTGATTTCCTGAAAAATAGCAGTAACAAAACCCATTCCCTGGACTAAAGGTATGGTGATGTTCCTATTACTGTCCAACACTAACTTTGACCGAACTGAAAACTTCGCGTGGTTATCCAATAAAAGCGTCGTATTCATTGCAGTCAAGCCTTCTCCTGATATGATGAATGATTGAATTCTGGGGGGATTGAAATAGAATTGAACCGGATTGGCATCTGGATTGGGACCAAACACCTGTTGCGAAGCATCGGTGTGGTTGAAAGCAATCCCAAGATCTTGTCCTGGCTGCTTGGTTAACCACAAGGAATAAGGTTGTGTCCAAACGGGAAAGGTCTGATCATCCAAGGTTAAATTGTTGTAGAAGTTGTTGGTTTGGATTGGAGAGTCCAGTGGTCCAAATGTGGTACCTTTTGGCGGATTGGGGTGATTGACGCGAGAAAAAATGGATGGCGGCTCTCCCACGGCAATTGGCTGTGCAAAAATGTTTTCAATCATATTTGATACTGATTTCACATCAATTTCCACAGAAGTATAGATAACTAGGTAGCAATTGTTCCCCAGATTTTCCGAAGTAGTGGACTATTTATGTATGTGGATCACGTGTAGCGATCTTCAATGACTAGCAAGAGAATCCATTTGAACTCACCAAAAGACACATAAAAACCCCACAATAAACTTCCTTGGTTTATTTTCCATGATAATTCGTATGACTATATTCAAACTTTGTACCAACAAAATTGATGGATTTCTACACATAATTATCGAAAGCAGAGCCCTATTTACGCATATGGATGTACATTTGTGTGGACAAAATCAGAACGGAACCGCAGAAAATATTTGTGATGTGTTCGAATGACTACCATTATCGGGAGATAAAAGTCAATAGGTTAAATAATGCGTAGATTGTGGTATTGATACCTGATTAGTTAATCCTGGTAACTAGTGAAAAAGGGTTTAAATTCACTCTTTTCACAAATTCTTGTCCTGGATGACACTTGTCTACGGGGAATAAGGGATCAAGGGATAGAGTGCAATAATGGACATATAGTGGCCAGTACAATTTTAATTGGTCTTATCACCTGTCAAATACTCGGGTTTCGGTCTACGGATCCCATTGCCTAACATGCAGTGATCATTACATCCCATGTATTAATTCTGTCTATATATCATATATCATACCTACTAATGTGATTCTCCCGATCACATTTACCATAATTTTTCGCAAATTTACCCCATGTCTCGCTATGAATTACGACAGAAAATTTCATCCAAGACTGGTGACCTTTTCCAAGACATAATTTCCCACTGAACATTGTGTAGGAACTTAAAATGATTGTTGAGACGTAGTTGACTGCGATGGCGGGGAATCTGCTTTAATTCCATGCAATTTGAAGTATGTATTGGATTTACCACTGGAGTCTGACGGATTAGGTTGAAAATACCATTTCTTATGTGAACATTATCTATGAATATCAACTGGAACAACCATTTGCTACGTAACCAGTTTATATTCCTTGGAAGTGGGGTTGCTTTGCAGTAGATCATGACATGAGAATCCAAAAATACTTTTAATTAAATGCATGCTATCCTACAATGTTCCAAGTTATAATTGTTTAGGACGGAATTTCATTGCGAATTTGGTAGTGATGCACAGTTGGCCAGATAAGATTACCCAGAAATAGAATGAATCTTCTTCTATGTGTCCTACATCTGGTACATCAGTACTACCAAGGTGTCCCTGGTGCATAAGTCTTCCCAATGCCAATAATCCGCTAAGAATGTAGCGGAACCAATGTTACTCAAGGTGATGGACAATTTTGGCGGATTTCCTAATATGGTAAGAATTCCGCTATCGAAATATGGAGTATAAAGCTATAAACTTCAGCATTCTTCAACCTTCAACTGAACTCCACAATGAAAACAAGCCTTGCTACCATATTTTTAGCTTCGGGAGCCTTAGCCCACTTTTTCCAATTGGGTCCCAATGACGTCGTCTTCCAACAGAAGGAAGATGCTACCTTAGAAGAGAAATGGAGCGGATTATGGCCATTCCAAGGTATCAATACCTTCGCCCATTTGGACCACCACAAATGTTTATTAGATGATGAAACCACCTATGATGTCGCCTTGATTGGTGTTCCATTTGATACCGCTGTTTCCTATAGACCAGGTGCTAGATTTGGCCCAAGAGCTATTAGAGCTGCATCTCAAAGACAAACTTCTTTGAGAGGTTACAACCAAAGAGCAGACTTCAACCCATACCTGTCATGGGCCAGAGTCATCGACTGTGGTGACATTCCTGTGACTCCAGTGGACAACACTGTGGCTTTCCTTCAAATGACCGAGGCCTTCAAGGAATTGTTATCCAGAAGAGAATCAGTGGATTCCAAGAAGGTTCCTCCTAGATATGTTGCATTGGGAGGAGACCACTCCATCTTATTGCCACACTTGAGAGCTCTTCACAAAATTTACGGAAAGTTGAACATTATTCACTTTGATGCCCACTTGGACACCTGGGCTCCTGATAAGTACCCATCCTTTTGGAATTCTGAACAATCTGAAATCAACCATGGCTCTATGCTCTGGAAAGCACATGAAGAAGGATTGACTTCTAGAAACAACGTCCATGCTGGATTGAGAACCAAATTGTCCGGCTTGGAAGATTACGAAGATGATGACACCCAGCACTTCCTTCGTATCCATGCCGATGACATCTGGTTAAAGGGAGCTGAATATGTCGCCAAGCAGATCTTGGACCGTGTTCCTGCTGATACTCCTACTTACATTTCCGTTGATGTCGATGTTTTGGACCCTGCCTTCACCAGTGGTACCGGAACTCAAGAACCAGGAGGATGGTTGCCAAGAGAACTCATCTACATCTTGAGAGCTCTTGAAAACTTGACCTTGGTTGGCGCTGATGTTGTTGAAGTTTCCCCAGCCTACGACAACGCCGAAATTACCTCCACCAATGGTGCTCAAATTGCTTATGAATTGATCACCAGTATGGTCAAGAAGGGAAGAGTCAATCCCGATTTGGTTATATGAATAGAATATAGATGACTAACGAAAAATACCACTTGTCGCTTCAAAACAATTACATTTCAAAACCAATTACAAGGGAGCATAACGCATGAAAAAGTTTATAATCACACCTGTAGTATACCAAAAATGCAATTTACAGTCCGTTTGATAATATATATATTAAATTAGATAAAAATCCTTCAAGGAAGGGTTCCCATGTAAGTCATCAAAACCAGTGCTTCTACTATTAGAACGCACTGAAATTGTACAACGACTACCGGAAATTGATATAGTCTATCTTCTATGTCTTGATAAACATGATTTCAAAGGAAATTAACGGACAGTTGAAGATAACGCGGGTGCTGATGGATATGAAATGAAATTAGATGAGCAAGGCCAAACCAACTGCAACTACACCAACAGCACCAATGTTCATGCTGTTAAGGTAAGCAGCGTTTTCGGAAGAGTGACTGGTACCGTTGGATTTGTTGGAACCGTTGGCCAATCTGTTAGCAAAGAATCCAGCGTTACGAGAGTCTGGGTCTGCGAAAACGGTAGAGGTGAGTGGTCCCTTGGTCTTGTCAAATCTACCGTACTTGTGAGTACCGGAAGATGTTTCTTGACTGGACTCCTTGGTCTTGTCGAATCTACCGTACTTGTGAGTACCGGAAGGGGTTTCTTGGACGGACTCCTTGGTCTTGTCGAATCTACCGTACTTGTGAGTACCGGAAGGGGTTTCTTGGACGGACTCCTTGGTCTTGTCGAATCTACCGTACTTGTGAGTACCGGAAGATGTTTCTTGGACGGACTCCTTGGTCTTGTCGAATCTACCGTACTTGTGGGTACCGGAAGGGGTTTCTTGGACGGACTCCTTGGTCTTGTCGAATCTACCGTACTTGTGGGTATCGGAGGAACCTGTGACAGTGAGAGTGACAACCTCTCTGGTGGCGTCATCTGCGGCTGAAGCCATAGCGGCCATGGAGGCCATACTGATCACAACGCTGCTCAACTTCATGATGATAGTGTAAAAACGAATATAAAGGAAATGCAGTAATTTTATTGAAAGACTCACCCAAGAAAATTGTGCTATTACCAAATTCTATGTTTGTTTTTATTGGCAGGGACTTTCGGTTACAGTAGGAGCAATTGCGAGGTATTTGTCCGATGGGTACCTGGGCCCGGGGTCTGTGTGCAGGAGTGTTGACAACTTGAGGAATTATTTCCTGAATGGGCCAGCGATGCCTGCACAGAAATGGTTCCGATGTCGCATGCGACATGCGACATCGTCCCCTAGACCGCCGGTCCGCCCCAATTGAGGGCATAGGTCGCCCGTTTAGGCCACCCGGCCATGCCGCCACCGCCATCTCTCCCCCGCTACTGCCGAGGTTTTCCGCTTGTAATTTGGGCCCAATCGGGTAATGCCGAGGTGGCCGGCCGCACACGTTGCTTTTTATGGCGGTTTTCCTCAGTTTTGTAATCTGGTTGAGGGATTAAGCCGCAGCTACCCACAGGTGTTGACTAACATTTTCTATGGCAGGGTTCTGGAAGTGGGATTTTCCACTGGTGTTGGCCCCGAGGTAGATTGGTGGTGGGAATCAAAAAACACGCGTGATGCTTGAGGCATCGAAGCCTTCGGGCTTCATCAGCTTCCATCAGTTCCATCAGCTTCCATCAGCCTCCATCAGCCTCCACCACACTTCTATCGCGGGGAGTTGCTGGTATGCATCTTCTCTCTATCTCCTTATGGGTGGGTTACGTAACCAGATTTGAAATGCGCAGTGGGAAATTCTTGGAAGTAGTTCGCTTGTCAATTTGGTAGGAGAGAGAACAACTGTAGAACAGAAAGGGGAACTTCGTATTTCTTTCAAGGGGCACTTGTTTGAGGAAGTCTCAAGATTAAACTTTGATCAATCGATGCCGAGAATTCATTTGGTTCATCACATTATTGTTAAGAAGTGTAAATTGAATTGCACCATGTGAACACAGTCAATATTGGCGAATTAATCATAATTTATCATAATTTATCAAAAATTGTAAATTTTGATATTGGGAAAACTAGCAGGAGGCCATACAAATATGATATGGTAGATTAATCAACAACTGTATAAATCACTAATATCGTAGTCCGCTAATGCTACAGTAGTTCCGGTGGGTGTACTCCCCCTTTGGCGTTCACCTGTCCCACAATTAAACTCACAGGGAGAAATACCATGTTACCAATCAACAGATTCTACTCATGGCCGAGCGCGAAAATCGTGTATTATGAGAGATTTAACTATATAGAAATAGAGATATGATGAGAGATGCAGAATGAAGTGGTTCCTTCGAACCACGCCAGGAATAAACCATTAGAGAACAGAGATTAGTTTATGAGAAATCAAATAAGAAATGTATACCACACAGTCCATGCATTCAGAAATTGAAGTTTTGTTGCTGGTTGGTGTCAACCCCAAAGCCGTAAGCATCACCATATGCTTGAGGAGCAAGAACTTCGTCGTCAAGTTGTTCATCATCTTCAGAGAAATACTTTGCAATGATGTTGTAAGCCTTCTGATAGATCTTTTCGTTGTTGTTACTTTGACATTCGAAAATCTTGTCCATACCACCGGCTTCCTCAATGTACAAGGCATTTTGATTGATGGAGGCTCCCGATGCATCTCTATCCAATTCGCCCATCTTCAAGATGTTCTCTAATGAATCTAAAGTAACTTCAATAATCTTGGTGTCAGCCACGGCCAATAAATCACACAATGGCTTGATACATCCTTGAGAAACCAAGTAACGAATTTGATCAGGCTTGGACAAACCTCCCGATGAAGCATTGGAAATGGCCCAACAAGCTTCCTTCTTGGTCTTATAGTCACCAGTGGCCAACAATTTGATGATCAAAGGAATCAAATTAGCTTCAATAACTGCTTGAATTTGATCAACGTTTCCAGCAGTGATGTTAGAAATGGTCCAACATGCTTCCTTACGGATAGTCTCCTTTGGTGAGTGCAACAAAGGTGCCAAAGCTGACAAAACACCAGCATTGATAACAAGCTGAGTTTGTAAATCGGTACCAGTGACGATGTTACCAATGGCTCTTAAAGCTGGAGTTTGAACTAAGGTAGATTCATGTCCCAACAATTCAACAAGACGACTTGGAATTCTGGCATCAAGAACTGCTTGGATAGCTTCAGGGGTGCCATCAGACAAGTAAGAAACAGCCCAACAAGCGTCAACTAATGTCTCTGGGTCGATAGAATAGATCAATTTGGCGAGAACAGGGATGGCCAGTTGAACGATGTTCCAATCGGGTTGAGGGTTCTTACCTCTACACAAGTTAGACAAAGTCCAAGTAGCAGTTCTGATCAAGGACATCTTGGTACTGTTGAACAAGTTCAAAACAGGACCCATGGCCCCACAAGCCAACACATAGTCCCTGTAGTTTGCAGAATCACCAGCAACGTTACCCAAGGCCCAGATAGCTTGTTCTTTAACCTCAAAGGAGTTAGAGTAGAGTAATTCCACAAACAAAGGAACAGCATTGGCTTCAACCACAACCCTGGTTTGTTCACTGTTACCCGAAGCGATGTTCGTTAACGCCCAGGCAGCCTCCAACTGTAACATCTGAGGGTGAGAGTCCTTCATGAACTCAACCAATGTCAGGATCACGCCGGACTGGATGACCAAGTCGATGGGAGGGTTGTGTTCACGACTCAAGATCTGTCTAAACTTTACGGTTGCACTCAACTGACTGTCGAAATCGTTTTGCTGGATTTGTTCGATCATTTTGGGCAAGTCTTGCTGCAACTTGCTGTAGAACAGGTTCTCATCATTGTTTTGCTGGGCGAAATCCTCATCTTCATCTTCAGAATCGTTGGCGTTGTCGGTAAAGTTACGTCTCTTGGACAATACTTCTTCACGCTTCTGCTTTCTCAAATCTACTTGATGATTCTCTCTTCTTCTTCTCAATTCATCACTTTGGAATCTGCCCTTGTTCTTAAAATTGGTACGACGGTACTCGGGAATGAATCTGTTGGTGGACTCGTTCTCCATGGTTCTGATGAATGTGTTGTTGATTGCCCTCAAAATTTTATTTCATCGCGCTGGCGTGTGAGGCACCATCACCAGGAGAAGTCGCAAGAATCTGTATTATCTCTGCCATCTTCTACTGCTAGGACAAATTTATTGACAGCTCCTGGTCAAATTATAACCACATTGGGATTCCTTACCACAATGATAGTACCGCTTGCATCGAAGCACACTAAGGTATTTCTTCCCAGCTTTAGGTGCCTTTTAAGTGCCCACAGGCAATTCACAACCACAAATGGAATCCGCGTTCAACACAAGGGAAGTTTCCGATCTTCAGACACCACAGTGGAATCAGATGAGATCATCTCCGACAATAACCCTTGGTCACCAACGCTATACAATGATACTGTCTATGTTAATAAGCCGGGGTCCTTACGTGTAACTGCTCTTCCTTCCAACTATCGTCTTTCATACAGTGCACTCTACGAAGCACCAGGCGCCAAGTACGTGGCGATGTTGAAACGTCTCACATTGTCTTTTGCCGTGTTGGGAGTCTATGGGGCCAAATTGTTTTACGAATCTGCCCAATTCGACGACATGTACTCATTGATCACTCTCTTCTCCTGTGGTGTGCCTGCTGCATATGTTCAATATAAAACAAAAGACTATGTCACCAGAATATTCCGGTTGTATGACAAGGACAAACCACAGACATTGGAAAACTTGGTCCTGGATGAAAAGCTCATTCTTGAAAAGTTGAATGCGACGGGTGGTAAGACCTACAATACATTATTGCAGGTATCAAATAACAAGCTGCTACAGAAAAGTCCCGAAGGCAGCTTCTGGACACCATATGCCACTTGGAAGGAAGTGGATCCAGAGTCGAACACACCAAGAGTGCATTATGTGGTAGATAATATCGGAGGATTGAAGATGGATCGGATCTGGGGCATCATAGAGCATAATTCTGGCATTAACAATGGAAGATACATCGAAGATGCTGGTAGGGAAGACCAGGAATAGACTGATCCAAAACGTCCTTCTTGACTGTTAGAATGTTCATGAACTTGTATATATAATACACTGATTCCTTAAAATTTCACTAATACTTACCGAGATATTGAGTAACATGAACACCTCCTTATGGATTAACTTGTGCACATCATGCCAGTGTGTTAAATTTCAATGAAAATGTATCTTGAGCAAGAAGAACACTGGTGTGGTAGAATCAATATTCTGGTGGAAAAGTTTAAGGAAATAGACATTTAAAGATGTTAACCAAGTAAAAACAGAGTCTATCTGGAAATCCAGACCAGTATTTACAAAATGAAAACGCAGGATATGTAATAGAACTAACTTGGGTAATATAAAATATTGGGCAGTGTTATTTTTTCTTCTCCTTCTCAAATTTAAGAGCTTATAACCACTTGAAGTAAACGACCATACATAAATCTAGACTGAGGGGTAGAATGTCGATCTAAGGCAGTTATGAGCTGTCTGGATCCGCTTTTTTTTTACTGATGGAAGATCTGTATTGTTACAATTCCTGGCTGCGAAAACTTCCAAGTTTAATGGTGCATAATTAACATAAGAGAAACACCTAAATGGAACCCATTCGAGATGAAATTACCAATATGCATAGCATACTTTTGTATAGTTTTTAGTTTCCTTTGTATTCCTACCAAATGCAAATTCGTACAACTCTCAACTATAAGGAAAACAGATACCAGCCTGTAACCCCTGGGAATTCAGTTAAAACCAACAAAAGCAGACCATATACCACAAAAACCAACACAATAAAACCATTCACCGACTTCTTGTGATCCATAGTTCCCTTTTGTTGGTCGTAACATCCAACTCACAACTGACCCAATCACAGCCGTGTTTGGTAGTAAAGTGCCTGCTCCGATAGACTACCTGCAGGCCGCCAGAATCAAAATAACAGATCTGACCTTCAGTGGCATAGTATGGAAAATAGTTGCTGATATCCATTAGCAACTAGAGTTTTCACATCTCTCCTGATAAAACACAGCCACATCCAAAGGTTAAAAAAGGAGGTTATGGTGTATTTGCTCTGTAGTTAGTTCTGTTCCATAGCTTCGGTTGCACTAAATTAGGGCTATTTCTAGCGGACTAATTTTGCCCAATATGATAGCGCACCGCGTCGTCCACGACCACCAACGAGGAATTGGTGATCCATAGTGAAGTCATCAAGACCTATCCTATGCAGTAAGAAATCAACAACTAGTGCCCATTATGTTGTCATCTGTCACCTCCCACCACCACAATACCCTGAAGAAAAAGAAGAAGTCGGAAAAAGACGAGAAGAACGAAGAAGATGAAGATTTAACCAATGAACAAGAACACCTGGAACAACCTCAAAAGAACCTCAAGGACTCCAAGCTGAAGAAACCTCGCAAACTTGTATCTGCAATAACAGACCCAGAAACTCAGAACAATACCAGACTCAATGCATTGTTGTACCACACCAGTTCCGATTCGGTGGATATGTACAAACAAGAGAACAACTTGTCTGATCTTCTTGGAAGACTCTACTACGACGATTACGACTCGGAATCCATCACGTCCCCACTCATATCGGGGGGCCAAACTCCACTTATGTCACCCACCAGTAATGGAGGGCTCTTCAGTACCTTGGGCCAATCTGGTTCTATATCTGCGGACCACTTTCAGGCTCGCTTGGCTCAGCTCAGTTCTGGAGGGTCCACCGGCATGAGCCAAACGTCATCCACATCAAGTTTAAGTCGTCCAGAACTTTCTCGTCTCAAGTCGCTCGAAAGAGGTGTTTCTTTTGACACATCAACCGACGATCACAGACGTTCATTCACAGTGAAAGTTAAGCATTCTCAGTTCAAGTTTAGAAGAAACAACAAGACTTATCTTACGGGGTTCAATAATGATCAGGAATCCATGAAGGCTATTGAATGGCTTTTTGATGAGATGGTCATCAATGGTGATACCGTTATTATTCTACAGGTGTTGGATGAAAAGCTTCACGACCGTGTGGATAAGAATCAGGTCAACAAGGCATTACACAAGATCGAGCTCTTGAATTCCCACTTCAAGAAGGTCCAGATTGTGTTCGAGGTGGTGATTGGAAAGCCTCAGAAATACTTGAAATCTGCCATCGACGAATATAATCCTCAAATGATGTGTATCGGCACTCACCATGCCAACAAGGATTATCATAAGTCCTTTTTATCAAAATCTTCATTCTCAAAGCATTTCTTGGAATGTGCGTTGGTTCCTGTAATCGTGGTCAAACCCACATATAACCATGTTGAATACTTGGACCAACCTATTGACTCAGAGGACTACTTCCTCAACATGATGAAGAACATGGATATCAATCTCCAAGGACGTGAGAAGTCTAAGCGGATGCTGAAGCTCAATCCTCTTAGTCCCAACTCCTCCAGACCAAGCTCATACACCAACTTGTCATCGTTGGCCCAAGAAAGAGATCGCCATCATCCTATCGATGATGAAAGAGGTCGTTCACAAGGTGGTTCCTCAGATTCAGGTTCTCGTTCCAGGTCAACATCCCGCTCAACTTCAAGATCAGCCTCAAAACTGAGAGGATTTGCAAAATTTTTCCATCATCACTGATCCTTATCATTTCAATTCTTATAGATTGCTTTCCACTCAAAATTTCATTTTCCGGATCTCTCCAAACTCCTTCCTACATTCGTTCTACATATTGATGCATAACCGCACACCAACTTGGATCCCACATCCTTATCGTGTTATGAACTTTCCCAAACCACTTCCGAAACCACTTTCCTAATTCGTTATTATGAGATGCCTCTCTACCGATCGCATGACTGAAATCCTATTGTATGTGACGTACCTGCATATACCGCAACACCCGATCCCCAGACTTAACTCAAAGATTTGAAAACTTATTATACCTTTTCTTTACAATCACAACGAGTCTCAACCTTCTTTAAACATGTCCAGAAGAGTTGTGGGTAACAAGGTCATCTTGGCCATCGATGCAGTATCTCTAGCCATATGTTCGTGGGGACTTCATGAGAATATGACTATCGCAGTACTTCCTGAAAATTTGTCAAAAGCTGGCCACTGGCAGTTCTTGACCCACTTGGCACTCACTTTCTGCATTGTTGTGTTTGGGTTGGGCTTTTTGGGCCATATTTTCCATAATAAGGCCATGTACAACTTGAAAAACACCCTTCATCCTGTGGGGTTGGCCTTGGAATGTATTGTGGCTGGAGTTTACTGGCCATTAAGACTCTTTTTCTTAAACCTTTTGGTTAAAGATGGCAGAGTCCGTATTCCTATGAACATCGACTTGGCTATCCACTTAGTACCAGTGGTTTCCTTATTGGTCGATTATTTGGTGTTTATGCCAAGATGGACCATCAAAAATTCCACTGCTTTGGGCTTGATTGTGTTCTTGACTGCTTCATATTACCAATTTTTAAAGAGTATTGTTGATGTGGAAAATGGTGCAACTTATCCCTATGCATTCTTGGATGTGGAAACTGAAGGTCAACGTATTATGGTGTTTTCCATTATTGGTTCGCTTGCCTTCTTGCAATTTTTGTTTTGCAGAAAGTTGTACGATTGGATAGTAGGAAAGACAGAAGAAGCAGACTCTCGTATAGATGCAAAATTGAGAGAGTTCCATTAGAATCTATATTTTATTTATCAAAACATTTTTCTATATATTTGTAAGTTGTTGCTTGTAGTTTCAAGCTAAAAGAGCTTTGATGCACGATTGGCAATGTTTTCCATGAAGAAATTCGTGCAGCTCAATCCACTCATCATCAACATCCACCTCAATCTGACTAGATATGTGGCTTTATTCAAGAATGGATATGGGTATTTCGTGATGCCATCATTGTGGAAATACATATGAAGTTCAATCGCAAGGAAATACAATCCTAAAAATGTTGTTGATAATAACGAGGACTTCAAAAAGCTTATTGATGGTCTTCTGTCAAGAATCAAATAAATATAGGGAAATAAATGAATTTTAAGCTCGAACACTAAGTTAAATGGAAATGAATCGATATTCAAAAACTGGGGAAAAAATATTATCAAAGTCCAATACGTTGTTGTGACCACAAATTCTAAATTCGAAGCCAAATGATGCCAGTACTTAAGTAACTTCGATTCGCCTGATGTTTCGTATGATAAGAAATAAGCAAGCATTGATGCATGAATGTATGAAATGGTAACGAATAAACTCACATTGGTGAGGAACTGAAAGTTACCCCCACGTTCTAAATGAGGGGGCAATTCGAGATTGAAGGTTTCATTTGCTCCCAGGGCTAAGAATATAGCAATAAGAATTCTGGGAATCTGATACATGGTGATTTCCTTGACTCTGAACATGGCAAAAACGTTTGACTAAGAGTATCAAACTGATCCAATAGTATGTGCGAAAACTTGGCGATTAAGTAAGCCACGACAGTTTCGTCCAAACTATGATACAGTGGAATAGTATGCATAACTGGGAAAAGCCATCCCAAACTTCTATTGATGGTGGATTTCTGGGCAAATAATGTGAATATTTCAGAGGGGTAATTTCTTCAATCGGCAGTTCAAGCACTAGTGTAGTTTCATAAAATTATCGATTGATAACTATTCGATCATCCCTCCTCGACGTAAGCTTTCATTACTTACATTGATGATATTACGGAACCGCAGGCCACCCAATGGGCTTCCGCCGTACCATCTTGTTACAATCACCAATATGTTGTAAATATTTTTTTGGATTAAGACCTGGTCCAAAATTTTTACACCAGCTCCTTTTTCTCCATTGTCCTGATATCCCTGTTGTAAATTTGCATAGATATTACCATTCTGAGTTGCTGTTCTCCATGCTATGATATGAGGATGTGACGCTTTGCTGATGTTCTTATGTGTAGCTAAGAGCTGATCTAGGATGCCAGGTATTTCAGAGGGCAGATTAATGGGCACAAAACGGCCTTGGAATCGGGATTTTCGATCAGATAATATCTCTGATTCATTCCATTTGGAAATGCTTGTACTATAGCATCTCCAATTACTGATATTTGCACTGTTGGGATGGGCCGTGTAATTCGTAAGCCTTCCACCACCTTGGTGTGATAACACCGAAAACAGGCGTATATTGATGCTTCCAATCAGATATACAATGCGGATTGCCAGTAAATACCCAAAAAGCATTTCAAGTCCCTGTAAACCGACCTTCGAACCAATTAAGTAACAACTGAGGTGTCTTCAATCACTTTACTTACCACACTCATTGCAGCCAGAAGGAACCGCCCTGCACATAACCTACAAAACCGACGAAAAATTTACCTAGGTTAAGTTTCTAACCAGAGAAGACTATAGTATGATTTATTTGAAGACCTTATTGAATGTGATAGACAACTCCGGCGCCCAAGTGGTGGAGTGCATCAAAGTGTTGCGTCATGGAGCCCATAACTTCGCCAAAGTGGGAGACGAAATCACTGTTGTCGTTAAAAAGGCCAAACCATTACAAGCAGAAATCACTGGACAAGCCTCCAACAATCGTGTGAAAAGAAGAGATATTTGTCGTGCTATTGTGGTGAGGACGAAGGCTCCATTCAGAAGACCTGATGGTTCTGTCGTTCGTTTCGATGACAATGCTTGTGTGTTGGTCAATAAGAGTGGTGATCCATTAGGTACCAGAGTTTCTTCTGTTGTTGCTAAGGAGTTAAGAGAGTTGGAGTTTAATAAGATTGTGTCGCTTGCTCCAAAGACATTTTGAGCTATGTAAGCTTTCCAGGCCCTTTAGGGCAAGAGGATGTCTACATTTCGGTGGGGCTCCAAAAGCGAAGTTTCAGCTGGTGCTAGATGCTAGCTTCCTGTACATACATTCGTCACTATCATTCATGTCATTTTATATTGTAAAGGCCCCTATGACACCCTCTAACAGCGAGATCAACTCATTCATGTTGTTGGAGTTCACAGTGTTCAAGGGTGTGCTATTGACCATTTCACTGGTTGTTTCTAATAATTCCGAGAAATTGTTCTTGAGATTGGGTTTTATAATGTTCAATATGGAGGTTAGATATGTTTGAAGTAATGCAATGGATTCCTCTGGGGAATTTTGTCCACGGTCTACCGAGGTGAGAGACTCATAAGTATCGTTTAGCGTTTGATCCCGTTCGCTCCGACTGTAGTCTACCGACACATCATACCGGAAACTTCCGTTACCACCGTCTATGGTTGTATTCCGATTCCTTCTGTATTCATTTGGTGAAGTGGAATAAACATTATCACTTTGTTTCCGGATTGGGGTGCTCTCCAATTTTCTTTCCAATTTCACCAACAAGTCAGTGAGCTTGTAGTGGACTATGCCAAACTTGTTACCAGTATCTTCGGATTTTTCACCCATAAGTTCCTCTAATTTGGTACCGATCAAGTTTAATTGATCTATGCGATTGTCTAGGAGTTGGTCTTGATTGGAAAGAAGCAGGCTCAATTCCATAATTTGAGACGAAAACAGCGTCTCATTGATATCAAAATGACCCTTGGTTCCAGACTCAGGGGGAGTGATCATGTTTGGACTGAGTGTAGGAATTGGTGCCTGATAATTGCATATAGTGAAGATTATCACCTTACTTATCACTCGTCAGTCTCGCGTAACATTCAGCACCCTGCGTATTTTTGGTCACATACACGAGTATTACGCCATACGTGGAGGGAAATTTTTTACTTATCACCAAAAACACCAAACCATAATGGCTGCTGTTGAAGACATCAAAGAACAGGTGAAGGCCTTGAAGGTCGAGGAACAGGCACAAAAGCCTCAAGAAAAGGCCCAGGCAAAACCAAAAAAGGAAAAGAAGGCCGCTACCCAATCCAAGACCTCATTGTACTTGGACCCACAACCAGCTTTCATCGATGAGCGTGTCAAGATGTTCGACGAGTTTAAGGCTAAGTACGATGCTGAATTTGCTGCCAAGGAGCGTAAACCAATTTCCATCACCTTGAAGGATGGTACCGTGAAGGAAGGTACTTCTTACGAGACTTCCCCAATGGATATTGCATCTCAAATTGGAAAATCATTTGCAGAAAGACAAGTGATCTCCAAGATTGATGGTCAATTGTGGGACTTGACCAGACCATTGGAAGGAGACTCAAAGTTGGAATTCCTCGATTTCGAGCACCCAGAAGGAAAAGCCGTTTTCTGGCACTCTTCTGCCCATATTTTGGGTGAGGCTTGTGAATGTCACTACGGTTGTCATTTATCTCATGGTCCACCAACTGAAGATGGTTTCTTCTACGATATGTCCATCAACAATGGTGAAACTGCAGTTTCCCTGGCCGACTTCACCAACTTGGAACAAGTTGCAACCAAAGCCATTAAAGAAAAGCAAAAATTCGAAAGATTGGAGCTTTCCAAGGAAGATTTGTTGAAGATGTTCCACTATAACAAGTACAAGGTCAAGTTCATCAGTGATAAGATTCCAGACGGAACTTCTACTACTGTTTACAGATGTGGTCCATTGATCGATTTATGTGTTGGTCCTCACATCCCTCACTCCGGTAGAATCAAAGCTTTCAAGGTGTTGAAGAACTCTTCCTCTTACTTCTTGGGTGATTCCACTAACGACTCCTTGCAAAGAGTCTACGGTATCTCCTTCCCAGACAAGAAGTTGATGACTGACCACTTGAAGTTTTTGGCAGAAGCTGCTGAAAGAGACCACAGAAAGATCGGTAGAGAACAAGAATTGTTCCTTTTCAACGAAATGTCTCCAGGGTCCGCTTTCTGGTTGCCACACGGTGCCAGAATCTACAACACTTTGTGTGAAACCTTGAGAACTGAATACAGAAGAAGAGGTTATGAAGAAGTCATTACACCAAACATGTACAACTCCAAGTTATGGGAAACTTCTGGTCACTGGGGTAACTATAAGGAGAATATGTTCACTTTTGAAGTCGAAAAGGAAACTTATGGTCTCAAGCCAATGAACTGTCCTGGTCACTGTTTGCTTTTCAAGTCTAGAGAAAGATCTTACCGTGAGTTGCCATGGCGTGTTGCCGATTTCGGTGTCATTCATAGAAATGAGTTCTCTGGTGCTTTGTCCGGTTTAACCAGAGTCCGTCGTTTCCAACAAGATGATGCTCATATCTTCTGTACTGTTGACCAAATTGAATCTGAGATTGCTGGTGTCTTCGATTTCTTGCAAAAAATTTACGGTATCTTCGGCTTTGAATTCAAGATGGAATTATCAACCAGACCAGAGAAATACGTTGGCGAATTAGAGACCTGGAACAAAGCTGAGGCCAAGTTAGAAAATGCATTGAACCAATTCTTGGGTAAGGGTAACTGGGAATTGAACCCAGCTGATGGTGCTTTCTATGGTCCAAAGATTGATATCAAGATCAGTGACGCTTTGAACAGATGGTTCCAATGTGCCACCATTCAATTAGATTTCCAATTACCAAACCGTTTCGAATTGGAATACAAGTCTGACACCAATGATAAGGGTAATGCTGTTTCTAGACCAGTTATGATCCACAGAGCTATTTTGGGATCTGTTGAAAGAATGACTGCCATTTTGACCGAGCATTTCAAAGGTAAGTGGCCATTCTGGTTGTCCCCAAGACAAATCTTGATTGTTCCAGTTGGACCAAAGTACTACGACTACGCTCAATCTCTTCAAAAGAAGTTAAACGACGAGCACTTCTTCTACGCTGATGTTGATGTGTCCGGTAACACCTTGCCAAAGAAGGTCAGAACTGGTCAACTTTACAAGTACAACTTCATCTTCATTGTTGGTGCTGAAGAAGAAGATTCTAACAGCGTTAACGTTAGAAACAGAGATATCCCAGAAGACCAAGGTAAGAACGCAATGGTCAAGTTTGATGATGTCGTCCAGCAATTGCTCAAGTTGAGAGAGGAGAAGAGAAGCGACAACAAGTTAGTTTAAACTTGAGAACAGTCATGTGTGCATGCCCACACCTGTAATTAGATAGCTGAACAGCATTTAGGCTTAATGATATCAACGGAGATGAAATTATTTTTGTAGAAGAATTCAAAGCCCAAAGTTGGTCCATACGAAAAAGTGTAGAAGTTTCCAAGGATGTGAAACTTCAATAAAACTTCAGACTTTGGCATCCGGACAATTGAAGTAACTAGTATCAAATTAAGTTCAAATTTCTATCTCGTTTTTGTTTTAATCAATTATCACATACATACACATACCCTAAAGATAATGTAATAAAAGACACAAGCATTAGCAACTGCTATTTACCTTATCAAGAGTATCTATAGTTATAGTACACTTTCTCAGGTTAAAGTTTATTGGTATTGCTTGTTATTTCAGCACCAAGTCGATTTCATCGCACAAAATTACCTGATAATTATTATCACCATTACCCATGTCAGAATCAGCACCACAAGCATCTAGGCCAGAGAACCCACTATTAGAGAAGCTTAGCCCAGCACAATTTGATGCTAGTGTTAAGTTTTATGAAGCCGACCAGGCCCTTGAATCCACTGATAGGGAACAAATTGCAAATGATCTTTACAAGGCATTGACCACCTCCACATTGGTAGGATTGGGATCAAGTATTGTGGGGTTGTTCACTCCCACCATAATATCACGCTTGAGAGGAGGATCATCGCCTGGGCCCATAAACGGACAATTGGCTCCATTAAAGCCAAGATTGCACAAACCATTCCTCTCATTTATGGTGGGGCTCACTTCACTCTTAGTAGTGAACCAACAAGCTGCAAAGTACCAATTTTCCCAGCAAATTAACCGCTTAGAAGATGGAAGTAGGCCAAGAGAGTCAGCAGTGTGGAAGGCTATGGATTATCATCAAGCAGGCATGTTCTATGTGTACTACCGGAAGACTACAGAGGACTCTAGTTACATAATTAATGACCCCAGAACTTTCACTAAACAAACACAGCATGAAGTTCACTTCCATCCACCTAAGAAGTCAACTAGAACCAGTGAAGCAGAACAGAGACCTCATTGGGAAGAGATCCGCCGTGCCAATGGCTTTGTTGAACCTGTAACAGAAAAGGAGGAAGATCAATTGCCATCTGGTGGAATTTTAAGTAAATTGACAGGTTCAGATGAAAATAACAATTCTGATTCCACCAATTCTACAGAAAATAATGACCCTCCAAAATCAGCATGGGATGCTATCAGAAACAGGAGCAAATGAATTACCTCAAGTCCATAGGAAGTGATTGAGAATTTGCCCTATGATTCTAATCTATAAAAAAAGATAGCTGGTTGAGTTCCCCTTGGTATTGAAACGTTACATTTATTTCAGATAAATTATCAGTATAGTACAAATCAATAAGACTTTTATTAATTATTTGTAAACCACTTGGAAATTAGATAATATATGGATTCTTAATATGCTATTAAAAGTCTCTCTAAATTTGGGCTCAATGAAGTTTTCAGTGACTTCTGCGGGAAGTCGCGCCGTGGATGTAGCGAGAAGTTTCAGTATACCTAGTGAGATGCTCAGTAAATTTCTCACATTCTCGCTATTTCTACCACTACTTTGGCCATGATTAACCACCTCGCTGTTTTACCGCTGTATACAGGCGAACACGTAAATCAACACTTTCCACTACACCAACATCAGTACTATTATGGACGCCTTCAGTGACTCGGGAGAGTTATACAACATACGTAACCAGTTCTTCACCAACCAGCACCAGAAGGTCAAAGGGTACTCGTTGGATCAATTTTCTGCTGAACACCAATTGAAGGTTTTAGAATATCAAATCAGATCCACTGTTTCCTTAGGACAAGATGCCTCTGAATTAATTGAGACAGGAAAGTCGCAATTCCCAGATAACGAAGCGTTATTCCAATTGTTGAGTGCTTTGAATGATTTGAAATCGTTTGGTGTTGATGATTCTACCTATTTTGATGATGTCAAAGAAGCAACTTTCGAACTTCAAGCAGTTCTGACTGCTATTTACTTGGTTAAGTACCAAAAGGATGTCGAAGAGGCCATCAGCTTATTGACTAAGTACATTGAAGCACACGCAGCCAAAAAGTTCAACGAGTTGGAGGCGTATTTGGTGTTGGTTCAGTTGCACTTGTCCCAAGGTAACTTTGCTGCTGCTAACAAGATCTTTTCCACATTGGAGAAGTTCCCTGATTCCACTAAAGACAGCATCATTTACCAGGTATTGGAATCCTGGTTGCTCTCAATCAAGGGTGAATCTGATAACATAAGCAATGCTTACTACTTCTATGATGAGTTATTATCTACAGACTTTGACGAGGACACCCAAGGCAAATTCAAGATCCTTAACGTATTATTTGTCTTAACCATCCAATTGAAGCATTACCCAGAGGCGCAGGAATTGTTGTCACAAATTAAGACTTTGAATCCAAAGCCAAATGGTGACTTCATCGCCAACCAAATCACTTATGATTACTTGATCAATAATGGTGCTAATGTTCCGCGATTATTGTCTGAATTGAACAACGTCGATCCAGATCATCCAACTTTGAACGACTTGAAGGATATTAACGCCAAATTTGACGAGGTAGTCCAAAAATATAAAGCTACAGCTTAATTTAAAATAAACAATTTGAAGCTATACAATATAATCGAGCCATACCTGTACAATTACTAAATCGAAGTAAATTAATCATTGACCTTAACCACTTCTCCATCTTCGTTCAACTTCAAACCTTCAGCAAGTAATCTCTTTTCAATTTCCTTCAACTCATTCTCTCTCTCCAACAATTCTTTTCTCTTGTTAATCAAATCTTGATGAACTCTTTCTTCGAACTTCTTCAATCTCTCTTCTTCGAGCTTGATTTGTTCTTCCTTCATGAGGTAATTGGATTCATCGTCATTTCCATCACTTCTAGCAACTTCAGACTTTTCACCATCCTTGTTTCCAACGTATTGGAATTGCTTACCAGATAATGCTTCAGTTCTATAATTTTCATAGATCAAATCATGAGTTAATTCCTTGAATTCATTCAAGTGGGTGATTAACAACACATTCTTCAAGATGGTGAAATCATTTACTTCTGGGTTCTCAATGTTGATTGGCTTTGTGTTTATAGGATTCAAGACTCTTAATTTCAACAAGTCTTCATCTTCGTTAGGATTTTCTTGATAGTCATTGGCACCAATGATGGCGAATGGGACCAAAGAGTTCAAGTATTTGTTGTACTCAATGATTTCATCATCAATGTAATCCAGCTCATATTCATATTCATTGAACTTATAATAGTTGATACCATAGTTGTTAAGATCTTCCAAGATCAATTGCTTGTTCAACTGTAATTCTTTAGGAGTTAAAGAATCGGCTTTGGCAATAACTGGTATAATGTTGACCAAGTTATTAACATGCAACATGAATTTAACGTCAATCTCCGACAACCCGTGTCCGGTAGGGTTGATCATATAAATCAAGACGTGGATTCTACCATCTTTGAATCTTGGGTTACGTTTAACTCTAGATTCTTCCAACAATACCTCGTCGTATTGGTGTCTTATGAAATCGACTACGATCTTGAAATCCTCGTCACAATTGATCAGGTTGGCAAAGTTGGGGGTATCGATGATGTTCAAAGAGATCTTGTGACCTTCGTTGTCTTCCAACTCGACATTTTCGTGTCTTAAAGTTAATTTTTTGGTGAATGGATCTTGGTTGACTGTCAGGGAGGTGGGGACGATGGAGTTACCACCACAAAGAGTATTTATTAAGGTAGATCTTCCCGATCCACTTTCTCCAATAATCATTGTGGAGAAGTTGATGGATTTCTTTAATGTCTTCCTCTTACGCAATGCTGCCGACGAAGCGTTGTTCTCCATCGAGTAGTTGTACGACATACTTGCGGGCAGTAATAGATAATAGTTTTATGGTTGTGATCGAGGAAAGGGGATGGACACACTAGGGCAGTCACTCTGGTTTGTAGATCACACTTGGATACCTTGTTTGGCCGTACAATATCTTGGATCGTTGGCCAATGTGTAAAGAATTCGTGTTTTGATACTCACCATTTTTTCAAAACACGTCTCGCGAGTAACCTGTAAATTTGTTGACGGTGCTCGTCTGTGATGCAAGTTACCGCAGATTGCGTGTTGTTAACCGAGTGGCTGGGAACTAACCGGTAGTTGTACCACCTGAGGTAAAAGATTTAGGGAAGCCCTTCTTCTGAGCGTCCTAAATCAGATCGTAGATGGTGCTACAGTTGATGTCTGAAACCCCGAATTTCAACCGGTCAAACGCCGTCTGTTCACCCTTCACCTCACTAGTTGACAGGTCTGCTTTTGGACCCATTTCACTGAAAGGTTAGTCCCCTGCAAACTTGACGTATTGACGTGTCGTTGGGTTCAATTGGGATTTAAGAACACATGGGGCCGGTACCAAGATGGAATAAGCCGCGGCTGCAGCTCGTATAAGGTCCTATAGTTGGCGAATGGCCAATCTAAGGAACATAACAATGTGGAACAAACGGTTCTGGGGGGACGCCGTTCCTGGCAAATACCACCGACGTAATATGACATCAGTTGGTATAGGCTTAGGCCAGCAAATGTACTTAAAGGTGGAAACCAACGTGTAGCTTGTAATTTTGAAGTGGCCAAGTCGAATTTTAGCTGTTCCAAATAGGTAATTCGAGGTGTTAGCCACCTTTGACCTTTGATATTGGTTCACTTGGACAGCCCTTTAATTCGGTGTGACATCATTTCGAAATTCACTGTGGTTGAATCATTTTATTGTCAAAAACCTTCTTATCCAATCGGACTTTCAGTTGAAACTGTAATCGTATTACCACAGATAAAATCTACTGAGCCAACAGCCATGGAACATGACCGACTTTCTACACTAAAATCATGCTCATATGCCAAATCGTTATATTTAGTTGTTTTTAATCTTGTTGATGGCTTTGCCGTAATCAACTTCATCTTCACCGAAAACCACACTGATTCCTACAATGAGCCATACAGGAAGCCAGCCGAAGAAGATAACATACCAAGTCCAACATTGGAGCTCATGCCACGAGGTCAACAACCCTCTCATCAATCCAATGGCACCACTTTCGGTATCTAAATAACTTCCACAGAGTACCAACAAGAAAAATGGATTTGAAATTAATAAACTTATGCAGATTTTGATCTGGGCCTTATTCTCGTGCACAAATCCCAAAAGATTAGATAATGGGTCCTTTTTCTTATTTTCAGTCTTTTCATCCTTAAGTTGACAACGGACCTTTTCTTCCAATGAACTAGCAGTCAATGGCTGGATAAAGGTGAGCGGCACAGTTAATATACCAATAAGTAGAGCCAATGCAAAATGGACAATAAGTAATGTCATGATTAATAAGGAGATGAAAAATAATGATGATGAGATTAAACCATATTTGGTGGCCATATTCATTCTTTTCTTCAAGTTGAATAATGGTGCAAAGGAGATGAACAAGGCTAACACCACAAAAGCAATCAAAATTTGGAATACAGTCAAGTCTTGAACCTCGCTTTGAGAATTTTGGATAGTCAAGTAAGGCAACGCGAGACCCAAAGGAACCAAAATAAACTCGATTCCAAAGAAAATAGAAATAATACTGTTGATGTTGTCATAGAATGCTTCAGATTTGACACCACTATTAAGGATAGATCCCAAAGAACTAACAGCAAACGCCACAGAAACCAACACAGCTGCTGGCAAGTAGGTACCGATGGAAACGAAGTTCTTGGATGAAAGCATCAAATAGAAGAAGAAAGATTGGTGGAATTTCTCCAACAAATTGTTCACAGATCTGAAGGTAGAGTCTACCACTCTACCCAATTGGGTGACATCTGCAGGTCCATTCGAACCCTTGGCCTTGATGGTAATGGCTTGAATTTGCCATCCTGAGAACGCCTCACATCCTGGACTTCTTCTGCTCAATCCGGCATAGGCTAAGTTCAAAATTCCTCTGAGTAACGTTCTCAACCTGGAGAAGTAAGTGTTTCTGGTGAGCTCGGTACCTGGAGTTCCTTGAATTGAGCAATGTAAGTTTTCGTGGAATCCAATCATATTAGCAGTGTTCATCAAGTCCAAGTTAGGCAATTGTCCATTCAAACCCTCGTAGTACATTTCATAGTAGTCGAAATGGTCCCCGTTCTTTCCATATTCCAAAACAATAGCAGCTTCAATAGAACCAGCAGTTTGGTCCAAGGAGGTATGGTACGCTTCAACCCATGATCTCAATGGATAATGACCCGTTTCAGGGAATACAAAAATGATATTTTTAGACCACACAGACATCTTGCTGAAATATCTTGCTAATGCAGATGCAATCGCAATTCCTCCCTCATTGTATTCTCCGTCACTATTGGTCCAAGGCACTGCTAAAACCATGGCCTCGGTGTCGTCTCCTCTAGGTGCATGCATAATTCCATACAAGGTGTCGCTGGAGACACCGTTGTGATGGTATGAAGTAATAAAACCGAATCCATTGAGCCACTTTTCTACCGTGGCCGATTTCAGGCGGATCTCTTGATGCTCCAATTTTTTCACCTCTTCACGGTATCCTCTGACAATATTCCACTCACTTTCTCTGAAATACGACGTAACTTGTGATGGCATCAAGGCATTTTCAGATATGTACACGTTTCTATATTGTCCTTCTAAGGGCAACACGAGAAGCCACCCAATGCTCGAGATGGCCAAAACAAACGAGATGACCGGGATGAGCTTAATAAGCTTTGGGACCAAGCCCAACTTATGAATCTTTCTTAAAAAAGACTCTGCCAAAGCCATTATAAGGAAAAGATGGTGCCTAAAGTTCGGACCCTGTAAGCAGTTGAGTCAACATTATATTTACCGCGTGGTAGAAGTACAGTTTACAAATATGATTTTACGGTTTATACAACATGCAGTATTACTAGTTACAGGTCAAAAATGTATGTAGTGTCACCACCAGGTATCTCCGATTGACGTATTCCTTGTTATATAAAATGGTTTAGTAGCTAGTTTTAAACTACTATAGATAATCAAGTTACAAAGCAATAGTTGTTTGTAGTGAATACTTATCTACTTGATTGCTAAATATATAAGGTCCTAATTATTTATCAGAGAAAGTATGCCTCTTTATATGGTAAATTTTTCAGTGAGGGCTATGTCGGCAAGGGATTGACAGGAGATCAATATCGTATCCCGTTTCGGAATATTGTATGTTCTATGATCGTATGACTCGACTAGTCAGCCTATTCCTCTATCCATATTTGTTGTTGGGCAATTTAATATACGTGGTGTAGTAAATATTGACCTGGATCTAACAATCCTGCACATGATATAACATGTAAATCGGAAGTGGTAAACTGTACTTCCAACAAAACATCGGACATAGAATCCCATACAGGTAATGCTGAAGGACATCCTTCCAGAGATCAGATCATTCCCTATCAGATGATACCCTGGAATAAAGAATGATCTAAATTAATTGTAGGGGCTAATTTTCTACTTTAAACTGAGCCAACATTAAGCATTAAATGAGTACCGGCTTAAATACTTAGTAAGTTCACTTAATTCCATAAAAAACCATCAAAAATAAATATACTATCTAATGCCTGAAATAGTAAAAACCTTAAGTACAATACCAATTAATGTAACTGAACTATCCGACAGTGAAACTGCCTACAACTTGTGATGATCAAGCAAGTTAAGGACATGTTACCATAAGTCCAGTAATTCCCCTTGATGGAAAAAGACATGTTCCACAAGTGTCCCGGCTCAGTTTTACAGAGAATTGTTATATCACTGAAATATTTCACTATTGAAGGATGTGTAAATTCCAACATGAATTGACATTGATGTTTACGAAAACCATAAATTAATTTACAATTTGATCCACAATTCTAATGTAATCAATATTTATAACCTGAACAATCAGTAGAAATACATTCTTTCACCCATATGCCCTTTGAGAATTTCAATTAACTCGTTTGTTGGAGCCAAATATTAATCTGTATCTCATATTACTCCATGTTACTTACCAGGTAGCCAAAGATAAAATCCGGGCAAATGCTTTTCAGAAGGCACTAGGAGTTAGAGAAGAGCTTTATGGAACAATTAGCTGTATATGAAGGGAGGGGGTCTCTACAGGAAGAAAGAAAGTGTCTGAATCAATCAACTGAGAATGCAGCGAAGCAAGTGATACCTAAAAAACCACGAACCCATCCGTCCTTGAATTAAATAGGAATATTCAAAACAAATAATTGTTAGCGGAAGTTATTCCTGAAGGTAGAAGGGAGGAATCAACGAATAACAATAAATCAACATGTGCAAAATGGCCCGGCCATCTAAATACCACGAAATGAGAAATATTCTATCTCCACTAATTCAATCGGATCTCCGTAAATCACTATGATAGAAGAAGAGCCAAAAGATATTGGTGATACAAAGACCAGAGATTAAAAATCCGATAAAATCGACCCAAAGAAGGATCTGTTATCAAAATAAATGTAAAACAATGAGATTAAAAATCTGCCATAGGTAAGAAATCAAAAGTCCAGTACCTATGTAATTATTTTATTTAACCACTTCACTAAATAACTTGATTAAATAGAGTCCGAAATAATTAAATAATAACAATGATTCCACTTAATATTAGTACAATAAAGTCACATCTAGCTACCTGGTGGTTACACTACCTGTAATCGTTATTTAGGACAAGGTTTATCAGTGAAGAAATTATAGTCCTATGCTTAAACAGAAATGGAGCGTTTTCGGCACTTACAAGGAGATCTGTAGACGCGTACATCGGCTTCCTATAGATAATGGTTCTATCCAGTATCTTTTGACCTGCATAAAGCAGGAATATTCTGGTACTTTAACGAAGTCAGTACCTCATCCACTTCAACCTAATTTGCCCATACAGTTCCCTAAGAGGAAATACGGCAACTTCATAGCCCAATTGGATGATATTCTAATCGAAGAGAAGTACGACGATATTTTGCTGATATTAGATTTGATCTATAAGCGATCTGAACTGCCACCATGGTTGAAAGAGTTCAATCAAATTAGCTACTCTAGATTGTCTCAAGTTTGGCCACAAGTTCACCTTATTCATGAATTCACCAAGGACAAGAAGGCCTTGGATATTTACAACGAATGTCTTGAAAAGGAAAGGGTTCAAGATTTCTCGGTTGTCGGTCATTTTGGGTTGAAATGTGACCAAGAACCAGAATTAACGTTAGTTCGTCGTTACGCTTCCAAACATGATTACAAGCCCCTCATGAAGAAAGTCGAACAACTTCATCTGTTAATATCTAAGAATCAAGCCAGGTTAGGCCGTATAAAAATCCAACCCATGGAAATTGTGTATCCTACAGACCGGTTTGCCAGACCAATTGATCCTGCCAAACGGGATAGAATGCTACAAACTAAAATTGCCAGCGTTCGAAACATATTCCAGCAACATATTGCAATTGGCAAAAATGACTTGAGCAAGTTGATTGATGTTGCATTGGGTAAATCAGGTCAACTGTACGATATTAATCCAAAATTCTTTCGCTACATGATACGAAAGCATAGAGTTGAAAAAGATGAAATGAGTCCAAAGGTAATTAAGGCTTTACGATCAAAGAGGCTCATTCCCAACGAGAATAATATTCGTAAGTGGTTCAGAGCGTACGTCGTGAAACAATTTTATTTGGAGGATAATGGGATTTATAAAATGAGCTGGATTAATAATTTTTTTGAGACAGAAAATACGGAGCCATAACATACATACCTAAAGTAATAAAAATAATAAAAAGAGATTTTTAAATGCCAAATACCACGTAGTCTTGTCTATTCTGGTCGAGCAAACACCCATATGATTTGGATTCATTTCGGCTGATTGCTAAATGCAGAGGATTTTTCAAGGTAATTTGCGTAAATTGCATACCCTGTGATGAATCTGTTTCCAGTATATCAAAGTATTGAATATCTGAATTAATTTTGTCAGATAGGTTGAAATTGAGTAGTTTATATGTTTCATTATGAAGTAATATGACAATTTCTTTGTTATTTTTGAATTCATACGCGATAATCTTTCCGGGTAGCTTGAAAGTCTTCTGATTACATTCAGATGTATCAGATGAAGCATCAAACTTCACAATCTGTAACGTTGTTCTAGATTGGTCTATTCCACAAATTGCAGCACAATTATAGCCCAAATATTTCAAGGTTAATCTCGTCGATTCCTGAAGGTCAATGTTATGATCCAGTTTGGAAAACAGAAGGGTGTTTTTCATCAATGCTTTGAAATTTTCAAGGAGATCAGTAACAATTTTAGAGCTCAAAATTTCAAAAGAGTCTAGCAAATCATGCTCACAACTATTTATTGGCAATAAGATATCATTTGTGGATAAATCGAGTTTAAAAAACTTCCATAATCTGCTGTGAAATAAAGACTCATTTATGTACTCCATGATTTGACCATGATCATAATTAATAGCTTGTTGATTCAAGAATGATGTCATATCATCTTCCTTTGTCAACTTGTCGATAATTTCTCGTTTGATCCAAGTCATGAAATGATTAAATGCTTTCTGTTCTTCATTTATCTCCCAAATGGCCTTGTAGAACAATTTTAATAGTGATTTTGCCTGGTTTATAATGGAGTTTATCAGATTAAGATTCAAACATGATGCCACCTCATTTTCGGAGTCCTTGAACCATTGACTTAAACTGCGGAGATCGTTTAATAATATTAGCAATCTTTCCAAAGAGGCAACTAATGATTTAAAAATGATGTTTCTGTTCAAATCATACACAGAATTTCCTAGTTTGTTAAGTCGTTTAAACCCTCTATCGCCAAATTGATTCAACCAAAAGTCTTTCAAAGACTCTGGAATTAAATTAGTTAATAAAATATCAAGCAAGCATTCGGATATTAAATCATTAGAATTAGATTTTGAGGAATGGGAAGTATTTTCTGCAGTAATTGACTCAAGAAGATTAGCAAGGTACCTATCAAAGGTAGCAAAGAAAGGTTTGATTTCTGCTTGAAGGGATGCAAGGTGCTGCTTAGTGTGGTTCATAATGGCTATTATTTTGCAAAGTTTTAGAGTGATATCTACCAAATATCTTCTATTTTCTTTCATAGTTAAATTATCCTTCAACTGCATCAATTGATAACCTTTGGCTCCATTTATCAAAAAGTATTGGTTGAACAAATTGTTATTATCCAAATATGAGACCACCTGGGTATCCACGTTTGGAAACTTGATGTCACTGATAGTGAGCAAGTTGTTAAAGTTTATGGAAAGCGTTTGGGAGTCAACAATGACCAAAAAGTTCAATGTCGACAGGTTATTGAGCTCATGCACATCGGAACCATGAGAAACAGTGGTGGAGGGATCCGGGCTGAGTTGAGGGAGTTTGCGTAAAAGATCCACTTTGAACAAACCGTTGAATTTTTCTGAAGAAATACCATCAATGTCATGATAGTTCCATTGAATAAGGTTTACATTACTGAAAGATTTCTCGATGATCTTGACCAATTTGCCGTTGTTTGAGTCGTAGATTTTGATGAGTCCATCTGTACCAGCCAAACAGAAGTGGGAGCCGTCATGAATCGTGCTTATGGCCGTTATGGGGGCCTTGTTGTTGACAGCATAGATTCTTTCACCGTTCAATCGATATACCCAAAGAGACATTTTGTTCATGGAGATGGTCAAAAGATTGAGCGTGGGACACCAGTGAAGGATGTTCCCGTCTGCCAACCCAACAAACTTATTGGAAGAGACAATTGACATTATACTAGTAGTTTCATAGGTAGCACTGGAGGAGTGTAATTAGGAGATGAGAGATTACGCGAATTTAACCATAGAGCAAATTGGATGTGGAGAAAAGGCGCCAACTTTGTGGAAACGACAACCAGCTCAAAGCTTGCAAACTTTGATAGTGACCAGTGGTAACGATATAGGGGAATGCTGGCATCAATAGGGTTGTTTCATGTTCTACGACTACGGTAGGTGATGGGGATGTATTATGTACAAGACTAGGAGGATCTAAAGTTGATCACCATGGCAGGGCCCATGGTGGAACTCAAACAGGTTTGACCGATGATGTTGGGCTTTCTGGTGCCTGGAGGCTGGGAGTCGTAGATGGCCTTGGATGCAACCTTGAGGTTCTCGATGATTTCAGCATCACTGAAGTCACATCTTCCTATGGGGATCGACAAGTGTTGGTCCTTTTGCTTGAAAGGCAATGCGCCTGCCGATTGTTTCATGAGAGTCTCGATGTCGTCGGAAACGGTGTTCTTTTTCGGGGTGGGCATCAAACCTTTTGGCCCAATCTTTCTGGCAATTGACTTCAAGTCTTTGAGGATATCTGGAGTAGCAAATGCATGGGTGAGGAAGTCCAACTTGATGGAACCTTCTTTGATCTGGTCTATGAGATCCAAGCCTCCAGCATAGCTGGCGCCAAGGCTCTTTGCGTGTTCCACCACTTCAGGCTGTAAACTGAACACCATGACATGATTATCTTTGATGGGCTTGGGTAAGTACACTGAACCTTGTAACGGCTTGGAACCCTTTTCTGGTAACACTGTCATGAGAATGGACACAGTGGTCTTCTTGGAAGGCTGGCACACTTCGGCGGCTCTCAAGTAACGCATAGCATTGGGTACATCCATATAAAGTGGGTGCAATTCTGGAGCTTGTTTGTTCTTGTTCTTGATGGCCTGTTGCTTTCTGAGTTTGCGCTTGTTGTTTTGCTGGGAATCTTTACCAAGTTGTTTAAGGCCCATGCATGATTTTGAGAAGAAACGGAGGGGATTATGAGGGGCCTGAGGAACCACTGGCCTGACCAATTTGAACATGTGGAATGGAACTGGAGGTGAAGGTTGTGGAAATCGCTAAAAGTTTTTCTTTTTTTTAAGGGCATGTGACCAAAGGTCACATGATTCTAAGCACGTGATACGATGAATAAATACACGTGCTTGTTATCACGTGACAATTATGGAAGGGCACGACGGCGGGGGTTTCACCTATCCTCGGTCCGTGGTGCATTTTCGGTAGTGCCGAAACGCAGCATGTGCAAAAAGGGAATATGCATCGAATGATCCATCACATTCCATGCAGCATGCTAGCTGCATCCTGGCTGGACGCTTGGCGCATCTGCAACCAAGACTTCCCTATGCACACAGTCCCAAGACATATCACTCCATCCACCACCGTCATTCTGCATTCAGCACCACCAGCCCCTAGGTGCCTTGGTGGGTGTCCCCATTGCCGTTTTCGGCATGGACCTCCCGGGCCCGCCTACCTCCTTTTCACCGCCACCTCAGCCCTCACCTCCACCGTGGCTGGCCCACCACCTCCAACAATCCCCGTTGTTGACTTCAAACGCCCCACCCCAACTCCATGCAGCAGAAGGGGGAACATGACGTGTTGGCGCTTCTGGTGCATGTACCCACCTATATCCTCATGCATGGCTGTACCCATCATCAATCTGAGTTCTGTTCGCTGCCTATCAATTCCCCTTGCGGACAACACCGGTGTTCTGTGCGTCAATCTTCTCTATGCAAGATGGCAAGATCGGAATTATTCCATCAGCCCACCTCGGAAAATTTGCCGATTTTTCACCACCATCTGCTCTGCACCAAAATCGCCCAGCGTCTTGGCCACGTCAAGTGGTGTGGATTGTATGTAACAATGACATCAATCGCGGGCCATATCTCCTAAACCGTGGGTAATGCCCGAATTTCGCTGTGGTCACCGGAGAAACTCCACACCCTGGCCCTGGAGCCCCTGACCTCTGTCAATTCACTCCCTCAATCCACTCCGTCATCTCACCTCCATCATCATCACCTTACCTTCACCTACCTGATGACCTTGCACCCACTTGGCCCGCTCGTGGCCAAGACCACCGCCATTCCACCACCCGAACCGGATGTTCGCTGCATATACGAGCGAATTGGTCCTTCGGACTCTGTGATGTTGTGGTGGTGGCGCGGCTCACCCCTTAGCTTTTGTTAGCTTTGTTAGCTTTTGTTAGCTTTTGTTAGCTTTTGTTACCTTTTGCGTTTTCTCCGAGCCGGGATTTATAAGTGTTGACATCCGCTGCGGAATGTTGGTATTTCGTAATTCATTACATAGTCGCACCCCACCAATTGTTACTATTGTTACTGGATTCGGGGTAGACCCAGTTGAATCATTAGTCCCAAGTTACTGCGTGCATCCGCCGCTATTGGTACTTCCCTGTCACCCTCATTTGTGTTCCCCCACACACCAACTTTTCCCTTGGTTGGTTGGTATTTTGGTGTATTTGTGATTGACTGGAGTTCTCATTGCTGTTTCTCATTGCGCATGGCACTTTTACTCCCATTGCTCCCATTGCTCCCATTGCTCCCATTGCTCCCATTGCTCTAATTAGGTACAACGCTCCACCAAACTCCTAACTGCCATACGGTAAACCCTCAACCCTCCCACTGGTACCACCTCCACCAGACTGAGCCTATTTCTAAGTATCCCTCTCGTGCCGTACTGAGACGTGTTCTCCGCCTACTACCAGAGTGTCAATTCTTGCCATCCCACACCACACCGTACCGCAGGTCCACCACCACTCCCACTACGTTCCCACTACCGTTCCCACCTCCGCTCGCCTCCCCAACTTTTACGTGGTACCAGCTACTCCTGTCCGTGCCACTACCAGGAAGTGCGCCGAATAGCTCAACTCACACATCCACTCCGCAACTTCCTCTATTTGAACTCCACTAAACCCGTCACAGTTAAGCCCTTCGTGCAGCTTCTCGTCCGTCACCTCCTTCTCGGTACGCTACAGCTGTCATGAAGTCCAAAACCCCCTGGAACCCCCAGTTCCTTCCCACGGACCCTTCTCCCCTCTCTAGTCCAGTGCCCAAGGATGCCCTAGTCTCCAAGAAACAACCGCTGGACTCCTCCATGCCCCCGGTTTCTGTGGGCTCTAGTGACCCTACAGCCCCCTCCGTCACCAAGTCTGATCCCTCCCACTCCCTTCAGCAGTCAACCCTGGCACAACCTCGTTCCTCGAACCATCTCAGCAACCTTGAAATGGACCAGATGGACCAGATGGACCAGATGGCCCAAATCAACCAAATCAACCAAACGAACCAAACGAACCAAACGAACCAAATCGACCAGATGGTCCAAACGATCCAAATCGACCACACGAACCAAATCGACCAAATCAGCCAAATCAGCCAAATCAACCAAATCAACCAAATGGACCATTCGTCCCATGACCATGAAGATGACGCTTCTACATCGAAATACGTGCCTCCAGAGTTCTTGGCCCGTCTAGCAACTTTCCCGCTTTTCCAAAAGGCCCCCAAATCATTCCATTCTCGTGTGGCAGCAAAGTTGACCTTGGTCCAGTATCATCCTCAAGAATACATCATCAAAAAAGGAGACCCCTCCAAGTCCATGTACTGGATCCTCAAGGGAACCGTCAGCGTGGCGTCCACCGATGGTGAATCCATATACGCAGAGTTGGCTGCTGGCAGCTTCTTTGGAGAAATCGGAATTCTTTTCAACCGTCCTCGGACCGCTACCGTGGTGGCTCGTACCAAGGTGTTGGTGGGCGTTTTGACCAGTGCTGCGTTGAACACCGTCCTCAAACACTACCCCACCATCGAACGTCGTATCAGAGACGAAGCCCAAGAACGTTTGGCCATGCAAGACAAGAAAAAGAAGTATGACTTGCCCAATGTCATCTCCAAACCAAATAACAACGCCCATCATCATATCGCCGCCAGAGATGCACTTCAAAGCTTACCTCCGATTGCTTCCAACGCCATCAACGCCAGTGTGTTGGCCAATCAATCCACCCGTCTCCCAGGCCCTTCGTTACCTCCCATAACCCACCTACCATCTCCTTTATCTTCAGTCCCCACCACGGCTTCGCCTCTTGATAATGTTGATGCCTCGGTATCCATTCAAGACTTCATCAAGAGCCTCCCCATGTTCCAAAATTTACCGCCAAATATCATCCATCAAGTGGCATTAGATGTTGAACCATTCAATATCAATGCTTTTGAATATATTTTCCACAAAGGCGACACAGATTCAGACATATATTTCATTATACATGGGGAGGTCGAAGTGATAGATTTCGTCACAGATTCAAAATCTAAAAAGAATACAGAGATAGTTCTCGCTCGATTACAAGCTGGCTCGTATTTCGGAGAGATGTCCTTTTTGTCATTCCTTGATGACAGCAAAATAATAACCCGCAGTAAGAGTATTCGCAGTGTGTCCTCGGTCGAACTTATGGTAATTAAGAGTGATAATTTAAAGACACTTTGCTCAAAATACCCTTACTTAATCGATGAGATTAAGGAAACTGCTCGTGAAAGAAATAGACTGAATAATAAAAAGGAATTAGGCTCTGAAAATGAAAGATTATCAATCAACTACCTTATCAATTCTGATGGGAGACCTGATGTTAATCTCAAGCAACCAGTGCCGGACTCATCAAAAATGGCCCAATCATTATTCGAATCTCAGCCCTTATCCCATAATCAATCGTCTCCTATATTCTCACCCAACTGGGAGTTTAATTTGAATGCTGAACTTCCTGGAAGATTATCGAGATCAGTATCTCCAAGCACTAATAATGAACAATCATCATCTGTGTCTTCGATTGAATCACGCATGGATTTGCTGAAAGCTCGTAACAACTCCATGGATGGACTGCAATATTCTAAAAACAGTTCTGATGCTAACCAAAATAAGCGCAGAAGAACTTCAATAGTCCCTCGCAACAACTTGATTGAAGAACCTATTCCACAATTGTCTGTTCCTTCACTCAATCCTATTGTACCATCACTCAATAATTTTCAAAACTTTCAGTTCAACTATAATCCTTCAGTTCCTTCTAATAGAAACATGTTTCAATATCTCCCACACAACAAAAGAATGAGATTGGCTAGTGTTTCAAGCGGCAGAAGAAGATCCTCTATATTGAGTATCAACGGAAAACTTCCTGACAGAATATTACTAAAAATCTTCGAGTACTTACCATTGCCAACATTAATGAAACTTAGAGTTTTAAATAGAAGATGGAGACAATTACTTTATGTTGCACCAAACCTATTCCAAACTTTGGACTTGACTCCTTGGAATACTTCCATTGATGATGAGGCATTGATTAGTATTTGTGATTTTGTGGGCTCAAGACCTCAAATTATTGATATCTCAAATTGTTTCCATATCACTGATGAAGGTTTCAGCTATATGGTAAACGAAATTGGAATCTCTGGTAAAATTAAGACCTTGAGAATGAAAAGTAATTGGGAAGTTAGTGCAATGTCCATCATGGACTTAACAGTTCCAAGTGTTGGCCAACATTTAGAAGAAATCGACTTATCCAACTGCAGAAAGGTAAGAGACAACGTTTTGGAGAGATTAATCGGTTGGGATACTGAGAGTAACCTTTCACAAGTCGAAACTCACTCTGCTGATTTTGAAACTGAACAAATCGGATGCAAGAATTTGAAAATATTGAATGTTGGCTATTGCAAGCATCTTACTGACAATTTCATGAACCACATTGCTAACCATGCTAATAGCAGATTGGAAAGTTTGGATTTGACTAGGTGTACTACCATCACAGATGCTGGTTTCCAATATTGGACTTATAGATCATTCCCCAACCTCA
Organism: Suhomyces wounanorum; assembly: GCA_030568695.1. Taxonomy (NCBI): domain Eukaryota; kingdom Fungi; phylum Ascomycota; class Pichiomycetes; order Serinales; family Debaryomycetaceae; genus Suhomyces; species Suhomyces wounanorum. Next base: position 40,309 of record JAJMGL010000020.1, read on the forward strand.
AAAAGCTTTCTTTGAAAGATTGTACTTTCCTTACAGATAAATCTATCATTTCTATTGCCAATGCAGCAACTAATTTGGAAATATTAGACCTTAACTTTTGTTGTGCACTTTCAAATATTGCAATTGAGGTTTTATGTTTGGGATGTCCAAATATCAGAGAGCTTGATCTTTCATTCTGTGGCTCGGCGGTGAGCGACTCATCTTTGGTTGCTATTTCAATGAATTTGAGAAACCTTGAAAAGCTAATTCTTACTGGATGTATCAGAGTAACTAGAGCTGGTGTTGATGCATTACTCAGTGGTTGCTCTCCACTCAATTATATCAACATTAGCCAGTGCAAGAATGCTCATATTTATCCAGGAAGAATCCCTGCTCAAAAGTTGAAGGTCAACTCTCAAACAAAATCTGCATTTGTAACTGCTGGACCTTTTCAAAACATTATTGAGATTGTGATTTAATTTCCTATCCATCCTATTCAACTTTTACATCATAGTCATTAAATTTATGTGTATTATTAATTATTATTTTCGTTTTTGCATTAAAATATATATTTTAAGTATCGGATCAATTAACTCAAATCAAGATCTTTTCTTCTTTGATTTGGCCTTGTTTTCAAATTCAACGAATGAGTTTGGAACACCTTTGTCTTTCAAAATTTGCATGATAATCAGCCCATGGGGTCCTTGAACTTGAACTTCTGTTATTTTTGGGTTCTGTACCATTGGTCCAATTGTAGTAGAACCTGAACATTTAATTCTCAACTCTTCTGCAAATATATGAGGTTTAATGAAATAGGTTTCAAAATTGGATACTCTAGTAATAACTTTACGACCGATTTTCGTTTCAGTTATGATAGACACCTTAGGGGGCTCACCTTTGAAGATTTCTCCCTTAGTTTCTCCTGGTTTGTTGACTTGGAAGTGAGGAGAGCAATTATCCAAAAAACCCTTGAAAACCTTTTCTCTAGGAGTAGCTTGGGGGCCCATATTGGTTATGGATTTTAATGTATCATCAACACTGATAGTCTTTTTATTATTTGGGTTCACTAAATCCTGAACCTTTATGTATTGATCAAATAACGTTTTCAATTCTTGAGAAGTGTAAAGGCGAGCGAATTCCGCCTCTACCTTATTGAAAAACATTCTAGATTTGTTTCCTGGTTTGTATAAATTAATAATCGTAATTTCATTGGCTTTTTTCGATGGGGTAGGTTCCGAATTGCCTTTAGCAAGTACGGAGCCAATTGTCTTATGAGCGACAAAATTTTGAATTTCAGGTGAAGACTGATTCATAAGCTTGATCACAGCTAAGTCATCATCTTTACCTTTGACTTGAATGTATTTTTGTTTATCCATAGCCTTTAAGTATTTTGCTGTCTTCTTCCACGAAGTTTTCTTGATATTGCAATAGCTTGTGTCAATAACTGGTAAGTTCTTATAAATATAGGACGACATGAATGTTGAAGCAGGAATAGGTAATTCAATTGAACCATTTTTGATCGTTTGCAAAAGAGATCTCACGAAAAAATGATCAACATCCTCCACTGAAAGCTCCAGTAATTCCTCTGCAAATGATGGTATAATATTTGAAATATTGGTCTCTGTAGACTCATTGCTACCAGATTCTTGTGTACTGGCCAGGTCTGTGTGGGATACTTCTTCGTTTTGTACATGATGTTCAGTTTCAAGCTCAGGTTGCAAAGGTAATTTCAAATCTAACTCTCCTGGAATCGAGATATCTACCAATTTGTTAAGTTTATATAGTTGGTCATTCACTGTATGTAAGATTTGTACTGCAACTCCGGTAGTTCCAATCACCCTATCAAAGGATGCCACGTCCATTTTACACTCACCAATCGCTTTTACCACTGTTGGCTGAGCAGAATCAACCACACCAACAATTGTGCCTTTAACAAGACGTTGATCAAATGGTGGGATGGTTCCAGGAAGCATCAAATCAGCTCCTGACTCAAGAATCTCAATCACATGTGGATGAGTCTTAATCAACGGCAAAAGAAATGGATTTCTCCATACATTGAACAATGAAGGATACACCTGAGAATCTCGAGATTTGAACCATATAGGTGTTTCATTTTCATCGTAGTAGATGCTTCCACTGTAATTCTGAATACTTTTAAAACTGGAATGCCTTGTCTCGGTAGGCACAAGTGTAGATAATGCTTCTTTTTCAAGTTTGTCCTGAGGTAATTGATACACCTTGCAAACATTCTCAAGCAATTTCCTTCTTTCTGAATTCTTTATATTGGCCGAGGCTTTCGGTTGTGGGTCTTTCTTAAACATAATTAAAAACCAATAGAAATTTGTTGCTTTCTTACTCAATTGGATCAGTTGCAATATTCGGTCCCATCACTCTGAAGACACGACATTTAGATTTGCGCGACATTACTATTATGCTTCGCCTTTTGGTTGAATTATGGTCGCAATGTCGCAGGTGTTTGTTGTTAACAACTTACTTCATTTAGCATTGACAAATTGTTAGACCCAATGCCACCGGAAAACTCTACTATCGCCCTCGTAAGGAGGCTGATCGTGGGAATTGTGCTCGTCATGATAGTAATTTTGGGATATCCGTTGTTCCAAGGTACTACAAGTATTTACAGAGCTAATTTACCTGCCCAAGACGTGGAGAAATTGGCTACCGAATTGCTTCATCAGGTGAACTTTAAGATTCCCGTGTATCTCGATATACCGAATGCTTTAGAGCACTTCATTGCATCTACACAGATGTCTTTGGATCAACATTTGTATGAGAAACATCCATCATTGCGTGGGATCTGGGGATTAGATCTCCAGCGGATTAATAGCAAAGTCGCTGACGATGATTACATTGTTCGTTTTGAATTGGTGGATTCACTTACTGAAACTAAGTCTAGCGAATCCTACTTTGTTTCCCCATTCTCTAAAACGACCTCATTGGTGTTGACTTCCAACATTATTAAAGGAAATAAGGTCGATGAGTTCTTGGAGATGGTGTTGTTGGAAAAAGTGTTCCACGATGAGATCGAACAGTTTGACACTATTTTGAGTGGTGAAACTCCTTCAAAACACGAAACTGATCTTGTCTTGTCCTATTCACCAAAATACAACATAGTTTTCAGCTTGATGAGTGAATCTGGAAGAGCCATCCAATGGGATATAGAAAACGCGGTGAATTTATTGAAACCAACCCTTCAACAACTTAGTCACTTCGCAAACTTTTCAATCAATACCCAAATCCAATATTATTCCAAGCTTTCTAACCCAATTGAATATAATGAAGAGAGAGGTGCATTCGTGATTCCTTCACAAAATTTATCAACCTTTATCAACTACGGTGACTGGAACTTGATCACCCATGACATAGTTCCTACCATCAACTTCTTGTTGTATTTCCCGGAAGCAAATTATGATGGTATACCTACCATTATTGATCAATCGAATACCAATTCATTTTTGGTTCCACAATGGGGTGGAGTCAAGATCTTCAGTTTTAATTCTGCAGAAGAAGTGAGCTCATTAATTACTCAAGATCAATTGCTTCCGGTGATGGAAACATTTACTTCGCAGTTATTCCAATTGCTTGGAGTTCCAGAAAATCCCAAATCCCCAAGCATCAGAATAGATATGACATCTAGAATCACGTTGTTCAAAAACATCAGTAAAGCATTGGAAACTCTTAAATCATTGATCAAGCTTGCAGATTCATTGAAGGAGATTTCAGTTCCAGAGATGACTAAGGATTACGTGCATAAATCACTTCAAGCAATTAATCAATCTATCAGAGTATTAAAAAATCACCAGGATTATGCACTGGCCATGACATTATCATCCAGTGCACTTCTTTTCTCTGATAGTGCATTCTTTGAAAAGGAGATGGTCCAACAGTCATACTTCCCGAGTGAACACAAGTTGGCGGTGTTCTCACCTTTGGTTGGACCAGTGTGTTCGATAGTATTTTTGGGATTTTTGAAGATGCTAAAAGATAAAAAGAATGAAAGGGCGCAAAAGGCCAAGCATGAATAATTGCATAATATACGAAGTAATTTGTTTGAGTCAAATCAGAGAAAGAGAGAGAAGCTTAATTGATTTGTAACTAGCACTCAGAATGTATGTTTAATCTGTAGTAATAAACCAATTCAAAATAAATAGATTCAAGTAATAATAACCTGTGAAGGAATAAACAACAAAGAGAATTGAAGCACCTGAATGCCGGTAATTTTTACTCCAACCTTAGGTTTCCAAACATACTACTTAAGTTAAGAAACTTATCGCGTCCCCACACAAACCAGGAACATTCTCACTCTAAGCAGGGGCCAATGAAAAATGTTGATTAATCTCATAATTTCGATACTGTGTCTAGCAAGGTTTGCTTTCATTGTGATTGACGCTGACCATTTTGGGGTGTATTTCGTCTAATTAAACACGTTTCTCCCTCGTTTCAAGTGGCACGATCAAGCCCACTCTTATCCTCATCGCACTCACTGATCACTAAATCCAGAGAAATTCAAAATCTGCCATTACAACTTCACTATGGGCAAGTTACTTGTAAACACGTTGGGCTTAGGGACAGTGGGTATTGCATCTTACTTCTGGGGACGCTCCTCGGCGCCCACCTCGGCCGTTACCACAGATAAGATGGTGCCAGTTCCAGTTTCGGGTGCCCCAGGAGGCTTGTCTTCATTTGATCCTTCCAGCATTAGACCCCAAGACTTCTTCAAATATGGTTTCCCAGGTCCAATTCACGATTTGGAAACTAGATCAGAATTCGTTTCATGTTACGACCGCTCTACCCGGAATCCTTACTGGGTGGTGGAACATCTCACCAGAGAATCGATAAAGTCAAATAAGGATGTTGACCGCAAAAAGTCGGTTTTCACCGAGGATGAAACCATTCCAGCCAAGTTCAGGGCCAGATTAAGAGACTATTTCCGTAGTGGCTACGATAGAGGCCACAACGCCCCTGCAGCAGACGCAAAATTCACCCAAGATGCAATGAACGAGACTTTTTACTTGACCAACATTGCACCTCAAGTCGGTGAAGGGTTCAATCGTGATTACTGGGCACATTTCGAAGATTTTGCTAGAAGATTGACTAATGACTATGATAATGTCCGTGTTTTGACCGGCCCGCTCTACTTGCCCAAGAAGGGTGCAGATGACAAGTACAGAGTGACATACGAAGTGATCGGATCACCTCCCAATATTGCCGTTCCAACCCACTTCTACAAATTGATTGTGGGAGAAAAGAGCGGAGTTGAAGATATCACTGTTGGTGCGTTTGTGTTGCCCAACGATAAAATCGACAATGCCACTCCATTGACACAATTCCAGGTACCAGTGGAAGCATTGGAAAGATCTAGTGGATTGGACTTGTTGGCCAAGGTTCCTTACTTCAAGCGTAAGGACTTGTGTCGTGAAGTCAATTGTGCAATTATTGTTAGAGAATTCCCCAAACAACCACCTAGTCCACCAGGATTGCCTTCTCCAAAAAAATAAACTTCTTTTATTAAATGGTGAGTGCGTTGGAATTGAGGAATTAGAGATTTAAAAGTGTTTAAATATTTAATAAATGGCATCAAATGAAGCTGTACCGGAATGGAGGGAAGAATGGATCAATCAGTTGCGTTCTGTCAATTGGAAAAGAAAAAGATGCTTGTAGTATTAATTTAGGGGTGTCAGGGACTGCTGTGGAAGGGTAGCATCTTTCACTAGAGGGGACTGGACAGCCAAAGGATGTATTATGTTGGGACACAGAGCCCACGCTAGTTGGAAATTTGCAAACAGACATGCATCCAATGCAATGTATCGGGATCCATGGCGAAATCCCGACATTTGAAAGAAGTCGCTTACCTTCCGATCTAACCCATTCGCCAAACCTTTTGTAAGGTGAAATTTGCCGAGACATGTAGGAAGGAGCTTTCTTGAGTTTTGAATGGGGTGGAAAATGTGAAAAATATGAAAAGTTACAAAAAACAGGAGAAAACCCAAAAAGACGAAAATGAAGGGATTCATAATTAAAGAATCCACCTAACACAGGGCCCGAGTAGATCACCGAGTAGATCACCCAGTAGATCAAAACTGCAGTCACCTTATGTATGGCACTATTTACAGTGTACGATAGCACCATCACACCAGGTTCCATCGCATGCCCAATATTGGGGCCATTGGTAGGCCGAATCCGGCATTCCATTCGGATAAAACATCCACATCCAGCGGATCTAACGATAACTGGGATGAGGAAGGGCACAAACATAATTTAGCAAACCATACTGCTAATGGGCCATGGTGGGTGACTTCAATTTTAACGTCAACTTCAACTTCAACTTCAACTTCAGGCTACATTAAGTTCTGCAAACCGGTTTCCAAAAGGTTACGAGCCCCGACCTTCCACAAAGGAGAGGATGAGAGAAAAACCGAACCAAACCCGCTAAATTTGCCCCACGTGACCGACAAAATCGGTACACACACGCAACCATCTTCCTAAAAACGGCTGCAGGAGACGCAAGCGACGCACCTTTTCAACGTACAGGTTAGATGCAGGCTGCATCAGCCCACGCACGCACTTTCCGATTGAGCAATTGTGACAATAGTGGCCTCGCCATTAGGCGGAGCCAACGGCCATGTGGCAAGCACCATCGCCGGGAAGGCAGTGGTGGCAGGGGGCAGGTGACTGCCACGTGACTCACCCACACCACTGGGCGCCACGCAGCCTGTCGTTCTGTTGGCCTTATCCCACACCAGGAAAACCCACCACATTCTGCCCAATCTGGCGTTATCTGACCTGGTGCAAATCACCCAAAACCAACAGGCCAACAAAACGTTGGCGCGCGCTCGCAACCGGGTTACCGCGAGAAAATATATAATGTTGGGAGTACTGCATACAACCGGCCAACACAATGTCGCACATTGAACTCATCGCTAGCGAGAGAGGTGAGCAGATGGGGCGAACAGAGAGAATAGGGACCTGGGAACATGTACCAACAGTACTGTGGTAGTACTGCCGTAGCACTATAGTACCACCGCAATACGGATGGCTTGCTCCAACATTCTGCCAACGTGCGTTTGTATTCTGTTCCCCTACACCCTTCCCTGGTGCCTTAGCACTACCGCCACTGCCACTTTCTCTTTCACTACTGTCTCCACTATTGGAGTGCACCTACGGTAGCTCCCCAGAATAGCTCCCAGAATAGCTCCCAGGATATCTACAGGATAGCCCCCAGAATAGCTCCCAGGATATCTACCGGAAATCTACCGGACATCTACCGGATATCTCCCCAGGATATCTCCCCAAGATATCTCCCCAAGATGTCTCTTGTTCCTCACCCCTTGTCGCTATGCCCATCACCTAGCCGTAGCCGTTCCGCTCACCCTACCCTGGCCTGTGAAAGTCTCCAATATTCACCATTCCTGCTCCAGTTCCTGCTCGTTCCTGCTCGTTCCTGCTCGTTCGTGCTCCAGTTCCGGCTCCAGTTCCAGGCCCAACACCAGTTTCACCATAGTGCTCTCGCTATTGTCCACTGAAATGGCCCGCGAAAGCCCCCCGCGTCGCCAGAATTGTCCCTAATAGTACGCTAAATCCCTCATCCAACTCCGAAAACCGCCTACCACCGCCAAGCTCATGGGCCCACTAACCATCTAACACGCCACTACACGGGCATCTCACTGGCATGGTTTAAACGACCCACCTCCAGTCTAATGACCAAGCATCTCTAGCCCTTCCCCCGCCACCGGGGCAATACATGTCCTTCTCTCCAGCCCCGAGGGCCTCCATATCCTCCATCCCTACCACAATGCCCCTCCAACTCCGATGGCCCTTCCTCCCATTCCGGCCCTCCCACCTCCATATCCCCATGTCGCATTTGGCCCTGCGTTAGATGTCGCATTTTGCAACAATTCCTCGTTGGGTATTACCATCCACCACCTCCATCCACTACACCCTCCTCCTGAACTGCCACCAGCAGCATCTCCATCGCCCCCAACTGAACCCCCAACCCCCACCAACCACGGGTTGCTTCCTTTGGTTCCCCCACGGGTGTAGTTCCGCCAGTGTCGCCGCCTCTCCCTATCCAACAAACTCGAAAATTCCACAAAATTTGTGCGTGTCAACCCATCAATTTTACCCATAGTGAATATATAACTGGCGTAGATCTGGGCGTACTTTCAGCGAACATTGTCCTTTAGTCTTTTTGTCTTTTCACTAGTTGTATTCCAGTACCACATCGAATACTCTATCACGACATAATTGGCGTTAACAGGTATTGCCCCCACACAATTATAGAAGCATACCCTCCTCCAATCTCATATCTACCACCCCCATATAGACATGTCCAATACCTCGTCTCACCGTCCGTTCTCACTTAATCACGGCACCATCGAACACACCTTCTTGGTGCCTAATGACTTGTTCTTCAACTACTCACAATTGAAGGACCAGTTCATCAAAACCTTGCCCGATGTCACTGAAGGTTTTGCCGACGATGACGAACCTTCTTCTCCAGCCGAACTTTTCGGTAAGTTTTTGGGTTTCATCGCCTCTCTCGTGAACCCAAACAAACCCGGCCAATTCGACCAAATACTCAAATACTCCTTGCAGGATTTCGACCACACCTTCTTGACCGGCTCAACAGATATTCACACCTTCGCAGTGTCGTTATTGGACTCCGCGTTCCCTACCACCCCAGCTAAGATCAAAGACAATGTGGTCAAGAACTACTACACCGCGTTGTTCAACTCTAATACCAACATCGAAAAGATCGAGTCTAACTTGTTGTACCACACGAAGTCCGACGCCAAGTTGGTGGCCATTTTTGGTGGCCAAGGTAACACCGACGACTACTTCGAAGAATTGAGAGAAGTCTATAAGTTATACAGTGGTCTCGTCCACAGCGACTTGATCGTTCCTATCGCTTCCAAGTTGAACCAATTGATCAAGAAGCACTCCTCGGACCTCGACAAAATCTATACCCAAGGTTTGGACATCCTCTCTTGGTTGTCTAACCCTGACAAGACCCCAGATCAAGACTACTTGCTTTCAGTACCAGTTTCTTGTCCTTTGATCTGTGCCATCCAACTCTGTCACTACGCCATCACCTGTAAAATCTTGGGCTTGACTCCTGGTGAATTCAGAGATTACTTGGCCAGTGGCGGTTCTACTGGTCACTCTCAAGGTATTGTTACCTCCGTGGCTATCGCCTCTTCTGACTCCTGGGAGTCTTTCTTGGAAAACTCCTTGAAGGCTGTTTCTCTCTTGTTTTTCATAGGTGCCAGATGTTTGACTACCTACCCAAGAACTACCTTACCACCAACCATGTTACAAGACTCTCTTGAAAATGGTGAGGGTAGACCATCTCCCATGTTGTCTGTTAGAGACTTGTCTATCACCCAAGTTAACGAGTTCATCGATCAAACTAACAAGCACTTGCCTCAAGACAAGCATATCGCTATTTCTTTGATTAACGGTGCTAGAAACTTGGTTGTCAGTGGTCCACCAGAATCTCTCTACGGTTTCAACTTGAACTTGAGAAACAACAAAGCTCCTAACGGTTTGGATCAATCTAGAATTCCACACTCTCAAAGAAAATTGAAGTTCTCTAACAGGTTCTTGCCAATATTCGCTCCATTCCACTCCCACCTTTTAACTAATGCTACTGAATTAATCTTGGATGATATCAAGAATGAAAACTTGACTTTCAAAAAGTCTGCCATTAAGATTCCAGTTTATGACACCTACAATGGTGAAAACTTCCAAAACTTTAAGGAATCTGATGAAGATGTTACCGCAAGAGTGGTTAAGTGTATCACTCAATTGCCAGTTCACTGGGAAACTGCTACTAACTTCGAATCCACTCACATCTTGGATTTTGGTCCAGGTGGAGTTTCTGGTTTGGGTGTTCTTACTCACAGAAACAAGGACGGAACTGGTTCTAGAGTAATTATTGCTGGTGCCCTCGACTTGGTTGCCATCGATGATGAATACGGTTTCAAGCATGAGATTTTCACCTCTACTGAAAGCAAGACTATTAAGTTCGCTCCAAATTGGTTAACTCAATTCCAACCTAAATTGGCAAAGACCAAGAAAGGTAAGATATATGTTGACACCAAATTTTCCAAATTATTGGGAAGAGCTCCACTTATGGTTCCAGGTATGACTCCAACTACTGTCAACCCTGACATTATTGTTGCTGCTACCAACGCTGGTTACCACATTGAATTAGCTGGTGGCGGTTACTTCGACCCAGGAATGATGACCAAAACCATCGATGAAATTGTTGCACAAATCAAGCCAGGTTTTGGTATCAGTATCAATGTTATTTATGTCAACCCAAGAATGTTGCAATGGTGTATTCCAATGATCAAAGAATTGAGAGAGAAGGGCTACCCAATCCAATCTTTGACTATTGGTGCTGGTGTTCCTTCCATCGAAGTTGCATCTGAGTACATTACTGACTTGGGTTTGACTCACTTAGGCTTGAAGCCAGGATCTATCGATGCCATAAGTCAATGTATTGCAATTGCTAAAGCTCACCCAGATTTCCCAATTGTTTTACAATGGACTGGTGGTAGAGGTGGTGGTCACCACTCTTTTGAGGATTTCCACCAACCAATCTTGCAAATGTACTCTAAGATCAGAAGATGCTCTAACATTATTTTAGTGGCAGGTTCTGGTTTCGGTTCTCATGAAGACACATACCCATACTTGACTGGTTCATGGGCTACTAAATTCAACTACCCACCAATGCCATACGATGGTGTTCTCTTCGGTTCCAGAGTCATGACTGCTAAGGAAGCTCACACTTCTTTAGAGGCCAAGAAGTTGATTGCCAAATGTTCTGGTGTCACTGATGACAAGTGGGAACAAACCTACAAGAAGCCAACAGGTGGTATTATTACAGTTTTGTCTGAAATGGGTGAACCAATCCATAAGATTGCTACAAGAGGTGTCTTGTTCTGGAAGGAATTGGATGACACTATCTTCTCTTTGCCTAAAAACAAGCGTGTTGAAGCCTTAACCAACAAGAAGGATTACATAATTGAAAGATTGAACAAGGACTCTCAAAAGCCATGGTTTGGTAAGAATGCCAGTGGTGCCTGTGATTTGCAAGATATGACTTACCAAGAGGTTGCTTTAAGATTGATTGAATTAATGTATGTCAAGAAATCGGAAAGATGGGTTGATGTTACCTTGAGAAACTTCTTCTGTGATATGTTGAAGAGAATTGAAGAAAGATTTACCACTGTTCCAGACTCTGTTTCTATGATCCAAAACAGATCTCAATTAGACAAGCCTGAACCATTCATTACTGAATTCTTCGACAAATTTAACTTAGCCAAGGAGCAATTGATCTCAGAGGAAGACTGCGACTACTTCTTGACTTGTGCTTCCAGCCCAATCCAAAAGCCAGTTCCATTTGTTCCTGTATTGGATGACAGATTCGAATTCTTCTTCAAGAAGGATTCTTTGTGGCAATCAGAAGACTTAGAGACTGTCCTCGAAGAGGATGTTCAAAGAACTTGTATCTTGCACGGTCCTGTTGCTGCTCAATTCACCAATAAGGTTGATGAACCAATAGGTGAAATTTTGGACAACATCCACGAAGGTCACATTGCTGCTTTGATTAAGGATGTTTACGGTGGATCCGAATCCAAAATTCCTGTTGTTGAATACTTCGGTGGAAAGACTCCGGCAGTTGTTGACTCTAACATCAACGGTGTTAAGGTTCTCGAATCTTCTAAGAACAAGATTGTTTTCAAGATTACTTCTTCATCTGTTGATGTTGACCAATGGTTCAAGTTGTTAGCAGGTGACAAGCTTAACTGGTTGCACGCTTTTATCTCTACTAATAGAGTCGTCCAAGGTTCTAAACATGTTTCAAACCCTGTTCACGATATTTTGAAACCTGGCATCAACACTGTCATTGAGCTTACCAACCCAGAAGACAGATCCAAGAGTGAATTGACTGTTTTTGAAGAAATCAAGGGTGATTTGAAACCAGTTGTTGAAATTAAATTGAACAGCAAGGATACCATTCAATGTTCTTTGATTGAGCATAGAACCTATGATTCCAAGCCAGTTGCTTTGAACTTCTTGTTCACTTACAATACTTCAGACGGTTTCGCTCCAATTTTGGAAGTTATGGGAGACAGAAATGAAAGAATCAAGGAATTCTACTGGAAGTTGTGGTATGGAAGTGATGTACCATTTGATTTGGATATTGATGCTCGTGAGGTTATCATTGGAGATCAAGTCGAGATTAATGGTAAGGACATCTCTGATTTCACCCACGCTATTGGTAACAAGTGTGAAGCCTTCGTTGCTAGACAAGGTAAGCAAAGTTTAGCACCAATGGATTTCGCTATTGTTGTTGGATGGAAAGCTATTATTAAGGCAATCTTCCCAAAGAGCATTGATGGTGATTTATTGAAATTGGTTCATTTGTCTAATGGTTACAAGATGATTCCAGGTGCCACTCCATTGAAGCAAGGTGACGTTATTTCTTCCAAGGCTGAAATCAAAGCTGTTTTGAACCAACCTTCTGGTAAGATGGTTGAAGTTGTTGGTACTCTTTACAGAAAGGGAGAAGCTGTTATGGAAGTCACTTCCCAATTTTTGTACAGAGGTGAATACAGCGATTACGAAAACACTTTCCAAAAGGTCACTGAAACTCCAGCTCAAATTTCCTTAAATTCCTCAAAGGATTTAGCAATTTTGAAGTCCAAGGAATGGTTCCACTTGGAGAAGGACATTGAATTGCTTAACACTGTGTTGACTTTCAGATGTGAATCTGTATACCACTTCCAATCTGCTGACATTTACTCTTCTATCGAGACTACCGGCCAAATCTACTTAGAATTGCCAACTAAGGAAGTGATCCAAGTTGGTGTCGTCGAGTATGAAGCTGGTAAGTCTTACGGAAACCCAGTTACTGATTACTTGCTTAGACACGGAAAGACCATTGAAGAAGCTGTAACCTTCGAAAATGTTATTCCAATCTCTTCTGGTGAAGAATTGGCTTCGAAGGCTCCTGGTACTAACGAACCATATGCTAAGGTTTCTGGTGACTACAATCCAATCCACGTTTCTAGAGTTTTCGCTGAATACGCCAAGTTGCCAGGTACTATTACCCACGGTATGTATTCATCTGGTTCTATTAGAGCTTTGGTTGAGGAATGGGCTGCTAATAACGTTGCCTCTAGAGTTAGAGCATTCAAATGTAACTTTGTTGGTATGGTTTTGCCTAACGATACTTTACAAACTACTTTGGAACACGTCGGTATGATCAATGGTCGTAAGATTATCAAGGTTCAAACCAAGAACATTGAAACCGACTCCTTGGTCTTGGTTGGTGAAGCTGAAATTGACCAACCAATTACTACATATGTTTTCACTGGTCAAGGTTCTCAAGAACAGGGTATGGGTATGGACTTGTACAAGACCTCTGAAGTTGCCCGTGATGTTTGGGACAGAGCTGACCGTCACTTCGTTGACAACTATGGTTTCTCTATTCTTGACATTGTTCAGAACAATCCAAATGAATTGACTGTCCACTTTGGTGGTGCAAAGGGTAGAAAGATCAGAGAAAACTATATTGGTATGATGTTCGAAACCATTGGTGAAGATGGTGATGTTAAATCCGAGAAGATTTTCAAGGAGATCGACCACACTACCACTTCTTTCTCTTTTGTTTCTCCTACTGGTTTGTTGTCTGCAACTCAATTCACCCAACCTGCCTTGACATTAATGGAAAAGGCTGCTTACGAAGATATTAAGTCCAAGGGATTGGTCCCATCAGATGTCATGTTTGCTGGTCACTCTTTGGGTGAATATTCCGCTTTGTCTTCTATTGCAAATGTCATGGCAATTGAATCGTTAGTTGATATTGTGTTCTACAGAGGTATGACTATGCAAGTTGCTGTTCCAAGAGATGAGCTCGGAAGATCCAACTATGGTATGGTTGCTGTTAACCCAAGTAGAGTTAACCCAACCTTCAACGAGCCAGCTTTGAAGTTCGTCGTTGAGGAAGTCTCTTTGAACACTTCCTGGTTGTTGGAAATTGTCAACTATAATGTTGAAAACCAACAATACGTTGCCGCTGGTGACTTGAGAGCTTTGGATACTTTGACCAATGTTTTGAATGTTATCAAGTTGAATAAGATTGACATTGTCAAGTTGCAAGCTACCATTAGCTTGGATGAAGTTAGAGGCCACTTGAAGGAAATTATTTCCGAAGTGTCTGCTCAATCTCTTGCCAAGCCACAACCAATCGACTTACAAAGAGGTTTCGCTGTGATCCCATTGAAGGGTATTTCTGTGCCTTTCCACTCTTCTTACTTGATGTCTGGTGTGAAGCCATTCCAGAGATTCTTAGTTAAGAAGATTCCACAATCTTCTGTTAACCCAGAAGATTTGATTGGAAGATATATTCCAAACTTGACTGCCAAGCCATTCGAAATTACCAAGGAGTACTTCCAACAGGTGTACGAATTGACGAAGTCCGAAAAGATTTTGAACATCATCAACAACTGGGAATCGTACGAGTCTGCTTAAATGATTTTCTGTGGTACGAAAACTACTAAGACATACTTGTATATTACGTTCTTCTTCCTAGTTCTTAATTTGATAATTAGTTGGGACATCAAATATTTAATTCGCTTCATTTAAAATGATGCTACAATGATCGAACATGATAGTACGTGGTACTACTATTTTGTTCACATCTACTTTAGATAATATATATTTAGGATAATAAAGTTAATTTTTACAGAGGGTAGTTATGTGTTCTATTTAAAGTCCAGTTGCCAATGGGCTAGAGATGTTGACTGGAGTGAATTTCTTTGGTAGCGAAACTCTAGAGAATCTGGACTTCAATCTTTGTGTGACAAGATCCATATCTAAATGTCTTGTCAATCCCAATCTTGGGATACAACCAATGTAGTGATCATCATCCAATTGAACATCCAATGGATCTTGGGTGTGACAACCTGGAGACAAAGACAATCTAATAGAATGCTTTTTACCACTAGGACTAGATGGATCATCAGCCTCATATAATTCAAAAACAATTTGTGATAAGTAGTCCAATTCAGGTAAAGCGTTTCTAGCAATCTTCATTGGGAATTGAGAACCATAAATAACATTCAATAATGTGTAAATATGCGATTCCTTAGTGAAATAATTAACAACGGCAGCAGTGTCATGCTTCTTCATATCTTGGATATCAGATAAAATCTGTTTAGCCAATGGCAACGAAGTCAACAAACCAATGTCCAATTTTTCTTCGTCTTTGATACCATACTCTTGAGGACAGATAAAATCAAACAAAACTTTAGACAACCTGTACAATTCTCTTAACCTAGCGAAAGTAGGGTGATCAAATGGATTATCATGAGTCTTGGACTTCTCTTGCTTAGAGTTGGCATCATTATTGGCAGTGGATTCTTTTCCAGTTGAGTTGGCTCCCTTCAATACCCATCCCAAAGAACCAGCAGAAGCAGGTGTACTTGAGGTGGCAATGCTGGCGAGATTGCTTTGAGAATTTCCTTGGGAACTGCTACCCGAACCTGAATTATTCGATGGTATATTGATAGGAGCAGTGGCATTGTCAGGGATCTTAAAGTTGTTCATAGCCAAAATATTAATTGGATATTCACTAACTAACCCTGATGAGTTGATGGTGTCACCACATGTTTCACTCAAACGCTGTAAGAGTTCCTCATCATTAGGATCAAATGAGAAGATCTTTTCCAAGAAATGCCTGTTGTGTAAAGCATCATATTTCATAGTGTCATATAACTCGGAGATCTTAGAAGGATGCGTCTTTTCAACACTAAGAAACTCCAGGAAGAGCTTGTCCCATCTTTCTCTAAATAAGAATGGATCTTCTCCACAACACCATGTTTCTTGGAACTCTTGGACGTTTTTCTTCTCAAAATTATATTCCATGATTTGACGGTGGAAGTTCATCAACTGACATACACGTTTAATAACTTCAAAGGGCTGTGGCATCTTTGGAGGCCAAGTGAAGTGGGCAGGTGCCTCAGCACCTTGTCTCAACAAGGGCTTCAACTTTTTCTTCACTTTATCCATTAAGTCCTTGGCAGCATTTGAATCATCCAACAAGTCCTTTCTCACAATCAAGAAATCATCTGGCAATGAATCTTCATCAACTCCCATTAATGCCAAAGTTGAGAGACGTGCACTTGCAATTACTCGTCTTTCAGATGAAGTGAATACCTTGACATCCTTCAAGGCATCACGATTAAGCAACTTGATGTATTGTCTCAATTGCTCACCAACATCAGTTGCTTGATGTTTAGCTGAGTGTGTTGGTTCACCACCCCATTTCAAAATTAATTGCACCTTGTCAACTACTTCTGGATTCTCAATATTAAGAGCAGGCTTCAATTGAATCTTTGTACCTGGGAAGTTCATCTTCTTTTCCAAAGCGATTCTCAATTGCTTCAATTTCTTTAAATCCTCCAACTTTTTCTCTTCAGCTACCTTAACTGTTTCCAAAACAACTTGCAAATCAGCCACAGCCCTGATGATTACTTCTTCTTTATGTCCCTTCAATAATGAAATAAAAAGGGGAGATCTGAAAGAGTATTTGAATTTTTGCTTTGGAGTACGGTCTGCGTGTCTAATAACCGAAACCATTCCCTTGAAGACCCATTTCTGTTCCTTTTCTTCAAACTGACTCTTGTTGAGCAACTTGGACAGGTGTGGAATTGTAGTTTTCAATAAGTCACGACTTTTCTTTGCCTCAATGAAAAGCTCTCTCAAAATGCTGGCACATGAGTCATAATAATCATTATTGTCTTTCACAAAAGAGAACCCATTGACATCAATAACGTAGGATTCTCCGTTGACTCTTAACAAGTCAAATCCACAAATGGTTTGTTGGAAGGCATTAGAAACATTTTTTGCCATAGTCTTCTCCACATCACTCAATTCAGTAATAAATCTGATTTCTTTACCATGGGTATTACGTCTAACAATGCCATCGACAACAGGGGATTTACGAGTCTCAGCATGACAGAAATCCGGTCCAACAGTATATGCTTTGACGTCTTCGAAATTGTCGGTATCCATAAATTTTTCGTAAACGAACGAGCCCTCTGTTCTAGGATTATTTAAATCTGGATCAAATTCAGAGGACTTGTTACCAATTTTTCTGAATAATCTTCTACCACCTCCACCAGTAGCCTTTGGATAATATATGTAGACGTTATGATCTTCACCATCAACAGGTTTCTCCACAAAAGGTTTTTTCAAGAATTTGTCACCTACCCTAAGTGTATCTTCATCTACCATTTCCCATTCAGGTTCTTCTTGGTTGGTCAAGCTGTCTATGAATTTATCTGACATTCCTGTTGCGAGCAATTTTGCTCTTAATTCGTCTTCGATGTGAGGTCCACCATCTCTGCTAATTTCCAAACGATAAGGAGTACTAACATTGGCATTGTTTAGTATGCTCAAGACCAATCTTCTATCCCAAAGGGCCTTTTGAAATACCAAGTCATTAATAAGGTATGGCTTACGATAGTTCACGTAGGCAATAGCTTTATCAAGAGGGAACCCGTTGGAGAAGAAACTGACCAAAAAATCACAAGTGGGCCAATTTTCGATGGCTTCATCCAAGATGACTTTATCACCAAAAATGATGGTTTCAAATTCACCATTTTCTATCAAACGATTGAGAATACGTCTGCATGGTTTTGACATCACCTTTGCATCCATGGCACAAACACCAATCTTACCGATTTTGGGGAGTCTGGGTCCAAAGGTATCCTTGATACCTGAGAACGACTTTCTGGAGGTGTTGGATGAATTGGAGATAGTTTTCACCAAACGATGGTGGTCAGTAGGAAAAGACGTGGAGGAGGAACCCGAGTCAGATCTGATTTTGAAGTCGTTCATTTTCAAGTTGTCTACAGTCAACTTGTCACCTTCTTCTGCTTCAAGAGCATTCTGTTCTGATAAAGTCTGGGTACTGGGAGAACTGCTATCATTGATATTGAGGTGGCCAGCATCTTCTGCGCTGGTTTTTGGTGCAAAGCTCTCGAGCATTGGAGCAATAGATGCGATAGCCTTTTCTGTGGCGGGTGATGCCAACGGTTGTCCACTTAATGGAGACTGCTTTTTGGATGTGGCTTCTTCTAGTTCCCCAGGAAATTGCTTGGTGTCAGACAAAGACAAAGGTGACATGGGCTGGTTTAGTTTCTGATGGACTTGGTGCACCAAATTCGATTTGGTGTTTATTCTGCCAGGTTCAGAGTTAGCATCTTTGCTATTTCCTGACATGGTCATCGTAATGGGCCAAAAACGTGTGCTAATTAAAGTGATCTTCAATACTCACCCAACGTAATGGAGGTGCGGAATGATAAGAGGTCGTGCACAGCACAGTGGGGCTATATGATTATTGTAACGCAAGTGAAAAATATGAAAAATATAAGAACAATTTTTAGTAAGAGTCAACTAAGAGTCAGATCACGTGGGGGTTCATACCCTTGACAAGATGATGGTCAGTATACGGTACCTTTTTGAGAGGTACCAGCATCAATGGGATTCCTACCGAGTCAAATGTGGTGATTGGGAGTGGTTTACAGTTTGGGGTGGCGAGAATTTCCTAATTTTGTAGGTTGTAGCCGTTGGTTCTCCTTTAATGCCAGACAATAATGTGGGGAATAGTGAAAGCACCAGAGAAAGAACTGCTTTGCTACCCCAGGTT
Organism: Suhomyces wounanorum; assembly: GCA_030568695.1. NCBI lineage: Eukaryota > Fungi > Ascomycota > Pichiomycetes > Serinales > Debaryomycetaceae > Suhomyces > Suhomyces wounanorum. The sequence continues at coordinate 59,036 of JAJMGL010000020.1, forward strand.
CTAGTAGGAAATACCTCTTCAAGTGCAAGAGAGAAGCATCATTAAGGTAACATCACATAGAAAAGCCTTTGCTAATCCATTGGACTCACCGGCAACACATTTGTCTGAAAATAAAATAAAAGGTAAGAGTTCTTCTACTTCCAAAGTAGTCTTCAATACCTCTGATTTACAAGCTGCGAAGTCATAGAACGACATGCAGTTTTTAGTTCTTCGAAACGGTTCAATTGAGAAACTTTCAGATTAAGTTCATGAGAATTGCCAGGTATTGAAAATTCCAGTACAATCAGGAAATTTCATGACATTAAACATCAGACTACAATGTCGTTATCGTTTGCACCAACAAGCTAACACTTGTTACTCCAAACCATAAACTTCGATATACCAACGCTCCGTTAGTCCATTGATCCTATGGGAATCAACGTCCTGCAACCCGGTGGTTGCATCGTTGGGCTACGATCACCAAAAAGGTGATTTTCAGCACACTTATATTAATTACTCAACAGCAGCAAGAGAGTCAAATAACACAGAAATAGACTCACCGAAGTGATCTCTTCTGATACATTCCGCAAAGATTGGAGAAACATCAATTACCGTAAGTTTGTTGGAATACTTTTCGATTCTATCTTTTCCAATAGGATAAGTATTGGTGACAACAATCTTGTCGATACAAGAACTTTCTGACAAGCTTTCCAAACAACCATCACTGAAGACACCATGGGTTCCAACCACGTAAACAGCTTTAGCACCACAGTTCAATCTCAAATGCTCAGCAGCTGCAATGAACGAGGTAGGCTTGTCGATCATGTCATCTAAGATAATGGCAACCTTATTCTTGACATCACCAACTAAGGTGATCAACTTTTCTTCGTTAATAGATGTAGGTTCATCTTCATCATCGGAGTTCCCAGCATCGTAGGAGCCACCCAAAACGTCGCTATCTAAGATTGCTTGACGTTCGAATGGGCTAGCCTCTGGTTTGGATCCACTTGTCTTGGCTGGGTAGTCGTCATCGACAACATGACCTTGCACAATTCTTGCCGTTTGGAGTTCAGAAACAATGTTGTCTTCCTCGTCATCACCAACATTGACTGATTTCTTTAATTCCTTTTTCTTGGAATATTGGTCTTGAGTACGACGTCTATCAGTGTGAATCATAGCGAAGTTAATTTTCAAGGAGTCAGCTAAAGTAGTAACTCTCTTAGTACCACCGGGGTTCTTCGAGACTACAACAGCATTCTCCCAATCTGGAATGTTGTGGCGAATCCATCTGCCCAAGGTAGGAGCACCAAACAAGTTGTCCACAGGTTTGGTGAAGAAACCTTGCATTTGAGAAGCATGCAAATCCATGGAAACCACATGGTCAGCACCGGCCATCACCAACAAATTTGCCAACATTCTAGCTGTGATGGCACCACGATGTTTTTTCATCTTAGATTGCTTGGAGTATGGGAATTGTGGTATCACAGCGGTAATCTTGGAAGCAGAACCTCCACGACATGCCGAAATTAAGATCAACAACTCCATAATGTGATCATTGATTTGAGGAGAGCCAGATTGAATGATGTAAACATCTTCATCTCTAATGGATACTCCAATTTGCACTGAAGTTTCACCATTGGAGAACTTTTTCAAAGTGCAGGGAGCTGGCTCCACTCCAAGTCTATCACAGACCAACTTACCCAACTCTGGGTGTGAAGATCCCACGAAAATCTTGCACTTTCTCATGTATGTAGATGTAGATTGACTCACCTTGAAGAAGGAAAGAGAGGCGTTATGTTCCTATCTGATCCGTAGGAAACTTTGTTGAGGCAAGACCTTGGCGGAAGCCCTGGCTAGCGATTGATTCGTATTTGTCAAATATTGACTCTACCTTCTGGAGAAGAAAAGTGAAGAGTAATTTCGGAAGCTCCACGGTATGAAAATTTTGGCGATGAGACTGTGTGCAGGAGACCAGTCCCACGGTGTTACTTTAGATTAGGGTTGGTTGCCATGTCCTCGATATCTCTATTGCAATGTGTCTCAGAGGGGTTACAGTGAATAACAAGAGAGGAGAATGAGGTACACAGAAGATTTCTATGAGGCTTTTGGGCACTTGAATGAGGAATTGAGGAAATGGTTCCTAAAGTGCTTTGATTGACTCGTTCCAATTATAATAGCCCCATGTGATACGCAAATGGGCCGTTTTGAGGGTGCATTATCAAGGATTTAATAGGGCAGTTCAGCGCACTAGAAATGTGAGTAAAGTCAATTAAGTGATAAAGAAGGAGGAAATCCAACAACTCAAGATTAGCAGAAGAGCATAACGAAAAGTGAAACTCGAGAGAAGTGATTGAGAAGTATATGCAAAAATACAGCTGGGGCTCATTAGCTGTTTTTGGGTTAATTTCTTTTAATAGGAGGAAGTTTCACTATTACTTTTTGTATACCTATTGTTTTACTGTTTTACTGTCTGTTGTCCTACTCGTATAGCTGTACTAGAACTAACTTTTTTTTAGTGTATAGAAATCTTGACATTTTTGTCCTCACCAGAAACTGTGAAATATCTCCAGTCCTGCACACGACCCTGGCCATCGATGTCGGAGTATATCCTGAACCATACGTTGGCCCGGCCAAGCGAAGCTGAGAGGACAGACTACCATGAAAATACTGAGATAAAGGCAACATTGTCAAGACTTGAGCATTACAAAAAACAAATAGCAGATTCGGTGTTTATTGAGGAATATAAAGTTTCTTTGGCACTCATAACTAAACCAATTACCAAAATACGATGTTTAGCGTTGGGATCTCCCACGGATAGCAAAAGTGCCTTGTTCCAGTTGTCTTTGATGCAATGGACTGCTGAATACTTGCAAAATCCACAGGTGACTTTATTTGACCCTGTTTTCACCAAACAGGATATCTATCTCTTAGAGATGGAATTGGGCCATACAGTCGAAGAGAATGAATTCAATGATCCACAGGATGACCAGCTACTATTCTTTATGCCGCACGCCCCGTTGGAGCTCACAAGCATTCTATTGCAGCAACAGAAGCCTCTCTATTTTTTGGGAAATGATATTGTAGCTCACACAGACAGGTACACGAAATCCAAACTTCATGATGCATACCCCGACATAAGCTTGCTAGTTCATCTTAGTGAGCAATTAAGATCAACAGAAAGCAGTAGAGATGATTTCCAAACCGTTTCTCGCCGCAGAAGAAAGAAAAATGTATTTGTGGAGCCCAAGATTGACTATGATTATTCAACAAGTTACATGGGTAAGTTGAGCATAACCAGGTTTAAAAATAGTGTTTTAAAAGATGCACCATGGGGTAATGCGTTTTCAGATTTAGCACTCCACATAATCTCTCCCAGATCCAATATCCTGAATTCAGAGGAAAAATTGCAAGTGAATGCTGAGGCTCTACAAATAAACGGGTGTGAAACTGACATCAAGACCCCAGACAATGTCAATTAATCAGGTACAATTACACACAAAAATAAAGATATCACACAATTTCTACGTAGATTTCAAAGAGACAGGGAATAATAATACATTTCTGTTCATCAGTTAACTAGAATACATACCCAGATCACAGTAGCCTTTGCTTTTTAGTGACGATTTCTGGTTCTTGTTTGATTGGTGGGTTCATCATCAAGTCCAGCCCAGAGGTTAGACCACTGAGGCCAGGGGACGGTATGGCTTTGGAAGCAGAATCTGAAATATTCCCACCAGCATCGGTAGCACCATTTGCATTTGCTGCTTTCATTTCATCTGTGAGCAAATGTTTGGCCAATATAGAATACAAATCATCCTTGGTGAACGGCTTGGCCAAAATGTCAGACATACCATTTTGAAGGTAATTAACTAAATCATTATCCTCAATATTTCCTGTCATGGCTATGATAGGAGTTTTTGTGTCAAAAGACCTGATAACACTGGTGGCTGTAGCACCATCAAGATTTGGCATCACAATGTCCATCAAAACCAAGTCATATTTGGTATGCTCAACTGTAGATATGGCATTGAGGCCATCAGTAGCAACTGTCACTTGGCATCCATACTTGACCAAGAACTTGCGACATAATTGAATGCAAACATTATCATCTTCCACTAACAAGACATGAAACTTGGGATTAGCTAAGTTTGTGGTGAACACTTGAGGTAATTGATTTCCTAAGCTAGCAAGTGGGGACCCAGCGGTGGAATTAGCCAACGGGGAGTGTGCTTTTGGAGTTAAGTTATCTGTTGATGGAGGGGTTGGCTTCATATAGGCCGAACCAGGACCCATGGGGGCAGGTGCAGTAGCTTGAGGTTGAGCTTGACCAGGGGTCGGCTGTATGGCCATTCTTGTAGGTGGACTTGTTATAGTATTAAGTTGACTCACTGAGCCAGAGTGAGAATGACGAGGGGGTTGTGGTAAGGACAGATTGGGTATTGGGGCAGCGGTTGTGGGGTTTTGAGGTACTTGTAAGCTTACCAAAGAAGGGTTTGGAAAATCCAAAGGAGGAAGTTTTATACCAGCTTGAACTAGACAATTGATTAATACACCGATGGAGCGATGATAACGTTCATCGATAGCATTTAATGCCACGATATTTTCCATGATTGTTTTGTATTTGGTTTGAAGGATGGTGACTTCTTTCTGCAATGCTTTGTTGTCTGCCTGTAAGTATTCTATTTGTTCTTTCATGTACTGTTGGGAGGAAGATAACTGGTGTATGTTATGAGAGGAGGCCGATGCCTGGCCCATTTCCGAGCCATTTGCGGAGAGCCCCTTTTTGTTGCTGGGACCCTTTCTCTTGATATTTTCTAGGGAATCGAGGTCATTTATCCGGAAATCGGGATGTTTGAATTCCCAAGCATCTTCCCCGTATGGGTATGTCTGTTTTTCTTCAGTAGGCACTTTGACCTTGTGGAAGTCGTATTTGTTGAGTTGACGCACGAAACTAGCGAAATTGCTGTGTTTAAAGTGACGTGGAAGAATTTCCTTGGTGAACTCGTTGGTGTTGAGCACCACGAAGCTATCACCGGTGTGGGTCCACCGGACCACGTCCTTGTAGTCGTCTTCTTGAAGCATTTGGAACAACTTCTTGACGAAGTCGTTCGATCCACTGAAATTGGAGCTGGTAGCCAGGACCAGCGACGGAGGTAGACTTGACATGGTGGTGGAATGTGAAGTGGGAACTCAAGTGGGAACGGTAGCGGAGCAGGGAGTGGACAGGAAAAAGCAGGGAGACGAGGGAAGGACAGTGTGATACTCAAGGAGCGAGCAGGAACAAAACACGTAGCACGAGGGAACCAAGGCAGGATATAGGATTGGTGATGATTGAGGCTGGTATACAAGAGACAACTATCATCAGGCCAGCCTGCATATGGGTGGCGGTTGGGAGGTGGGAATAGCGTCGTGCGCGCACCGGCGGGCGCCTGTGGTGTGTGAGTGTGCCTGGCGGGCGGAGTGCACACCATACCAGACCCGGGCAGTCCTCCACCCAGTGTCACATGATCGCCCTTGCCCAGGCTTGCTGGCGTCTCCTACAGTGGCGTAGAACTCAGCGTTAACCGCCCACCCACCAGCGTTAGCGCTGGAGCCAGTGGAAGTGGAGCAAGAACCTTTGCAGTACACGACATGCATGCAGGAAAGGCTGCATGAATGTTTATAATTGGCCGGTCATTACAATTATAATTGCTTGTCAAAAAGTTTATTTGCACCACAGATGTCTCAGGTAGCAGAAGCTCATCCCAGGGGCCAGTTACATGTCATGCCCGACTTCTACGGAGTGTATGTCCTCCAACTGGAGCCCCGACCCCAGCTGTTTTACGTGGGTTCCACACCCCATCCCATTCGTCGGTTACGTCAACACAACGGCCTTCTTACTGCTGGGGCAGTCCGCACCCGACGTGGTGGGGCCAGGCCCTGGCGCATGGTTGCGTTGGTGCACAACTTCCCGTCCAAAGTGGCGGCACTACAGTTCGAACACGCGTTGCAGCATCCTTACCATACCCGTCATATTGTGCCTGAAGCCAGGGTGACGAAGTCGCGGGGTGCACCTCGAGGACTCCACCAAATCATGGCCAATATCAGGCACCTAGTGAATGCCACGGCGTTTGATTGCATGGACCTTCGCCTAGTGTTGTTGCACCTGCTGGTGTGGCCTGTATGGCAGGCTAACCGTTACCGGGGACCCTCCACCGCCGCGTTGGAGATGGAGTTTGCGGAGTATTTTGGGTGCAACCTCCATCCCAAGGGCGAGGTCGGACCGCACGGGTGTCAAAAGGCCATGGGGTCGGTTCCTGAGCAATCGATGCCTGCGGTGTCCCCTCCCTCACCAGGGGCCGAAGGAACGGTTTGCCAATCTCAGCCAAGACTTGTCTCGCCTACGATTTCACCCTCGCATGGCCCTGTACCGGCGTCGGTACTGGGGGTGCTGTTCCACCTGCAAAATATTCCCATCAATTCATCTCCGGAAATCTTGCACCTACACCCAGCCCAGGTGCTGCTACCTACACCGTCGCACCATAGCTGGATAGAACTGTCGTCCATGTCAAAAAGACCATCCCCGAAATCTTACCCCGAACCATCCCAATCTGTCGTCACGGTTAACCCCACCATCCCAGCGTCTAAAACCCATACTGCAACCAGTCCCGATTCTATCAAACATGAAACACTTGCTACCTTTGATTCCATGTCCAGTTACCATCGTTCATTACTAGCAAGAGCCAAAACCCGCATCCTTTTCTCGTCAGTATCCTGTGGGTTGTGCGAACTTGCCGTGGATTACCTCCCCGACTACATTCCCAGCCTAGACGACGGTCACCTCTTACTGCACTATCTTAAGAAGCACATGCCCTTACTTGCAATCTGCCCCCATGAACCCTGCATTCATGTCAGCCATTTGACGTGTTTGGCCACATTGTGGGGTGCCACTCAGCACCACGGCGAGATTGTTCCCAAATCTGTGGCATGTCCCGGATGCAAAAAACCAACCTCCTGGTCGTTGTTGGTGAGAACCGCCACCAATTTACGACACTATGCCCTCAAAGATCACCTTCCGTCTACTCAACGCATCCTTCAATAAATAGGGTAGTCTGCTGCATTTACAGGGCCAAACAATAGATTATTATTTTGTTTTGACACACCCTTTACATCAACAGGATGAATTCGGAAAAATGGTTTCTTTTCACATCTTGTTATTGGATTAAAAGCACTGTGGTTGGATTCGGAGCACCAAAACATGCTAACATTTCTGCGTTTGCATATCTACATTGGGGACTAGAAAATACCTTCAATAATACCAATTATAACAAAGGTTACTGTGATAATCACAATGTAGTCAATTAGCCTAGCCTTTTGTATCCTGAGTTAGTTAGCCCTCTGTCTTTTCGTCTAATCCAGGCAAATCCCGAGGAGGGCTAGTGATTTTCGTCTATTGCACAACTTCGTCAACCTCCCAATGCCCCAATATCCTGTTGTTCGATGCTCTGATATGTAATCAGATTTTGTATCATGCAGCCACATTCCATGCCATACATAGTGGTCCAAATTAATTACCTTATCCATGTGCATCTCCAACTCGTCTTGTCCTTCCGCATGAGTTCGAAGCCACCAAAACCATGAATTTCTAAACCCATACCTGGGTCTAGCCTTACGTTTCTCAGATCCTGTAAACTTTAACCTCTCGAACGTCCCGGTTATTATTTCCTCGTACCCGTTTTTCCTTTGATTCCCCTGTTGATTCGTAGCCTCACTTTGGGGTACACAATACCCTCCTACAACAAATTAGACTTGTTACTGGGTTCAAGGAATGTTCTACATTTGTAAAGTGACCGTGATGACTTTCCATTGCTACTTACAATTCGTCGTGAGCAATCTCCTCATGCTTACTATGAGCGTTGTCCTGGTTAAGGACGATTTCCCACTGGGAATTAATCTTCACTTGTGGTCTGTGAATCACCAATTGATGAGCTGAAACGTCAAATTTGACATCCCATTCATGTCCATTTTGACGTACCACAATTTTTTTGATCTGAGGGGGATTTCCGGTCAAAAGGGTGATTTTTTCGACTTCCACTTGATGAAGCGATTGTAAATATTTAGAGTTTGACAGGGTTACTTCACCCACAACTTTTTCTGTGGAGGCTGTGAATTGAATGCTAGCCGAAGCTCCGTCTTCGGAGTACAGGAAAGATTCTCCATCGTCGATGTATAAGTTTCCAGAGGCTGTACCTTGATTATTTAATCCGATAATCAAGGAATATGGGTCATGTTTCATCAAACGACTTGAACGTCTGTATCTGTTTTTGACAGCCAAGATAGACCCACCTGTAAGCAACATTGGAATGTCGTCCAATCCTACATCTTTCTTGATGTATTGTGCTTTAGAAACCTGATAAACTTTTATATCACCACTAGATGCCCGCGTAATATCGTAATGAACTTCAGAGTTTGGAATGTAAATATGAATTTCACTGGCATCTTCTTCCGTGATAGGCTTAACCATCAACCCCGAACTTTTTCCAACAGAACCCCCGATATAAAACTGGTCATCAATGTCATAAGATTCTTCGTTAGCTAAGTTATCGTAAAATATTGGTCTCATCACAGGGATTCCACTAATTGAGGATTCATGGAAACTGGTGTAAAATACTGGTAACAATGAATACCTTAATTTGATCGCATCACGCATAACAGAAGTATAGGGCTCTCCTGCCACCCATGGTTCACGACGACGAGAATCAATATGGGCATGACCACGGAAAAATGGATACCAAATACCAGTTTGGTACCATCTGGTCAATAATTCCTTTGAAGGATTACCAAAGAATCCACCAACATCAGCACCAGCAAATGGCATTCCTGCCACTCCTGAAGTCAACACCATTGGGATAGATGCTTTCAAGTATTCCCATTTCGACATATTATCACCAGTCCACATAGCAGCAGTACGTTGAGATCCAGCATAGTAGGAACGAGTCAAGACAAAGGGTCTCTCTCTGTTTGTATTACCGACTTGGCGTTTCTTCAAGGATTGATAAGTAGCTTCGTGAAAAGTCATTCCATAAACGTTATGAACAGAACGATGTTCCCACCCACCATAATGAATATTATCACGAGGTGAAGAATCTTCTGGACCATTGAAAACAGATGGTTCGTTCATATCATTCCAAAGAAAGATGTTCGAAGAATCACCTCCCATGAACTCATTTTTGGGACTCCATTCAAACTTTGTATCCCAGTATTCTTGAGTGTTTGGATTCATGCTATCCACCCAAACGGATTCACCAGGCCAACAATGGCCATGGTAAGAGTTATTATATTTGTCATTGATTGTGATTCTTTTGGAGATTAAATCATCACTAACAGAATAACCTGTTTTAATATGAGGATCAACAATGAAAACCAAGTTTCTACCTGTATGATCCAACTCTTTTAACATACGTTTCGGATCTGGGAATTTTTCCTTCTGCCATGTGAAGTATTTCTTTTGATCAGCATATTCAATATCAAGCCAAATCGTATCGTAAGGAATTTGGTGTTCGTCAAACTTGGCATTGATATCCAAAACATCCTTTTCGTCATTATAATTCCATCTACATTGATGATAACCCAACGAAAACAATGGAGGTAATTGTGTGTTTCCAGTTATTTTACCATATTTGTCATTCACTTCTGCTGGTGTATCTCCCACAATAATCATGAAATCCAAAATACCATTTTCTGATATCCAATGCGATTTAGCGTTTTTCGCATCACTCTTGTCGATATCGATAAAAGTATCAGCTCCATTAACCCAAAACAATCCAGCAGAGACTTCAGGACTGGCTGCAAGTAAAAATGGGATTGCGCCATACATGGACATAGGCGATTCAGTTTCATACTCGAAAATATCCACATTGTACAATCTGTATGGCGCATCATTAGTGGTATCCTTCAAGTTTAATGAATCGGCATGTTCGGGAATACCATACAAATTCTTGAAGTTTTTAAATGTAAAATCTAAACCGATAGATTCGGGACCAAATGGCAAGGTGTCATCCTTAGAACTGTGGAATGAATCTTTAAACATATCAAAATCTGTTTCTTCAGGATGCAAATGTTCCAGGGTCACATCTGATTGTGATCTAAAATGCTCGAGGTTCAAAAGGTTCTGGTCATTGACTACAACGATAGTTTTCTTGTTGAATTGAACGGTGATTTTGATTGGATGGAAAGTGATCTCAACCACAAACCTACCCTGCCCAAGTACTATTTTGTCTTTTTCGATAGAATTCTTCACATCCTTAGAATATGGTAATTGGTCAACAAAAGCCCATTTGGGTACTTCATTATAACGTCTGGAGTTTAAGGCATCGTTGACCCTGACATCATCTCTATTCTCGTCTAAGGTGAATCTTACTGTTTGATTGAGCATGGAAATTTTAAATGGCAACGTTACCTTTGATCCACTTGGAAGACTCTTATGAATATTGCCATGGATATTGAAGGTTGATGGGTCTGTGCCAATTTTTATTGAAGAGTTTTCAATAGCATAATGTGATTCGTAATTAGTGATTTGACGAACTTGGTTGGCAAAATGACGGTTTCTATGACAAAAACCAGCTTGTTCACAGGTCTTGAAGGTGTGTTCCTTGACAGCATTGACCAGACAGAAAAGTGAAAAAACCATCCATAAACTTGTTAAACACAAGTAATTGGATCGATTTATCAACATTCTGATAAACTATGATTGTCAATCGTAATTGCTTTATGATACCCAATAGTTGTACCTGCTTAGTTCACATGTGAAGGTCGTGCACGGTCGCATTAGTACTCAAAGTCAGTAAAATCCATCTTCACTTAAGAGAAACATGATTCCCCAACTCTTCACCAACACTGTACATCGTATCAAAGCTTTTACAGACACCAGATATATCTAATCAACCCAGTGTAATTGATTTGAGTTGGATGGAGTCTTCAAGATGTCTTCAACATAAGTAATTAAGAAATTACCTGGGAAACAAGAAAATGTTAGAAATTTATCCGGAAAGAACTCAACAACTCCAACGGAGATCACGGAATGAATTAGTTCCGATGAGATAAGTTATCTTCTTCAAACTAATCTTGCTTCGGTCAATTCTGAATCCTAGTTAAGGTCGTGTGAGCGCAACAAAAGTTGTTTGGAGAATTTTTTTGAGCGGGAGTTCAAACCACAACTAACCTAGTCTTCTTAAACAAAGAACACTCTGAACTGAGTGTATTCCATATAATTCATTAGTTCAAGGGGATATTTTTACTAAGAACTTCAGATTCTTTCTCAAGCGCGTTCTTCGGCTGGTTTTGAGCGGACATATATTCACCGTTCTAGTCAACAACCCATCAACAAAACACGACTAAGGAAGTACAAATAGGAGCCAGTGGTTTTTTTGAACCATGGCAATGATAGAAGATAGAAAACGGTCTCTAACAGACGACGAAACACACGCTTTAAAGAAGCAGAAACCACTAAATGTGCTCAGTGAAGATGGACCCCTAACTCAACAAGATGTGGTTTATTTTCAAAAGGAAGCCATTTGGCGTCAAATGGATATCTACAGACAAAAGGCACGTATGGCTACCAGGGATTTGCTAAAGTTCAAGCAGCAATATGAAGCTAATGAACATCAACTCCACATTTTGGATTCATGGTATGAGCAGATAATCAACTTGTTTAAAGACAAAGTAGATGATGCAGAAATAGAACTCAACGATAACCTTCTTATTAAAACCGATGACAGTGACAAGAATTCCTCCATTCAAGACATCCTAGAAAAACGGAGATTGAGTCTTATCAAAGTGATATCGCCTGTTATAGAAAATTTGAAATCTTCTGTGCTGGAAGATTCCAGTAAATTATTGGCTAAAATTGAGGAGTTGAATGCCAAATTAGCTTCAGTGCAAGCATCCAGAAAAACTCTTGCGAAGTCGAAGCTCGAGTTGGAAGAGAAAGTGGATAATTTACAACAAGATTTGTTACAAATTTCCAGGGAGAAAGAGCGTCTCAATTCCAAAACACTTAAAAGAATAGATGGAACTGTAAAGACAGAAGAGAATGGGTCAAATGAGAATTCTGAAGGTATGAACGGTCATCATGAAGTCAAAACTGAAGTGAAGGAGGAGAAAGCAGAATCTACTGAACCCCCTGCCATCAATAATGAAGAGCTCAAAGCTCTCACCGCCGAAATAGAACAACTTAAATCTACCAATGACTTGCTCACATCTCAAATACAAGAAATTGGGGATAAACATTCTAAGGCCCAACAAGAAATAGTTCAATTAGACAATAAGTTGCACAACTTGCAGGAATCTGATTTAACTGATAATATGTATTATAAAAATGTTGTTAAAAACAATAGGAGTCTTCAAGATCAAATCATCAAGTTAACGAAAATTAACGAGTCCAATATAGCCAGATTAAATGAATTTGAAACCAAACAAAATGAAATCAAAGAAATTGTGTCGAAAGAATTAATCGAAGAAAACGATCATTTAAGAGAACAACTCAATAAAAGTGAAACTGACTTGGTCCGTATCCGTACTACAAGAGATGAATTGATAAGCAAACAGGCTATTTTAAAATCCAAGATGGAAAATCAAAAGACCAATAGTGACTTGAGTAAGTTGAATGAAGTGTTGAGCTCGAGAATCGAACAATTAGAGTCAGAGCATCAAGTTAAGCTCATTGAAGAGAATGGTAAACTAAATGAATTAAGCAAAGAGGACTTAATCAATAGAGTAAACGTTTTGAGTAATGAGATGAAAGAGATCGAACTTGCCTTCAAAGAAACTAGAGAGGTGTCTATGAAAAAGCTTTCTAGTGCTATAGATCAAGAGAACTTAGTTAAAAAGTTGACTATTGAAAAAACGAAAGCTGACCAAAAGTACTTTGCATCCATGAGATTGAAGGATTCATTGCAAGGAGAAAACAAGGTATTAAAAGCACAAGTTGCAAAGTCAATGGATCTAATTAAGAATCTCAATGAATTAGAGAAAACCCACCTCAACAAAATTGACATTTTGACGAAATCGATCAATGACTACAAAACCATCAAGGAAAATTCACTCCAAGAAAACACCCTACTTCAAGACAGTCTCAAAGCATTGAAGACATCTAAGGAGACCCTTGAGTCGGAAGTCAAGAAACTTACCAAGTCACTTGAAACCAAGACTGCAGAAGCATGTGGATTTGAGACCGACTTATCACAAGCTCGTGTTACGATCAATAAATTGGAGAAAACGTTGAAGAGCACCGAAAGCCTTCTTAAGAAGTACAAACAGAACAACACATCGTTGATTCTTCAAGAAGACGAACAACAACTTGAGGCATTACGGTCCATTGCCAAATGTTCGGTGTGCTCCAAAAACTGGAAGGACACAGCCATCAGTGTGTGTGGTCACGTCTTCTGCCATAAATGCACGCAAGAACGCTTGGCTGCGCGTCTCAGGAGGTGTCCCTCTTGCAATAAGGGCTTTTCAGCAAATGATCTTTTAACTATTCACTTGTGAACTGTATTATGTACCACTTATGACCAATGTAGGCCAGTTGCTGGTTGAAATTTCCAAACTGTGTAGGTGTATGTTCGTCGTGCGGCGCACAGCCAGCCCGTTTACACGCGTGAGGTTTTCGGTGCGCGCACTCCCAGTTACCCGGCCAAGTTCGGTGGCAACCGGGAAAAACGACACGTCGACGAGCATGCCGGTTTAGCCAGCACCCCTATTCTTTTCCCACCATGTGAACCTCTGACTGGTAATAATGCCCAAACTGGGCCCGTAACTTTTCTTATACGTCCACCACCACCTCCAGCTTTCCCGCCTCAAAGCACCCCATTTCCCGTTTTCCCCATTCATGTCCGTTTGCTGGTGCCTATCCCGGATGTCGTGCGCGGCTCAACATCCACATGCGCACCCCAGTATAAATTGAGTGAGATTCGCATCGGTTTCGGGAGTTTGAGCTTGTAAAAGAATCAGCAGAAAAACCGCTAAAGGCGATGCGATTTGTCATTGGCTTGGTTTATTAATTATTATCTAGTGAACATTTTTTGTTATCACCGTCGGGAGTTTTTACAGGTTAATTCTACCCAACACTCCACTTCGTGCCTCCAGTCGAGGTAGAAGTTCTTTCACGATTTACGGTTTACGACCTACGGTTTACGGTTTACATCGTGCGAGCATCCACATCCACTAGAAATTATATATCGCGGGTTGCGCGCCCTCCATCCTGCAATCCCCGTCCTGCATAATCCTCCGATAAAGGTATAAATTGGACCCACTGGCTGCAAACTTTCCTTTTCACCATGTCGCAAGTGCTACCAGACACCAACACTCCGGTGCAAACCCCATCTTCAGACAACAACTTCTTCCACAAAGAGGACGAGGCCATCATGGCCCCCAAACACCTGGCCAAAGGCGCGGAACCTGAAAAGCCCCTCTCGCCTCCAAATCCATCCCCTAGTCCTGAAAAGCACAAGCTTGAAGATGACTACGATATGGACACTAAGCGAGTAAAGCTCGATGATGGCGACAATGCTGATGCTTCTGAAACTAATGAAAATGAAGCTATCGAAGGCGTCGACTCATCTGACCTTCCACAGCAATCTCCCGCCCAGCCGGTTGCCACCCAGCAATTTTCGGAACCTGCCCCCAAGCCTCCACAAGAACCTGACACAGACAACCTCCCAGAGAACCCTATCCCTCCTCATCAAAGCAAATTCGCCCTCAACACCATCAAGGCCATCAAGCGTTTGAGAGACGCAGGCCCCTTCATTCATCCTGTCGATATCGTCAAGCTCAACATCCCATTCTATTACAACCATATTCCTAGACCCATGGACTTGTCTACCATCGAGCGTAAAATCAGCTTGAATGCATATGAAGATGCCAACCAAATTGTTGAAGACTTCAACTTGATGGTGACAAACTGTAAAAAGTTTAATGGTGAATCGGCCGGTATTTCTAAGATGGCAGACAATATTCAAGCCCATTTCGAGAAACATATGCTTAACTTTCCTCCAAAGGTCCTTCCTTCAATCACTGCCTCCAAAAAGACTGGTACTAAAGCTGCAGGCGGCTCTCCTCTGGCAGTCAGCTCTGCACCTGTCACCTCTAAAAGAAAGGCTGCAGTCGACTCTGAATTATCGAAACGTGATTCAGTTGCTGCTCAAAGACCAAAGAGAACCATTCATCCACCTAAATCGAAGGAATTACCTTATGATGTCAGACCTCGCAAGAAAAAGTATGCAGCTGAATTGAGATTCTGCAGTCAAACAGTTAAGGAACTCATGTCGAAAAAACATATCAACTATAATTTCCCATTCTTGGCACCTGTTGATACTGTTGCATTGAATATCCCAAATTATAATGAAATAGTGAAAGAGCCAATGGATTTGGGAACCATTCATACAAAGCTTGCTAATAATCAATATGCAAATGGAGATGAATTCGCACATGACGTTCGTTTGGTCTTCCAAAATTGTTACGCTTTTAATCCAGAAGGAACAGATGTAAATATGATGGGACATCGTTTAGAAGGTGTCTTTGAGAAAAAGTGGGCAAACAGACCAATCCCAGAACCAACTCCTCCAAACTCGGATTACGATTCAAGCGAAGGAGAATACGAAGAAGAAGAAATCAGCGAGGCCATGTTGTCAGATATTCCTGCCATCCAATTCTTAGAAAATCAGTTAATCAGAATGAAAAAAGAATTAGATGAGTTAAAGAAGGAGCATTTGAAGAAGTTGAGAGAACAACAAGCAGCCAAGAGAAAGAAGAAGGCAAAGAAGGTTTCAAAGAGGAAAGACTCTGTGATAAATGGTGGCATTGGATCAACTGGTCCTGTTGTCACTTATGAAATGAAGAAACAAGTCAGTGAAATGGTTCCAAATCTTCCAGACAAAAAATTGCAAGCTCTTATCAAGATCATTAAAGATGATGTTGAAATCAGTAATGAAGATGAAGTGGAATTAGACATGGACATGTTAGAAGATAGAACTGTCTTAAAGTTGCACAATTTCCTCTTTGGCAAAAAGGCTGCAGCAAGCATGGTCAAGAAGAAGAAGAGACCAATCTTGGGAACTGCTGATGATGAGTTAGCTCATTTGAGAAGCCAGTTGGCATTGTTTGACGAAGACGGTTCTGGTGTCAACTCTGCCTTCATGAATATTGGAAACGATTTGGAATCTTCTGAGGATGATGTTTCTTCGGAAAGTTCTGAAGAAGAGTAAGTCCAAGGTCTTGCTATTCTGAAGATTGTTTCATTGATTTAAATCATTGTTCTTTTAATTTCATTATTTTCACAAGGTTTTTATGTACTATAGTTTATTAACTCGTTTCTTCTCTCATCTCTAATGTATAATTAAAAGAATAGTGAATCAATACTTGTAGATAGTAATTATCTAAATCGACAGGAACTCCTGTGGTCGCGTTTCTACATTCCTAATTAGGAAAAGGTATCCCAATTTTTCACTCATCTCGATAAGGTTAACATTTATAACTGGAACATACCTTTGAACCCCATATTGTTGCCAATAAATTATCAAATTTTCACTGTTACCAAGTTTATAAATTCGAAATAAAGCAACCCCACCAAAATTATTAAAATTATCGCATCTTCGTGCTCTGAAAGATGACTTCAAACCTTGAAGAAAGTGATACTTCAAAAACTGTTGAACCAATTGACACCACTTTAAGAACCAGGAACCCATTACATAAACCTATTCATATCATAAAAAATGCCAAAAGAACCTTAGGTCGTCCTGCCTTTATTGCGGGTCCCATGGTCAGATATTCTAAGCTTCCATTTAGAGAACTAGTCAGATCATATAATACCGATATCGTTTATACTCCCATGATCTTGGCCAGAGAGTTTGTCAGAAATGAGATCGCTAGAATATCTGATTTCACAACTAATGAAAGAGATCGTCCCGTTATTGTGCAAGTTGGTTGTAATAATGTGGAAGATTTGCTTAAATTTGTTGAGATGATCCATCCCTACGTCGATGGTATCGGAATCAACTGTGGATGCCCTATAAAAGAACAAGTCCGTGAAGGAATAGGAGCTGCGCTAATGTCAGAACCAGATTTGGTGGCATCTATGGTGAAAGCTGTAAAAGATAAATATGGTGATTTGGTCTGTTTGGAGACCAAAATAAGAATTCATGCCGACATTAACGAAACTATCGCCTTTGTGAAAAAAGTGGAAGCAAGTGGTGTTGATTATATTACTGTCCACGGAAGAACTAAGAATACGAGATCGTCAATTCCAGTTAATTTAGAAGCCATCAAGATTGTCAAGGAGACTGTGTCCGTTCCGGTGGTCGCTAATGGCGATTGCTTCAGTCTCAAGGATGCCTACGAAATTGCTGAATATACTGGTGTCGATGGAATAATGGCTGTTCGAGGCATATTGAGTAATCCTGCTCTTTTTGCAGGTCATGATAAAACTCCTTGGGGAGCAGTTGAATTGTTTTGGGACTTAGCTACAAGCTATGGATTACCTTTTAGAATCACACAACATCATTTATCACAAATGTTGGACAAGGTCATTCCCAGAAAGTTATTGAAAGAAATGAATGAGACCAACTGTTTGGTGGATATGATAGATTGGTTTGATACCCATTTCATATTAAAGAGAAGAGGTGAGAGAGATTTTGGGGAGGATGTGGAAGTTAATTGGAAGGTGAACAGGGAAGAGTTTGCCCATATTTGAGGTGTCATAACGCAATCAAATGGGCTTAGAAAGTTGATTTAGCATCAACTCAAATAGATTATATTATCAGGTTCTCGATCGAGCATATTTATTATACACTAATATACATTACTATTCATTACCCAAGAAATCTTTGTTCTGTAATGAGATACTCTTGGTCTTGTTGTTCACCTTGTAAATACCCACAAGTTGTTGAGCCAACTCGAACATATTGTTACGCAATGAAATAACAATAAATTGAGCATTTTTGGTTCTCTCTTTAATATAGTTAGCAACAATAGAAACATTTCTGAAATCCAAAGCAGCATCAATCTCATCCATAACGTAAAGAGGAGTGGGTTTGTATTGATGAAGAGCAAACACCAAGGCCAAAGAACTCAAAGTTTTTTCACCTCCAGATAAATTGGAGATATTTTTCCATGATTTCTTGGGAGGCATAACACTGAAGAGAATTCCTTCTGAAAATGGATCTAAACTGTCCACCAACTCCAACTCGGCATTTCCACCCATGGTAATCATCCGGTACATATCTTTCAAGGTCATAGATATGATATTAAATCCTTCCATAAATTCGTCAAGACGTTTTCTTTTCAATTCTTCACAGTAGTTTTTAATCTCATCTCTTTGTTGGACTGAGGTGTTTAAATCATTTCTTCGAGATTCGAATTCAACTTTCTTGATTCCATATTCTTTCAACACTTCTATATCAACCTTGATGTTGTTAAGAACATTTGTCAATCCTTCAATCTCGGTATTGATCTCATCAAGGTCAATGTCTTCTATCTTTGACTCTTCAAGTTCTTCAAGAATGGCACCATTATAACGCTTCTGTTCAATCTCATTCATCCACGAAATGTATTCTGAAGGATCCCGAACAACCAATGAATCCAAATGTTCTTGATCACTTTCTATGAATCTTGCACACTTTTTATAGATGGAATTGTATTTTTCCAACTTGTTGTTTATCTCTATTTCAAAAGATTTGAATTTATTAATTTCCTCATTCTTTTCCTCCAATTCCGTGTGAAGCTTTTCAAGTTGACTCTCATGTTCATTCCGTGTATTTTCTAACTCAGATAATTCCTCTTGCATCTGCTTCAAGGTTTCATTCCTTTCCATAAATTGTCCTTGGATTAATTTTAACTCTTTTTCAGCAGAATCCAATTCCTCTCTTGATTGTTCAATAGTTTTTGTGTACCTTTTGACATCATTCTCAAGTTTTTTAATTGCCATTCTATCGCCAGCTGTTTTTTCCGTGATTATCTCTATTTGTTGTTTTAAAGAATCCACCTTGGAATTTTGAACCTTCAACTCGACACCACCTGCATCCATAATTTTGTCTTCCAATGATTTAATTTGATGTTCCAAATCACTCATTTGAGATTTAAGGTTCAATTTTTCTGACTCTAAGCTCTCAATTTCCGAAACCTTCACCTTAATCTGTGATTCAAATTCTTCATTGGCCATATTGTTTTCGTTTTCAGCGATGAGATTTTTGCATACCATTGTGACTTCTTTCTTTTCTGCACTTAAAGATTCAATGTCCAACTTCAATCTCGAAATTGCGAGTTCAGTTTCTGGTTTAAGTCCTTGTAACTTCCTAAGCATTTGATCTTTCACTTTGAACTCATTTTCTGCCTTTTCGAACTTCGATTCTAAATCAGCAAGATCACTTTTCATCAAATCTATATCTTCTGGTGATGTATCCATTGCATCAGCATTCGAAGAGTTTGATAATCTCATTCCACCTCTAGCAAAATGATTACCACCACCAGACATTGTACCGGAGGTATCAACAACCTTACCATCTAAGGTCACTACTTTCCATCTTTTAACACCATATGCAACTTTTTTTGCTTCCCCTAAATCTGGAGCAACTAATGTATTGTACAACTTACTGTAAAATGCTGGAGCAAATTTTGAATTTTGAGGACGAATCAAATCAAAAAGACGCTTTATAGTATTTGGATTTCCAGGTGTTTGAATTGGGGATAAGTTGAATTGTCTTAACTTGTTTAAACAAATGAAGTTTGCATAACCTAATTTGTTTTTTCTGAGATAGTCAATGCAAGCTTGTGCTGTCTCAACCGTTTCAACTACCATGGAGTCTAATCCTGGACAGGCTGTTGAAATCGCAATATCATAAATATCATCAATCACACCTAAATCACCCAATCTACCGTAAAATCCTTCTATACGACCAGATTTGGCAAGCCTCATTAAGCTTGTCAAAACTTTGTTTTGATTCTGATGTTTGCTCAATGAATTTAATGTATCTTGGGTCTTTTGCCTTACTGTCGAGAGATGTGCTTTCTTTACTTCAAGCTCTTTGGTATCATATGCACATTGTTCTTCACCTAAAGCAATTTGCTCGACAATTTGAGATAACTTATCTTGGCTCTCCATAAACTCTGCTTCTTTTTGTTTTCCTTCTTTTTTGATATTTGCAAGTCTTTCTTTGGCTTCATCCAACTGTTTGGAAATACTCACTTGCTGTGCTTGGAGCATTTCAAGCTCGGACTTAGCCAAAGAAAGTGCATTTCCATTATCTTTCAACTTGTCATTCCAAGGTTGAAGTTTAGTTTGAAGAGTTTCAATTTCCTTAGTAAACACTGAAGTCTTTACAGTTAATCCTTTCCTTATTTCATCTAATTTTGCTTTTTCTTTTTCTAGATTTTCATTCAATTGCTCTATTTCAGAACGGAATTGAGAAGCAGCTTGGTTACTATTCTGCAACTTTGTTTGAGATGATAGGAGTGAATGCTCCAGTTGATCTTTGGTTTTGCTTATCTTTTTTATTTTAGAGGTCAAATTCTTTTGCTTTTCTTCCAACGCCACAGTTTGCCTATTGGTATCTCTCTGCTTTTTAGACAATTGAGTAATTTCTGAATTGATTTTAGAAATAGCTACCTTTGATTCTTCTTGCTGTTTCAAGAATTCGTCCATACCACTCATAATTTCTGCATTTTTAACTCTTTCTGTATCTAATTCAGCGTTTAATTGATCTAAAATCTTTTGATTCTCATCCATCTTTTTTCGATTCTCATGAATACTAACTTGATACTGGATGGATTGCTTGTTTATTAATTTCTTCTCCACTTCTAAAAATTTCAAAGCCTCGTTCTTTTTATCTTCCAACAGGTCTTTGTCCTTTTCAACTAATTCAAATCTATTTTCTTTTTCAACACATACCTCATTGAGTTCATCCACTTTTGTCAAGTTGTCCTCGATTAATTGCTTGTACTGAGAAGTTCCAATAATATCTTCTAGATACTCTAATAATCCATCATCATTTTCACGTTCAGCCTTAGCTTTCATCTGGGCAATTGACTCAACTTCACCTTGTAGAATCAAAAATCTCTTGTGATCCAAGTCTATCCCCTTATCACGTAAAAACAGGGTAACCTCTGTGTAATTACTAGTCGAACCATTAATATAATACAGTGATTGATTTGCCTTGGTTGCTTTCCTAGAAATCACAAGACCTGAATCTGGGATAATGTCTGCTTTGGTATCATCTTCAGCATCATCAAGAACATGATGAAAATGAATGTCCACTTGACAATATGGGAGCTTTTCACCGCCTGAGGAATTGTGAATCAATTCCGAGAGCTTTCCTTGTCTCATTTTCAGTGCTCTGAAACCAAAGACAAATAGAAGGGAATCGATGACATTAGATTTACCACTACCATTAGGACCCACCACAGCTGAGAACGAGGCATTAAAAGGACCGATTTCCTGAACCCCAGCATAAGACTTAAAATTCGTAAGAACCAACTTATCAATGACTAATCTAGGGTCGTTCTTCTTCGTACTAATCACAATATCGCGTCTTTTAGATGGAGATTGAAGCAAAATGCTCGACAGTTGTTGAGAAAAACTCAACGTGCCCTTGGAATCTTGTGTAGGGGGCACAAGCAGTGGGGCTGGAGGAAATAATAACAGCACTGGTTCAATTTTAATCTCGGATGTATTTTTAAGGCTTTCCATAGAGGTATCGCTTTTGGAGTTTGGACCTATTTGTTCTACCTTCTCGAACACCAAAGATTTATCATCTTCTTCCAGTACGTGATGACCCAAGTTTTCGAGGTCAAATTCCACTTCAGCATCATCATTGACGATCGTGATACTCTGGGCTCCACTTTCATCTACTTGCTCTGATTCTTCTTCCTCGTGGTCGGAGAGAAATGGATTATCTTGTTGGTGTTCATGCGATTTGGAATGATGATCTGAATGGAAAGACCGGGCAGATCTCATCGACAATTCCGCCTCAGAAGCCGACTGGAAGTCACTATTATTTATAAATGAATCCTCATCCTCACTGGATGCCTGAATGGGTTTCGAGGACCTGGCACGTTTGATCCCCATATTGTTTCCAGTTGATAAACATGTTAATTTAGTATTCTAGAGGTAAACATCAGTGCGCCAGCGCACGACCACGCGCTTGCAGCCATTGATTGCCATCCCCATTGCCATCACTAAGTTACAACTTCACAATTATGGGAAACTGAAAGTAAGAGGTCCACAGAGATCTACAGATGTCTCTAGGTATACAGGCTTGCGGTAAAGATAACGCGCTGTTACATCATACGGTTCAAAGGATTTGGTAAACTGAACCTGCTATTATGTCCACTGAGGTTGGGATAACCCATGGGTATTGCGCAAGTTGTGTGTATTTCTATGGTACAATCTATCAGTGAATAAATACTCACTGTCAATGCATTAAGCGAATTCGCTCTTGGACTTCTTGGACTTCTTTTCCTTCTTATCTTTCTTGTCCTTTTTTTCCTTCTTGTCCCTCTTGTCCTTTTTCTCCTTCTTTTCCTTCTTGTCCTTCTTATCCTCGAGTGCAGTCATATTTGTAGAAGTGGAATCAGCATCAGAATCGGCCTCATCTTCAGACTCGACATTATATGATGGTTGGATCTCCTCTTCCTCTTCTTCATCTGGTTGTTCTTCGGTTTGTGCCTCCACTTGGGATGCTTCTTGTTCGTGTTCACTATCGTCAAACTTTATCTTCTTATTCTGTGGAGCTTCATCTTGGTCCAATCTGGCTCTCTTACTTGAAGGTGCGTTTTCACTGACTTCGGCAGCCACAGGGGGCAATCCTCTCAAATCTCTTTGGACCCTTTTCAACTGACTCAAAACAGCACCGCTTCCCGAGGCGTTGGATAAACCAGAGCTTCCAGATTGTTGATCCTGAAGCAAAGAGCCAGGAATGGAATTGGCAGCTTCCTCACTACCATTGATGAACTCAGTCAATATAGCTTCCGCATCTTCGTTTTTGATCGACTTTACCTCAGTAACATTTATCTCTATAGGGGTGTTAACTGCGGATGGAATGGCTCTTCTGACACGAGTTCCAGTGGACATCCTTGCTGATTTTGGTATGTATCGCAGACCATCGCCAAAATTTTGAGATGGGTTTGAGTTTCATAGCATGCTGGAGTTTACGCGCATGTTGGTCTTTAGCGTAATCCCAGGCCCATGCTCGATTTTTTACAGTGTTCATCTTTAACCTTCGAACTGTATTCCAACACCATCAATGTGGTCCTTATCAAACACTTTAAGAGCCAATAGCGCTGCTATTTTGAAATCCAGTACCCGTGGATTTTCCTTATTATCCAAGCCAACCACACCTTTGGCCGTCAGATTGAATGCCCCATATCAAACCAGATTTCAACCAGAAATAACACCTATACAACCTACCAACGCATTTCAATCTTTGCTTGGACTTATACAAAAGCGTTTCAAGTCTAGAGGTAACACATATCAACCATCCACTTTGAAGAGAAAAAGAACCTTCGGATTTTTGGCTAGATTGAGATCGAAAAATGGAAGAAAAATCTTGTCCAGAAGAAAGGCCAAGGGAAGATGGTACTTGACCCATTAGAGAGGTAACATGAGACGAAGAACTAATTCGATGTATATAGACCTGGTGTTACCATTGTACATATAGAGCATTTTGATGATATTATGTAGTTTCCCAGTTAAAATTAATTGGGTGTAGTACAGGCTGAAATTGAACCCTGCAATAGCAAATTTTTTAATTGTTAAGTCTTAATCTTGGATTAAATCAGTTTATATTTTATTTTGTTTAGTGAATCAAATGATTCTCGATCAAGAAAAATCTTCAAATAAGGCTGACATGAAATAATAACTAAATGCTCAATTCAGATTAATTATGCCTTGCCTAGAATCTTAGAATATTGTGACTCCACTTCATGCATTAACTTTTGTAACGAAACAATTCCGACTTGATGGGTGACGTTGGGGAATTTATCTCTGTGTAAACCAAACCATTCTAATGGTGGTGTAGCATTACCTAATTCTTTCAATTGAGGTGCCTCGATGATTGCAGGAGCCAAAGCTTGGTAAACATACTTCGATTCATTAGATACTTTGTTGAGAGTATCATTGATAGCTTGGTCAATTTGTTCTGTGGGGTCTTCCTCATCTAGTTGTTGTTTCATGATTTGAGACGAGCCTGAATCTTTATTAGTGAATATTGTTTCATTAAATTTGATACTATCAAAAGATCTCTTTCTGTATTCCATACGAGAATTGAGTGCTTTAGAATGTATGGAGTACATTTCACGGATAAAGTTGACAGATCCAAGATTCCAACGAATGTCGACTGTTCCTCCAAACGAAGATTGGTATAAGTATTCAATCACATTACTGTCATACGTTTGATACGTTCTCATTGAAATCTTGAAAGAGGGGAAGACAAATATTGTACCTCCTCTCGCTTTGTTTGCATATTCAACAAATTCGTCAACCATACATTGAGCAATAAAGTCTTCCAGGACAGTCGATGTCATTGACAATGAAACCGTTAAGTCGTTAAATTGTAATTCCAAATCATTAGAAATGCCTCGTTTAAATTCATTCTGTTGGAAATTTGCCATAGACTCGTCCAAATGGATTACCAAAACTTTTGAATCATCAAATGAAGATGGATATATATGAATCAAAACCCTACCCGCAATAACTTGAATTTTAGTCTCAAGCTTTTTCACAGTTTCCAAGATATCTGTCCCTGAAATCGTTGGTTCTTTCTCGGACTTCTTTGATATGCTTTTACCTTTGGATGATTCACGGAGAGTCTCTTTGTAAGACTTCTTGTTCTCTTGCATCATTCTGGAAATGGTATGATAAATATCCAAGCAATTTGATGCTGTCAATGACGTGATGTATAACTCTGCGGAATCTAACTTGGTATGAACGTTAAGGTGATCTTTAGATACACTAATTTCGTTCTTTTGATTATAGACATCAATTGAAAATCTCTCGATATTAGCAATAGCAAACACATGGTAATCAAAAGATGTTTTGAGCATGAGCTTATCAACGCTTCCTGAAAGAAGAATCAAAGGAACATCAAGTGTTGAACCATCCTCAAGTTTCCAACTAATTGCTGTATGAACATTTACGTGCTGAACTTCAAAATAACCACCCAATCTACCTTCGGACTCCAAACTGATTGCATCAACTCCCAATTTCAAGTCTTGGGCCCAATCTGTAGATTTTTTAGAAACTGCCCACACTTGGCCCAATTTTAATTTGAAGTTTCCTAAAGCTTGACCAAAATCGACTCTCAAATTTACATTTGAAATGATAAAGGTAAGAACCCAGGGGATTGCATAAGAGGTTGAAACTTCTTTAAATCTTGAAGAAATGTTCTTATTTGCAGCTAGTTCAGACTTTGCCCGTATTATTGAACTTGGATCCAGTTCTGGTGAATCTGAATATTCGTCATGGAAAAACTCTTCCAAGAACCAAATATCTCTAAATAACTCCACATCTTGAAATTGTTTAATATTCACATATCCATCAACGTCGACTATCGACCCTGAAGAAAGAATACGAGCAACTTCTCCAAATTCCATTGAGCTGGTCAACATTGCGTTCTTGATTCCTACCGTTCCACTGATTTCTCTGGAGTAAACATGTTGCAAAGATGCACTGACTGAATCAAATAATACTGCCAACACCATACTTGGCATGTGCGTTGCACCTGTGTTCAATTGCAAATAAATACCCTCTAAAACCACAATTGCGGCCACCTTGGCAGTTGGAGCACAACTGAGTGTTAAAGCTTGCTTTTCAATCCGTACACCAACATGCAAGTCTAGATCTTTGAAGACATTCGAAAAATCTATACCTCCCTTCGATGTTTCCTTTTGAGTCTCATTGCATATTTCATTTATATCATTCTTCTTCGATTTGTGCATCATAACTTTAACACCATCCACAATATCCATAATAACCGGTATACAAGAAGGATAGAGTATATTCTCTGATGATGTAGTTAAAACTTCACCCTTGAAAATATGCTTTTTACCTCCTTTATCGTGTTTATACATACCTGCTATCTTCACTGCAGGCGAATGTAAGTATAAGGAAGGAGGAGTATCTGAAGAAGTGTCGCCAAGTCTATAGATTAACACATTGGAACCTTCATACATTGCAACCAACTCAATTGAATCAAAAGCCAGTCTAATAGTGTTGATATATTCATTTGGAGGATCATTTTGTTTTCTTTCCACTTTGACAACTGGAGTTTGTCGCTTGGAACGTAACATAAAGAAGTTTTGCATTTCAGAAACTGAGTTCACACCATAACCAATCAACAGAACAGAATTTGAAAGGAATTTGGCATCGAGTTCATCACCGTGAATATGGATTCTCATATTCTTCCCATCTTCAATCAGTTCAATAGTGTATACTAATTGCATCATAGGCAAGAATGCTCTATTCAAATTATTCTTCTCAGACAGCATACTATAAAAGTTAGATGATCTCGTTCCGTTGGCTACTGAAAGGTATGCTTCCATCAAAGTTAATTTACCAACTTTTTCTTCAGTGATAGCGAAAAATCTTTCTGCTCCTATTATCACACCGGGATAATCTTTCGGTGCTTCTGCAAAAAGCCACCCAAAACAGAAATTGTATGCCAACAAATGAACAGAAGCGAACTTATTGAGAAATGAAACGCTTGATTTTTGCGGCAACTTCTCTTTAGAAACGTCACCATCTGGTATTGAACTCTTCAATCTCGCAAGGATACTTTCATTGGATTCTATCACATTCTGGATGAGGTCAAATAAATCTATACTTTTCATTAAAACAGGAGAACTTAAACATACTCTGCAGAATTGTGACTCGATTTGCAATGACTGCAAAGTTGTTGTAGCATCTGCCGGGTTCAATAATCTCACTGCAACATGAACATCCAAGATATTGGATAATCCGATAGCAATCGACCGATCTATTACACTGACACGCGCAGTAGGAATTTCGAAATCACCATAAATTGGAACAATTGCGAAAATATTTTCCTGGTTGTTAGCAACATTGTAAACACCAAGTTGAACACTTTCAACTTCAAAAGAATATTTGGTCTTATTTTCCATAGTTGAAAAGCCAATGTAATCATTCGTAATCTTAATCTTGAAGGCAATAGATTCCAATAGACTTGCACTGTTTACTGAATCAGTAGAAATTCTGTTATTATCGATATTCAGAACAAGGTCTTTAGTAGTATTTTTAGGAGATACCAATTTCTTCAAATCTTCAGTGCGTTCATTGATTCTCTCTATGTTCTGCAAAGTCATTTTAATTGACTCTGTTATCAGTGGAATAAACATCTTAGTGTATCCAGTTGCTGAGTTCAAGAACACGTTATACAAATCATCTGACTGGTTGAACTTCAAGTTTGTCACTATCTGATAGTTCTGAAACTCCAAAACTTGGTGTCTCAAGACTCTCGCCACAAAATCAACCTTTTGAATGATAGATTCAACTAGAAGGGTACCATCTAAACATTGGATGCATAAATGATTGTCAATAATTAAACCATTAAGTCTGAGTGGATTCAATACTTCTAATAGCCATGAAAATTCCTTCAACCTTACATTCAAGGCAAAATCACCAAAAGAAGAAAGTGAAAACGAATCAGTACTATCCACCTGCTCAGTCTGCATGGAAACACTATTGGTTCCTTGCTTGGGAATTAGATTTTGTAAGTAGGGAATATCATTTTGAATAATTTTTTTGATAGCGGGAAGTAATTCGTTCTCATTCTTATCCATTACTTTAATTGTAATCTTTTCTACCTCCAAATCTGCAATCTTAGAGCCTTCCTTGATACTACCAGCATTAGTAACGACTACCCCAATATTGAACAGTGAAAACGAAGCAATCTTGAAGTCTTGTGAAAAAATAGAAATATCGAATAGTGAAACCTTATTAACAAGTGAAAATAATAGCACTTCCTCAACTTTACCAAATACTGAAGTATCAACAGACAAGTTTATTCCTTCTGCTTTTGAAACAATCCTAGAACTTGGGAATTGAAGACCTTGCTCGACATAGTCAAGATTAATCATACAGCAAACTTGAAAACTACCTTTTCCATCAACCTGTTCAGCGGATTCTAAAAGCTCATATCTATTTTTTTTATTTTGACCTTGACATTGATTTTCTTTGGAGTTGATATATTGAAATGCGTTTTTAATCATATTAAAAGTTAAAGTTGAAATATGACTTTTAAAAGAAGCAAGGTTGAAAACTAAATCAAAAATTGACACTTCATTAAGGTCTAATCCAAGAGATGTCTTGTCCTTCATCTCATTGAATATATTCGCAACCAATGTTCCCTTGTTAATGTTCAAAAAATCGAAATCCCCTGCTGCATTAGATATGTTAAGAAGGAGGTTAGTAATGTTAAATTGCGCCTTTATATTTGCATCATTTTCGGAGTTATCATTCTTTTTCAGCATAATGTAATTGAAAAAAAAAGCTCTCTGAGCAGGATTGGCCTCCCAACTTCTCCATCTGGAGAAAATATCCGTGATCTCATCGATGGCATTATTTGGTAATTTCCAATCACTTCTTTTAAAAATTTTATTTTCCTCTTCGTACCAATCTTGAGGTAAATTTTGCAAAATATGTCTTAGTCTAGATATAATCTTCCAACTGTCGAAAAATCTTACATGCTCCTGACTTGACCTTAGAATATTTGAAGGCTTAGTCAAGACCTCGGAGTCATTGTCAATTGAAAATTCCACAGAAGCGATTGTCAATTTGTAGACCAACTCTGCTAATGCTTGATCTTCGGATATTTTCGGTTTGGAAAATTCATCCAATGAGGGGCCCATTTTCTCTATTATGTCAAAACAGTAGTCCAAGAGCCACATAAGTTGATCTTCCTGTATATCCAAATCAATACCCTCTATGGAAGAAGATGTGATAATTTCCTCTTCCATAGGTTTTTGTAACCAACTTTCGACATCCTTCAAGCTCAACGAAACAGGCAGCTTAAATGAGAATGGATTCGCAACTGAAATGAATAATTCTTTTAAATGGAATGCCAATGTAATGTCCTTTTCAACATGAATTTTTTTGAGCTTTTCAGGTTTTTCTGTTTTAAGAGATAATGCAAGAGATGGTTCTAAAATCAAAATATTCGCATAAGGAACCTTCTGAGCTTTCTCAAAGACTTCTGATGATTCTTTAACATCAAAAACTCCAAATTTGAGAGTAATTTCCAGTGTGACTAGTCTGATGTTGGTCAATGCGTATTTTGCGAGAAAATAGGCATTAAGGCCAAGAATAACCTCAACTTCGAGTTTATCCATCAATTTCGCTAAAGAGAACGAATCTTTCTCTTCCAATATACAAGCTATTGGTAGTAACCCATCAGGTGACAAAAAAGATTGAATTTCACCTAATTCGAGTATAATATTATCATATTCGAATGCTGGGTCAACATCATATGAAGGTGTATAATCGTCTGGATCATATTCAAACTTGGGGAAATCTTTTGAACTTAAAGACTCTTTAGTTGCGTTCCCATCATTGCCATTTGAATAAGGACCACTTGGTGATAACTTCACACTATCGTTAGCGTCCAATTCTTTCCATTCGTCAAATTCGAATGAATTATTTAACGAGGAATTTTTCAAGGAAGATGAATCATTCTGGTCATCAATGATTTTATGCAGACTTGATGTTAAAGGATAATTAACATCAGGTAATGCGAGATTTGTTAAGAAGCAGCCAAATCCACCAGCGTAATGCGAATCTGTATTTTCATCAAACAATAAGAATGGTGATCTATGAAATGGTGCATCATTGAGTTTGATGTGCTGCTGTTGACTATTTCTATGGTCAAGCATTGCCTTTTTTTGGCAAAAGTTGTTGAATATTAATGAAGTTTTCAAACCACCTAACACTTTGTTCGAGGTTTGATCAACTATTTCAGCTGAAATGAAAGCTATGGAAGCGGAAGCACGACTCGAATATCTTTTATTGGCCATGTCGTTGTATGAAAATAAAATAGGGTAGAGTCTAACAACAAAAACAACATTGTTAATAGAATTTTCAACTGCGAGCCTAATTTTGAGATCGTCACATCTGAATGAAAGATGGAGTGCATCATAAACAATTGGTTCAGGTATCATTAGTGAATTTTCAAGATCTTTATAACCAAAAATAAAATTCTCAATTCCCGTAGCCAAAGAGATTAAGAAGCAAATTCCTGAATCTATCAAAATATCACCAGCCTCAAAGTCCCATTTACAATAGTAGGTAATCTCTTCAGGAGGTAAACCGAACATTCTATGAGCATGTATAGACAAACCTTCAATTATCAATTCCGGATTATCCTTAAGGAATAAGGATCGATAATAGGGAATGTCATATATTAGCTCATTAATATCGACAATTCCTTTTGCCATAACCTCATCAACATAGGTTCCTGAAATGGGACTTATATCTGCCTGAAGATCCATATAATAGTTTGTGAATCTTATATCAACATCTAATGACTCGAACAATAGACCAATATGTGATTTACATGCATAAAGGTTCAACGGCAAAACAATTAGTCCATGTCGAACTTGAAATGTAAATAAAATATCAACATCATTATCTGTCTTAATAATCTTCCAGAAGTCAATATCAGGAATTTCGATACTTTCAGATGATTTCTCATCAAAACTTTCTAAAGAATCATCTGCTTCACCTTCTGCGTTGGCAGTATATTCTTCAAACGTATTGAAATGGATATGATCTCCAAAATAATTCTCTCTAATAGCAAATAAGTATTTGATTAAAAACCCATAAAATGTTAACGTTACTTCATCTCCAATCATTCTGATTTCGATATAATCAGATGTATTCACTTCGATCGTACTGTAAAAGGTGTAACTACCTTCGATGGTGAAATTATTGGCTCTACCAACCAGATTGGAGTCTGTCATGAATGTTTTAGCAGTATGCCAAGTTGGAGTGTCTAATACAAGGTCAAAGAATGACGTTTTCACACTATAAGTCACTGTACTTGATTTAGTGAATTCTCCATATAGTGGTACACATAAATCACATACCAAAGAGTCACCTTGAAATGAAATGTACTTGTTAACATTAAAATCCAAAGGATTGTTAATAATATTTGCATCATTAACATTCAAATAAAGCTTGTAATTTTGTAGTTCCCATTTGAAGTTGTATATAAAGGGTCTGAATTCTTCGTAAGGGGTAGGGGCACCAGATCCAAAATCGCTAAAAATATCTGAAAATAGTAAGGTGTGTTCTCTTAAAAAGAATATCTTAGCATTATCGCTAATAAAATCAAACTTCCATTCACATTTACCATTCCAACTCAATGGAAACCCAACATTGGCATTAATTTCATGAGAGTCTGCAGTGAACAATATATCATGATTGACTGAAGTTCTTATTTCTGGTTCTATAAATAAAACATTCATTTTATTATCCCATCCATTTTCTTTGTCAGCTATGTATGCTGTAAAGAATGAAAATGTTGAACCTTGATTCATTTTCAATTCTACCCATCCAAATGGTCTCGATACTTTTGCTAGTGGTTGTTGAGAAGGAGCTTGTTGTTGACTTTGTTGGTTTTTCTTAAGTATTTCTTTGTCTTTACTTTTTTCTCTGCTTGGAATTCTAAAAATGACTTCATCTTTCACTATGGTGGTTATTTTAAAACCTGCATACTCTCTTTGAGTCCCGATTTTAGTTGGAAGTGATTTAGGCATAGAATCACGGGCTAGTGAAGGGAAAAACATATTTTGAAGAGGTATTCTTTGTTTATCTGCCCATGGCCCATAGTAAATTGTTGCCATAGAAAGCTCAATTTCTACACCATGATCTGGAGCATTGTTCAGACCAATGGTAGAGGTTATTAAGCCTGGACTGTCATAATAATAAACGACCCTTGTCATAACAGAGTCTAGGATTAAAGTATACTTTGCGTATTGCTCGTCAGAACTAAGCATTATTGATAAATTCACATCCTCTTGATTTCCCACATATCTCCTTAAACCTTTCCAACCTTCCAATGCATCATCTTCGAATGAGTCAGTACTTTGCTTCCTTCGTATTCTAGCATTATGAAACAATTTTTGAAGGGTGTCGAGCGCTCTATTGAACTTGAACCATTGATTGTACTTTTTCATGTGTCCCATACCCTGGTTGTTATGTTCTTGAGTATGATTTTTCGAAACATGATATTTTCTTCTCTCGTATCCTATGTTTGGTTTCATCCATATTTGAAAAGTATCAAAATTTACATCAT
The DNA here is from genome assembly GCA_030568695.1 of Suhomyces wounanorum. Lineage (NCBI taxonomy): Eukaryota > Fungi > Ascomycota > Pichiomycetes > Serinales > Debaryomycetaceae > Suhomyces > Suhomyces wounanorum. The sequence continues at coordinate 91,345 of JAJMGL010000020.1, forward strand.
GCCAAAATTTATAATAATCTTGAGGATTGGGGGATTTGGTGATATCGATGGCACCATTTGCTGATTTGAATGACGCAACAAGGATCGAAGGGGTAGAAACATTTCCCATTACTATGGCACCTTTTCTGATTCTTATTTTCAAGGGTAACATGGAAATAATTGTGGGTGGGGTGAACTCTTTCGGAGAATTCTCCTTGGGCTTGATGCTAGCCCCTGATGATGACGACAAAGACTTTCCCGATTGCCTGAACCGTAATTTGGAGTCTGTGGACGATTCCTTGGATGTGGAGTCCTCGCTGGACCGCAGCTGATGCTGCTGTAACATTTCAAGGATGGAATCATATGCGAATGTTCTGTTATAGTAGAAGACTTCGAATCCGTCCAAAGTCAACAAGAATCGGAACGGAAGCTTCTTGTTTTCGTTGTCTGCATCCAAGCCCTCGGGATCGTTCCTATCAATGAAATATGCTGAAACTCGGGTAAGTTTGAAGAGCCAATACCGCCAGGTGAGATTGAGCTTGATGATGGATATCGTATAGTCTTGCGTCATAATAGTGACGTTTTTCGCCACTATTCGTCCTCCAAGCGGCGACACTTTGAATGCTTGTACATATATCTTCATTCCCCATTTCTTCTGTAGTAGAAGGTTGAATAGTTGTGATATGATCCATCCCACGAGTCGGTTGAAATAAAACACAAAGGCAATTCCCAAGATAAGGGCAAGGATCCAATCTACCAAGTAGATCCAGCTGGAGTTCTGCTGGAGTGAGTTGGACACAACCGACACCTTTGGCTTTCCAAATGCCATTTTCCGAAGGAGTTTCTGTTGGTACTGTTGTAGTTGTGGGGACTCTCTCAAAATTACCCGATATTGGGTCACATGATGTTATTTTTACTAAAAGGTCACAGATAAACAAACATCGCAACATAGTACAACCACTGCAATTCTTTCTGGAATCACGAATTCGCCTGTTTTGCACCATCACCATAACAGCTCACATCGTGGTCATGTCAGGAAAGAACCTCGTTTTTTCCGATAAGGAAAATGTGGCCAAAAGCGTTCCTAAGGGAGGGCTTGCCAATGCAGAGAACCACAACCAATATACCACCCATAAGAAGCCATTAGGTTCGAAACCCCTTCAGGGGAGAAGAATGCCCATGGCACGGGTTCCCTTGGGTGGCAAGAACCAGAACACCCAAATGCCTAGCTTGAATCGGTCTCAATCCAGTATTCCCACCAAGAACTTGAGACAGAAGACATTGTTGCCTAGACCCCCGGTGCTATCCAAAGCCAATTCGTCGCTTGGATTCAGTCACAACCCATCATCCAAGCTTCAAAAGCCATCCACACAACCCCTCACCCCCGCATCGCCGGTGTTGAAATCCTCCAGGCCATGGTTGAGGTTCTCTAACAACACCAAATTATCCCCAGCAAATGCCACCACCCTCAGCTTCTCCTCCGATGATTTGGTCAAGAATGCCACCTCCAAAATTCTTCCAACCGTGCCCAAATTGTCCGATACCTTCTCCGCCAATACACAGCGCTTGCATGCATCAAATATCACCATACATGATGTCAACTATTACAACGTTGATCCCGTGAAACAAGTGAAAAGAACCGCACAACAACCATACTTCCCAAATAAATCGCAAAAGTTAGAGTTACAAAGCTTACAAAACTTCAATCAAAAACTTATAGAAGATGATTACAGCTTGGAATACGTTCCTAAAGAAGAATCCCCAATACCATACGTACCCTACGACATGGAATCACTCACCAGAGAAGACCTTGAGCTTTTCCCAAAATCCAACACTGGGCCAAAGTCTCATTATAGTAATGCTGGTTTAAAACTAGAAGAGATTGATTTGGACAAGAATCTCTCGTTCGGGTTTGAGGATGAAGTCTCTCAAGATGGATTGAATTTCCCCAAGCAATCACGCAACGAAAGTTCAAATGAACCACTCGGTTTGAGCTTCGATGATTTAAACGACTTATTGGATTAATTTTACTTCTTGTTATTACAGCATGTTTGTGCCTGCTTTATGATATCTATTTACATGCATTTTCTCTATCTATTTACTGCTAAATTTACAGTTATTGTTGTTGACATTCAGGTTGTGCTGATCCGTAGGCGTCTTCGTGGTATTGCTGGTGAGCATATTCAGGATTTGGCTGATCTTCTTCGTAATCAGGTAATGCATCGGCCTTAGCAATGGAGAAATCAGTTATGGTTTCGACATTTTCTTCCGGTAAAGAGTCGTTATCAATTGCTTGTTTTTTGATATCATATTTGGATTGAAGCTCATTAGGTAATAAGTTCTTCATTTTTAATATATCATTTCTTTCCAAATACCAGTTATCTTTTGGAAATTCGATATCCATTTCAATGTAAAGATCACCCCTTGTTGCATTTGACCCTCCAAACCAGCTTTTAGGAGCATCTTTAATTGGCATGCCTTCGTTTTTCACTTTAATGAAATCACCCGGGCGAATCACCTTGCCAGGAGGAGTCGATATTTTAATACCTCTATTATCCAAATGCTTGACCACCACCTTTGAAAATCCACACAATGCTTCAAAAAGAGGAATTTTGAACTTGCAGTACAAATCGTCTCCTTTTCTGGTGAACACGTCGTGATCTTTGCAAGTAAACTTAAGTATCACATCTCCTGTCTGTTTTCCAGGGTATTGATCAGACTCTTTCTCTAACACAATGGTTTCTCCAGACTTCGATCCTTTGACGATATCAAACTCCAAAATCTTAGTTTCTTCAGCCAATTTGGTACCTCTGCAGTGTTTACAACGGTCTTTTGTACGATAAATAGTACCCGAACCTTCACAAGTTCCACATGTCACGTAGTCCTGGGTAACCAAGCCTGGTCCCACTCTTCTGATTTTTCTGACCGTTCCCTCTCCTTCACATATGCCACACTTCTTCAGAACGGCTGATTTTTTAGCTCCAGAACCCTTGCAATAATTACAAATAATGTTTCTGGTGGAGGTGGTACGGATAACTTTGCCCTTGAACAATTCCTCGAGTGTCACCTCAACGTCGATCTCTGCATCTTCTGTTCTGTTTGGTTCTCTATTCCTGCCATGAGGTGTTCCTCCATTCATATTGTTGAAGAAATTGTAGAAGTCGTCTGCTCCATATGCACCGCCTGCGTTGCCTCCGTAGAAGTTATCAAATGGATTTCCCTGAAAGTCGCCTGGGGCTCCTCCATTTGTGTCTGTTGTGCCATAGGTGTCATAGTGTTCCCTCTTGGATTCATCAATCAAGATTTCATAAGCATGCGAAATCTCTTTGAACTTACTCTCAGCAAATTCACGGTCGTCTTCAGTGACTTTATCAGGATGATACCTGAGAGCCAACTTACGGTATGCCTTCTTGATCTCCGAAGGGGTGGAAGTCTTTTCCACCTCTAGTATCTCATATAATGTCATCATAGTGGTGCGGAGAAAGAGTGAGAGGTTGAAAGTTCCCGCACTATTAAGCTGGTACAAGATGAGCGAAAATGATCTAGCGACAATTATAGTGAGAGTTTCAATTTAGTGAGGAATGCTTAGTGAGAAATTACCTGAGAAAACGTTTTAGCGCAGTTTTATTACCGAGAGTTCACTTGGAAGAGTTCAAAAGGCGAATTGTGGGGTGAGAGTGCAATAATCGTATATTTCTTTGATGTTTGCACTTTTCACCGTCAATTTATACGATTGATGGCAACTTTTGTTGAGCTTACCCTGTAACCGAGTATTAACAAGTTATAGTTATAATTAACTGAAATAGGAACAGTTCAAGTCGCCTTACTTTATTGTATCGATTTCGATTTCGATTTCGATTTCGATTTCGGTGATCATGGTAACCTTTCAGTGGTAGTATCATCCTGAATCCCATAGGTTTTGCATCCACTATCTCAGTTCACTTTCGATGGCAAAAAGAGATATCTGTTATGGTACAAGTCAGTATCATAAAGCCAAAAAATATCGACACGAGCAGGGTTCGAACCTGCGCGGGCAGAGCCCAGAGGAACCTGCATCCCCCGCCTTAACCACTCGGCCATCGTATCTTTGGTTACAAAACGGGAGTTTTATTTGCACCATAATCGCGCATGCCAATGAAATGGAATGTCGCATGGCGACATAGGAAACGGGACTGTCTCTCCACGTTCTCAGTCTCAAGATACTGAAAAAAGTTGTGTTGACGATCATGCTACCTTGGAAGTGATCTACATGGTTGAAAGCAATAATAGATTGGTTTTGAAACTAATTAAATAGAAAGCTCTCATAAAATGTTCTTTTTTAAACATCGAAATGGTTCTATGGTCTAGCGGTATGACGTCTCTCTCACCCAGAGAAGGTCTCGAGTTCGATCCTCGATGGAATCAATCTTTTTAGTTTTTGACAGTTTTAGTTATTTTGGTCAGTGGTACTTGGCTTACCAATGTATTGTGAATTGTAGTATAATTCCAATCAAAATATTCTTTTATAAATTGTTTGCGTTTATGTACATTAAATAACCGTTTTTCTCGATTTTTTATTTTTTCTAGAAAGTTCATGTCTAGTAATATTTCTGCATTTCCATTAATTGATGACTTGGTTGTCCTGAGTGCATTTATTTCATGATTTTTAGTATTTGAGAGGGAATCCTTGTAATATATTATTCCCATAAGAGTAAAGTTTACTCTCTCAGCAGCTCATCACCTTCATAGTGAATATCTTCGTCAGATTGAACATCACTTGCTTCACGATCGTTACTTGCTTCACGATCGTTATTTGCTTCACGATCGTCTATTACTACATCAAAGAGAGGTTCTGCCACTGGGTAGTCTTTCTCAATGTTCAATCCCACGTTATTCCTGATCCAAAATATGTACATGAATAATATTTTGAAAAAAAATGCCAAATAATTGATTATGAAGAGGATGGTAAACATCCCAGTGTGGTAAGTAGCTTCAATGATTTGCATTTGTAACACAGAAATCAGAAGCATTCCACGATTTTCCATGTTGAAGAACGACTTACCCATTTCAAAGGGCATTCTGATGAATTTCACGCTAATAATAATGCTTGAAACAATATACATAATCACCGGAAATATCAACAAAATGAAAATTGTGTACTTGAAAGAAGTCATAGTCCTCTGGTTTTTTTCTGGCAAAGACATTATAGGGAATGAATTTAGAATCTTTTTTGTTTGAAAATAGTAATATCCTTGAACTAAGTACCAAAGAAGAGTACATACCCGTAAAAGTTTGAAAATCACCCATAGTATCACATTCTGCGTTTCTGAAGATCCAATTCCATCAACACCTGCGATAGTGCTCAATATTGGATCGTCCTTGTTTGTCATAGTCGAATTCTGTTCGTCCACATCATAGGTAATCAACGCAATGGCTAGAAGTATGAAGTTTAATAAAGCAAGTGCCAAACCCCTCCTGATGAGATCTCTGGGAACCATTTTAAAATTCGGGCCACTCTTATGGTGATAGATAACCCCGTATCCCATGGCAAAGAGGAGAGTGAAGAATTCCAACATGATGTTGAATGTCCCTTCCAAGAAATACAACACTAGCCCGAATGTCTTTAGTCTTCCGGCGGTACCAAGATTATTTTGGTAGAAATTGACCACTAAGTCCACAAATGCAATAAACACGAACGGGAGAAGTACAAAGAATATCACTCCTTTGGATACTAATGACACTGCATTCAAGTTGCCGTTGTCCATTTGACTCCGGAACTTCAAGATATGGTTGAACAATAATGCAAAGATTATTGCTCCTAATGGCACCACCCAATACTGTTGCACATAATGGATATAATTGAAGTATAGTAGTTTTCCATGAGCACTTCTGAAGTTGACATCTATTTTAGCCATTCTATGACTATCAATGGCGACATAAACGCAGTATACTCCTGAAGTCTGCACTGGATACCATACATTATGAAGTGGACCAACAAAACCGTTGAAGGTGTTGTTGGTTGGGGTGTCTTCATAGGTTTTAACAATAAATCTACTCGTATTCTGCATAACTACCCCTCTGTATAATTTATCTTTGAAGGGATAGTTTTTGTTCCATACTTCCACGGGGGGAATGTTGGTAAAATTCAAGATATCTTGATATCTGAATATGAGGGCTGGCACCACTGTTTTGCACCCAGAAAGAATAACCGCTGGTTGACGGGATCCCCTGGCATTGACGTACGAACATACGGCACCATTATTGTTGTTCAAGACGGCATTGCAGGCTACACCTAGGGCGAGGTATAACCATACAAGAAAAAACATGGCTGTTGGGATCTTTTGAGGTAGAACGGGGAAGGAGTTGTGGTGATGGGGGTGGTTCAAAAGAATAGGAAGCGGAAGACTTGACGTCTAAATGACGGACACTGTTGATGGTATTTTGGTATCTAGTGTTCTGTTTCCGAAATATCCTATTTTGGTGACCTGATAGTGCTGGTGTAATGGGACAGGCCATTCTGAGGTGGTTACGAAAAAGACAGCGCATAGGTTGGATGACTACCACATAATATGAAGTTATTGACACATAAATGGCAAAACTGAATAAACAAGGTCGAAGTAACCACTAATAGTTAAATATGACCCTTGATGGAGGCTCGAGCCAGATGCAGTTCGTTTTCTATTTCTCTTCTTCTTGCAATGCAGTGTTCCAGATGCCAAGCTGGCTGCGAAAAATCACATAATACGAAGCATAATTATGCTACAAACTAATCATATTAGTAAAAAGAACACTTGAGGAATAGAAAAATATAGTGAGCCCAACCATGAACTATTAGAATAAATGTTTCCTCAGAGGTTTTTCCAATTCTTTCGACTAAGGATCAAAGGCTTGCTAGTTCCGGTTCTGGTAATTTACTTCATCGAATGACCTAACCCTAATATCTGATGATTACATAACAAAAATGTAAACTGGCCCTTTTGTTACAAACCTCTATAATTTTCGCAAGATTTACCTTTCCTCTGAGGGAACTCAATAAGGATTCCGAGGAAGTAATGACTTCAAGAAGTTACAAAAAGGCCCCAATGTTCATGATTGTCTTGGTTTTCTACTCCGATGATGGTCACATAAGTCTTCATACATGTTGACGTATATGCAGGTTATTGACTCATCAGATATTCAATATTATTGATGCTCTTCCCTGTATGCATTTAAGAAGCTTAAGCTCATGTCAGAGTCCACTCCTTCTGCTCCTGTGTTGGGAGGTGGAAAACAAGAAACACCAGAAGATACCGCTACTGACTCCAATTTGAATCATAATACACAACCTAATGTAAAAACAGCTGCCTATACTGAAGTCCCAATGACTAAACCGAATCAAGAAAGCGAGTCTTTTTTGGGACTGTCTTCGGAAGCAAAAGGGAATGGAGATCTTTCAGATGATAACTCTCTAATATCCAGAAGAAGAACTGCAGAGGTTCAATTAACGGAACTTGAAACGGAAACGAAGTTCAAAGTACTTCCAGAAGTTCCAGAATCACAATCAACATACAATGCACTCCCAGAAGTACCACCAGAAGCCGTTAAAACAAATGGTAAAGAAGAAAATCAATCAATGGCCTTGTTAAACAAGGTCTATTGGCCGATTGTGATTTTAAACATGGTCAGTGGCTCAATCTGGGGAGTGATTGCCCGTAGGGGTATGGAAAATTTGTTAAGTAACGACCACATTTTCTATGGTGAAGTACTTTGGGCAAATTTTACTGCATGCATAATAATGGGCATTTTAATAAACAGTGAAAGCATCTGGAGTGTGCTATTGAAGGAAAAAGAATACTCAAATAAAGGCTCAATACCGATATATATCGGATTGACTACCGGATTCTGTGGAACATTTTCATCCTTTTCTACATACATTGTGGAGCCTGTTTTGTTAGTGGACTGGATCTACTCTACTGATGTGAATTTTACCCATGACAATTATTTATGGATGCCAATAATTGCAGCCTTGATTAAGGGAATTTCAATTCCCATGAGTGGTTATCTCGTGGGAAGACATGTTATTTCATCAATAGACAAGCTTGTACCACGATTAAACAGAAAAGTTAACCATATATTAGAGATTTCAATAAGCATTTTCGGAATTATTTGCTTCATAATTGCCATTATCATGACAGCAATTTGGTCACCAAAGGTGAACAAATCACATAGGATTTTAAGAAGCTGGACCTTTTCTGTTATTTTTGCACCATTTGGGGCACTTTCCCGATATTATTTATCCAAAATGTTGAATAGTAAATGTAAGGGTTTTCCATTGGGTACTTTTATCGCTAATATATCGGGAACTATGATATTGGCTGCATTTACTGTCGTTAGAAGGGGTGGTAGTTTTAAATCAGGTTTTATTCTTGATGGCTCAAACCGAGAGATTGCTTGTCAGGCTATAGTTGGAGTTGAAGATGGATTTTGTGGTGCTCTTACTACTGTCAGTACATTTATTGTTGAACTTTATGCACTTAACACCAAAAACTCATACATCTATGGTTTGGGGTCAGTCATTACAGGCTTTATCACTGCATTGATTATCATAGGTCCATATATTTGGAGTGACGGTAGTCGCTATATTTCTAAAAGTTATTGTCCATCTGACACTTAGGTGACATTATGTATTTCGACTACTTTATCAATTCACATCATGTCCAAAATAATAAAAGCATCATGGAAAAGTGATGTCGGATAATTGTCATTTGTTTTATAGATACCTACTAAAGAATTGATCGATAATATATAGACAAGAACGAAAATATCTTTTTGGAATAGGATTATTTAATAATTTACTTTTTCTATCCAATGCTAATAGAACATATAGTTCATTTTGCACTTTTAGTTTCTCCACACAACCTTTTGTGCTCTAAGCTTTTTCTGAAACAAAAGGTTCAAAGCTTCATTTGCAGATTCCAAGCCTGGTTCCAAAACCAACAAATGTGTAGTTTTTAATTGATGAATAATTTTAGGAACGTGAGTGAACCAAAATTCGTTATAATCTTTGATCATTTCTTCAGGTGGAGTGAAAAGTTCACCACGCATCATTTGAGGTTTGCCGTCAGCAAAATAGGCACAAGTTCTTCCATAATGAACCTTTCTAGATGGATCAGTCTTGATGTTTTCAGGGAAAACATACAGCAAGTTATCAGTCCACAATTCTTCAGAATCGGCAGTAGAGTCGTAGAGTTGTTGGAAAGTCTTGACAGTTCCAACAGCATCCACAGCATAAACGATTGAGCCTGCAGCAATTTTTCTGACCTGCTCAACGGCATCTTCGTCATTGTAGTCAATGACATGATCAGCACCGAATGATTTCACTAATTCGTGGTTAACTTTAGAGGCAGTGGTGATAACCTTCAAACCATAAACCAACTTAGCGACTTGAATGGTCAATGCACCGGCTACAGTAGCACCTCCCCAGACCAAGATGGTTTTATTGGCATTTTCTTCCTTGTTGTAAGGAATCTTGATGGTGTTGGACATCGAGAAGGCAACGGTGGACAAACTCAATGTTATAGATGCAGCAGCTTCAAAAGAATCGATCTTGCCAGCTATGTTGTTACCCTTTGGCAATGGAGTGTCTTTGATAAGGGTTTTATCGTACTTGATGGTAGCACTGGGGTCTGCAATGACGAAATCGGCCCAGGCACCTCTGTTGAAATGTAAACCACCACGAAGGAAAGTGGACACAACATCACCAACAGCAAACCCTTGGACCTTGGATCCAACCTTCTCAACCACTCCAGATGCATCACATCCTGCAATGGCACCCCATTCTCCCCATCCAGGACCACGATGCTTCCAGTTACATGGATTAGCAGCATAAGCCACTGCTTTGATAAGAATCTGATCTTCGGCGAAGGTGGGGAATGGTCCCTCGATCACCTTGGTGAAGACAGTAGGATCCTCGGATTCCACGGTCACTGCTTGTCTGATTGTAGCCATTTGGTAAAATGCAGTGTTTTGAATTATAGTGGGCACATTAGGGTTATATAATTTTCCGTATGAGGATAGTAAGAACGAATGATCAGCATGCACATTGCGGGTCAAGTATACGATGTGGACGTTGATTAGTAATCTGCTATTAACAGGATCTGAGGCCCTTCGTATCTTGTATTGGGAATGTTGACACGGAGGATAGGGAGAGAGATTTACAGTGGAAAATAGGAGGTTTAGGTTGTGCAGCGGAGTTCGTTCTTCGGGGACTATTCGGTGAATGTTCGGGGATTTTTCGGGGATCTTGTTCGGGGTTTAGATTGAACATTGTATACTAAGAGATGGATAAAATAACACCTAAATCTGGCATGATGAGTCCTTGCTAAGGTAGAAGAGTAATAGTACATTACAATTGAGTAGAGGACTCGGGATCGGGCTCTTCAAAGTCATTGGCATGAAGGCTATTTGTTACACTCTACAAATAGTACCCCAATATTTTTGTCTGAGAATACACGTTTTCACTGTGGTGTAAATGATGATTCAATAAATAGGGAAAAAAAGTTTTGAGATCAAACGATAGGTCAAATCATTTGACTAAACTGATGACTGGGAAGTTCAAACTTCAAATACTTAAACCATATGTATCCTGGTGAGCATAATGTGTATTTTGGCAGGTTGACGTACATGGTAATTCTTGTGGAATTGGCATGTCATGGGCCACTTCCTTAGGGAGCGGAGAACCACTGCAATTGCTCATCAAATTTGTTTCCATTCATAAATAACATACTAGAACTAAAAGTGTCATGGATAAACCGTGTTTTGTGTTGGTGATTCCTTTTTCAAGCAACCTTACGGAGGAAATGATTATTCGCATCATCCCAATACCCACAATTTGCACCCATTAACGAATCCAGCTCACGAACTACATGCCAAGCACAATAGTAATCAGCGATGTCAATTTCAATATCTGGCCGGTTATCCAATAACGGCTATCTGGTCATTTTCTAGAGTTTAAGGCTTAAAACACCCCGTGCCCCCTGCTTCAGCGTTATTTGCTTTCATTTTAGGATGGTGGACTTAACCTCCTTTTTCACCCACAGCAACCATTAATCGGGGTATAAAGGCCACCCACCAATCGAGTCTTTGTTTGACCACAGTTTCCAGCACCAGTTTGAAACTTCACTATTCGCTAGGTATATCTATCGGTATTTGCTTCTAATTTCGTTACCTTTCCTGTCTCGCTCACAATGATCTTTACTGGTGATACGTTCCCAACAAATGTATTGTTGTCATACATTCCTACCACCAAGGCAGTAATGAATCGCAACCGGTGTCTTATGATTTGAAGAAGGAATTGCCTGGCCAAAGAGTGGTATTCACCTCCGCTATTGGCGCGTTTTACACCTCCTTGTACAAAAGCACATCTTCCTACGTATTTGAGCAAGGTTGCAGAATTCAAAGAAAAGGCGTGGACCAGATTGTGGTGTTGGCAATCAATGACCCATTTGTGAACAAGGCATGGGCCCATGCCTTGGAATACCTCGATTCCGATGATTATGTGATCTTTGCTACCGACCCGGATGGTGATCTCTCCAAATCATTGGGGGATAATTTTGTGGCGGACTTTTCCAAGGAAGGCTTGGGAAAGCGGACTGGACGCTACGCTGCTATTGTGGAGGACGGACATATTGTGTACTTGGAAAGTGAAGACGGTGGCGAATTCACCGAAAAATCCCATGCTGATTCGATCTTGGAACGTCTCTAGACTTTATAGTATGTTCAGCCAGTAATGAAAACATGTCATGTTTACCGAATTCGTGGTAGCAATACTTTGCAGAACTGCAAGTTGCCTCATGGCACAAGAGCCATGGACATCAGGATGAGAAATAAAGGGGGAAAAAGGAGGAAATTGAAAGTTGGGAAGCAGATATGGCAATTATTTCACTTCTCTCTGTGGTTTTCACTGTTCTAACATGCTACTCTTAATGTTGTGACAAGACACCACTGCCAGAGACCACCACATCCTGAATTAAAGAATTTACCGTTCAATATGGCTACTTTTGATGTTGGAGCATCAGATTTCCAATCATGGCCCCTATTTCATGTTGGAAGTGCCCCTATGAAAGGGTCCTCATGCTAAACTCAGCCTAACAATAGCAAAACGGCCAAGAAACCATCCAACCCCCGAGGCATATGGTAAGCAGGATCTGTTCCAGTCTGCTATCGATCAAACTAGAAACTAGACAATATTGGACGTTTGACGTCTATTATCACCTTTTCTAGTATAATTCCTGGTCTGGACCTGCTGAAACGACCACCATATCTGACAAGGTCGAAGTTGGCCACTACGTACTACATAATCGCACCCATGGAACTCCACATTGAATCTCCAACATCACCAAACCCTTGCACAAGGCTTTGGAAAAGCATTGAAAACACCTCCACCATCCCCCCTTTATTGTCGTTCGTTTACTTATCGTCCCTCGGGGGCATTGGCTCCTTTGGTGCCCCAATGGTGGACGTCCCCTTTCTCATAGCCCCCAAATGTTCTCAACCTTAATAGGGCCTCACACCATTCCTCCATATAACCGCGCGCCGTTTGAGTGCCGACACTCGACTCACAGCAAAATAGCCCAAAAAAGACACCACTGCTTTTCTCTCCATTCACAATTATATTAAAATGGTACGTCTAGCGATGAAATCAAGTTGCAAATGACATTGTGGGGACGGGACGGAGCGATTGAACTAACACATCGCCTACTATCCAATTGATGGCGTCGGGAATGACGCCACCGGCGTCATCCCACTTGCCCCACCACCATTTGAACCTCCAAGCAACACCCTCCGTTTGAACATCAAATACTAACCAATCAGTCTAGATCAGGGTATGTGTGAGCCCAGGTGGCGCGTGTGGTGGAACCAATTGTACTAACGTTTAGTGTTACCGTTGCCGATGAGTCGTTAACCGTCTTCAATGAATTGAAGTTGGGTAAGAAGTTCAAGTTTGTCATTTTCGCTCTTAACGACACCAAGACTCAAATTGTGGTGGACGAAACCTCCACCAGCCAAGACTACGACACCTTCTTGGAAAAGTTGCCAGAAAACGAATGTAAATACGCCGTCTACGACTTCGAGTACGAGATTGGTGGAGGTGAAGGTAAGAGATCCAAGATTGTTTTCTTCACCTGGTCCCCTGACACTGCTCCAATCAGATCCAAGATGGTCTACGCTTCCTCCAAGGATGCCTTGAGAAGAGCCTTGAACGGTGTCTCCACCGACATCCAAGGTACCGACTTCTCTGAAGTTGCCTACGAAACTGTGTTGGAAAAGGTCAGCAGAGGTGCCGGTTCCCATTAGCTCTCCTTGCACTCCTAATCAACGATTTCAGAACCCTTTGTAGATGATGTACCGGAGGCATTGTACTTCATTATCTCCGGTCGATTGCCGGTAGTATCGACCCCGGTTTCCAGCCATTTCCACCAACAATCACCTTCGATGTGCCCAGCTTTCCCTGCACATAACCCCACTTGCCACTGCAGTGGCAGGTCGTGTGTGCACTCGCCCCTTTCATTTGCTCCAGAATCAGGATTTCGAGCACTACTAAAAATCCTGTTACCAAAGGCGCGACCACAGCGAATTTCCTTCCTGGGCTGTATGCAGGTCGCAAATCACCCTATCCACTGTGACAGGTTTGACATGTTGGAGACATCTGTAGCCTCTGTAGCTGTTATTTGCTGGCCCACCCCAACCGGTACCCCCGTAATTCGACGACGCCCCACCATTTCCCCCTCGGAGACTCCTTACCCTTTTTCGCCTTGTTCTCACCACGCACTGGGTTCCTGTACAGCCGGGTTTTTTTTTGTATGGTTTCACCTCACACCTCTGCTAAGGAGTAACAACTGCTCAACTGGTGAACAAGCACATTCGACGTTAGATCGGCTGGTTTTGACTAATTGGTCCCCTGAAACGTGTTCTGCTAGCTTCAAGCATCTCGTGTCGGTTTTCCCGGACTGTCTGCGTGTCTTACCAAGCAGACCCGTGGTATCATTCTCTCTGTTCTGTAACAAGACCTGGTGATCCATTCGTCCTCCTGTGCCCATCATGGCCCCTTCAAAGCTCCCACGAGCTACTTTGGAGCAGAAGATCCAGATTCTCGACCATTACCACCAATCCAAACGGCCCCAGCTGGAGACAGTTAATCGTTTCAAGCACGAAATCTCAGTCTCCACATCGTCCTTCAGTGAATGGTTGAAGAATGAAGACGAGCTTCGAGAGCGTTGGAGCCAGTCTGGATCTTTCTCCAAGCAAAGTCGCCGGCGAGTCAAGTTTAAGTACGAGAAGATCAATCGGGCCATGGACCTTTTGGTCCAGCAGCGGTTAGAACGCAACGAACCCATCACAGAACCCATTCTAAGAGAACATTGGTCCATTTATGCCCACCAGTATGGTGTTGACGACCCAAAGCGTCTTGTCAACTTTAGCCATGGCTGGCTTGCTCAGTTCAAGAAACGGCATGGTTTGAGCAAGTCAAGAGTGGGAGCTTCTGGTTCGAATTCAAGCACTGCTGCAATGACCACGGCATCTGCCGAGTCTTCTGCTTCAAACTCCCCCTCGGTGGTGCCTGCCTCCACCATGCCAGACTTGACCGACCCTGCCCCTGCTCCTACGTCCTATGAAAATTTCTCCGCCCCTTCAGCTGGTGGTGATGACAATTTGGCAAAGTACAAACAACAACCAAACCCAATCGATCATGACAGCGCATCCGCAACCACATCCAGCGCAGCCTCGAACTCTAATGGTGCTAACTCAGCTAACACTTCTGCTACGTCTGCTACGTCAACTACCAATTCGGCATACGATCTTTTGAATCACCAATCCACCTCATCCAATACCAACCCTTCAGGCAACACCTCAGGAAACCAGTTTCATCCACATCAAGGGCTCAGCTTCACCAACAATTCACCAAATATCAACCTAAATAACTTTGCATTATACCAACAACAACCACTGCTGCATCATCAGCCACTGCACAAAAATCAACACACTCATGATCAACAGTTTAATAACAAGCGTCATGCCCAACTGCAGGATCCAGGTGAAAACTCTTACGAATATCAACGCCAACTCCGTGCCCATTATGAAAATCAAAAGCACCAATATGAGCAACTGCGTATGACTCGTTCAAGTACAAGAAGTGCTTCGGGCCACAAGACGTCCAGTTCTCATCGTGCTCCAGTTGCTAGTATTGGAACAAATTCGTCCAATTCGACATCATCTATTGCGCCAGCTACCTCTACACAGAATACAACTCCTCAACAACTGCATCTGCATCATCATGATGATCCGCTTGATGTTCCTGTTCAAAATGCACCACCAACTGCTGCCCCAATACCTGCAGCAGAACCAGAGCCAATTAGTACTCTGGGAATCAGCTCTACTGATATCGAAAGATTTATTTACATTTTTGCCGATCGGTTTTTCCATGACCATCAGTATGATTATCCCCAAACGGTGAAGATCTTCCAAGAATTCAAAAATTCGTTCTTTAATGAAAGAATCATCAATATTCGCTCCATCAAACAGAAACAAGCTATGAGACAACAATCAAATGTCGATACTATCTCTCAATTACATGTTAGACAACAGGCGCAGCAAATGCAAGCTGCCCAACAGCAACTGCATCATCAACATCAGCAGCAACATCAACATCAACAACATCAGCAGCAGCAACAACAAATCTCAGGTATTGATGATTTCTTCTTGCGGGCTGCAGTCGGACCAGAAACGTCGCCAACGTCCTCATTGAATAATGGTGCAGCAAACGGAAGCAACACACCTACGGCACCTTTTGCTACTAATAACACTACAGGGACCGCTCCTCCCTCGAATGCCGTTGGTTCCAACGCCGGCAACTACTTAAGCGATGGTTCGGGGATTTCTCAAGTCCACAGCAACCACTACCAAAACCACCCCCACCACAGAAACACCTCTAATGGTGTGGGGATGGATCCCATGATGGCCAACTCCAACATTGGCCGCCTGCTTCGGAGTGGTGCTACTCCACGAGTTGCCCCATTGAACGGTGGCAAGCGATATAAATTAGATCGGTGAAGTCCGATTATGTATTAATTATGTATTATATGGGAACTATTGTAGTCTTACAAATACCAGCAATTCTAACCGGAACTACCTTTGGTACTGCACGGAAAATGTTGTCTGTCTGCAGTACGCCATATCATGCTATCGCGATATACTGATAGAGGGTATTGGGGCTGGATTCAGGCCCCAATCCATATATGAAGATACAACATCTGATCGGTAGCCTGATCCACATAAGCCCAGAATAGTTGATGTAACGTGTCCCTGAGTTGCAGAGGAGGGTCTTGTGAGCATCCCAAGGACCCGAACAGTGGTGCAAGTTAAGTTTTCTACAGCCAATTATATTCATATTTGAAATTCGTGTCATAAGTCGTATATAGTGAAGAAAGTCCGTGGATACTTACCATGGACGGGGATGGTGGTGCAGAGTTTGCTATGTGATGCTGGGATGCCGATGGCCAGCCAACTAGTGGCTGTGACCAAAACTGAAGGTATTTGAGGGACATCAATGATTTGTTGATGCGTAAAGATGCTCCAAATAATGCAAGGGAGCCCGAAATCAGGGCAATATCAACGGAAGGGAACTTGGAAACTTTCATGGCAGGTTCCATGGATATTGCGGTTGGCCAAGGTCCGTGGAAAGTGAGTAAGTGCCAAGCCTCTCAGCACCCGGGCTTTTGTTAAGCAATAACACTTAGATATTGAGACATGGATGGTGATAACGGGGCTGGGGCCTTTGGCAAAATCCGCTACGGCGCTGCAACGGCAACGGCAACAGCAACGTCACAACTTCAGGTTCCACGGAGTTTGACAGTTGCGACATGGGGTCCATCGCTTCCGCCATGTCACCACTGGATCCAACAGGTATTTTGCATTGGTGGTGGAACTGAAGACTCACATCACATGGGTGAAGTCCACCTCCTTAGGAGGTTCTGAGAGCCGTAATTGCTTGATCTTACAATTGAGCTCCTCGCTGCCCACCTCCACCACCACTTTGGGCTCCATGTTCACCTGCGACTTTTTGGGGCAATCAGCACAGTTGCGACACTGGGTGGTACCGTCCTGGAGCACCAACTGGCGCTCCAGACCGCATCCACCCCGAGGTTGTGTCGTGGCACCATGGCCACCGGCCGCTGGATGTTTTTCGAGCTTGTTGATCTTCACCGAGGTGGCCTCGTTGGCGTGCTTTGCGTATAGGTAATTTCTCAACGCCATGGTGAGTGCGTACTTTGGTAATACCGTCGCTGATGATGCCCGGATACTGAGACCTTATATAACACCCCGAGGACGTTGCAGCCGTGGGTGGGAAGCCCGTTGCGAGCCCCCAAGCTCGCCAAACCATGCTAGTCACCAATGGCACCGGGGCAATGTGTCAAATTAGATAATCCGTGCATTTGCTAGGAAAATCAAGTGATACTACCGTGAAATCACCCCATTTTCCTGTCCTGTGTCATAGTGGAGCCACTTTCGGTTTTGAGCCTGTATTGGGTACTACGGTGCGGATACCCTCAGTGGACATGCGAGATCGGCACCCAAGGTAGCTCGGGTATCTGGGGTGCCAGTGGTGGTGGAGGCAAACCTCCAACACGGACTCGGAGATGGACATTCCAAGCGACGATGAAGAACGAGTTACCGCCAGGATGAGTTGGGATTCTGTGGCGGATCCATCGTGGAACTGCAACCACTGTGTGTACTACCATACTGCGACAGGATCTTATTGGCTCTTCTCTCTCCGGCCACGGCGGTGGCCCGCCTGGCGAGAGCTCCATGGTGCGGAAAAAATACTTATCGTGGGACCAGGGTGCCATGACACTGAATCCGGTGGAAATCCTCTCCCATGGTGAACCCAGCATGTGGAGATGGCCAATGTGGGGCGCGGTACAGACTACAGTGTGAGGACTGCGGTCCCATTGGGCAGGTGCAGCCAGTGGTACCAATAGGGCCAATTGGGCCAATGCAGCCAATGCAGCCAATTAGGCCAATTAGGCCAATGCAGCCAATTCCCCTTGTAGGCCAACTGGTCGTCAATTGGTGGGACGTTGGTAATGACATGTTGTTGTGCAAGCGGCACTGCATGGACCGGATGCTACCATCAGGTCAACCGCGAATCCGTATGGACTGATGTGTGGGATGATGAGGCCCGTTACCGCCGGTAGTAACTGTTTATGGAGTTTTGGCCCACCCATTGCATTCCAAGAGATTTTCCCCTCTATCTTACTTGCTGGTGAAATGGGATTTTGCTGGATGGATATTTTTTGCACCTAGGAGTTCAAACCGTTACATGGTGCATGGTGGAATTTATCAGTTTTGATTATCTGAAATTACGGGCTTTTGAAATTTTACGTGCTGATAGAGTATTACGTTGCATTGGAAAATTATCTGGAGCATCTAACACTCTTGAATATAACATGGCCCTCAATACCACCATATCCCTGTGAATCGTGAGCAGTAGTGTCCATTGACCCTATTCGGTTAAACTATAGTATTGTTCCCTAAGGCTGTGGCATCCCCTATCCAACTACGAATCAATCGCCTACAGCTACCGGATTATCTCGGAACCTTGATTTTAATGTTTGTACCTCTTTATAAATTCACCGAGAAGCCAAAACCATAAATAGCAGTAAATGCTAACCCCGAGATTGCACTGCCCTAACCAAAGCCTGGACCATAGCCCAATTTTCGAAATGATTACATCATTTTTACTGTTCTTGGAGTCACACCCTTTCAAAACCGCGTTTCTAGTCCCCTAATCACTTCCTATTGATACACCATCCACCTCTACCATATTTCCCAACCAAGTTGTGGAATTATGATGCATTTTATTGATTTTATTTCCATAATGATATAAAACCCTAAATTGTGAGGTATGTGGTACTAATTCCAAACTGAGATTAAGTTGTAACACTCCTACACCACCACCACCATCACCGTTTACAGAATTATACTTTTCTATTTATGGATACAGGTGTCTTCGATAATATTTTATGGTACCTGAGAGCCCCTAAGGCGAAGTAACAGATGTGGAACTACTCAAGATTCCATAGCTAGAAGTAACGAAATCCTCCCTATTTCGGTCAATTGAAACAATATCTAAGTTTTGTTGGGACCGTTTTTTTCTTGTACATGAACAACGTTCCAGTAAATGTATCTATTCTCTATTTATCGTTGGGAGTTGGTCTGGTGAGACAATCTCAACCCAATTATCATTATACCCAAGGTGATGGTCATAAATTTCAATTTAAGTCCATCATCCACCAATTGTTGTTGTTCACGACGCTTTCTTCTATTGCGCAGCATAATGGCACTCGATCCTAATATGAGATATTTGATTTGTGTCAACATGCCCATTTCTTCATCCGAGGACAGATTATCACTTTCCCACCCCGCGTCCTTCCGCAAGGGATCGGTTGTAGTCTTCTCTTCCTCATTCTCAGATTCCCACTCACTTTCCTCTTCACTTGATTCAAGAACCTTGTCCATCAAGAACAGTTGCGATTTATATTTCTTAATATTGTGTTCATTTTCTGACTCAAATGAATCTTCTACACCTCCTTCAATCTCATCAAGTTCACCACAATTTAAATATGCTTGTAACCCACTTGAAAAGATTCGCTTGTTGAACCTGTCAGTATGCTTAAGGAAGCCATAATCATCATCTTCGTCTTCGATCAGTTCTTGTGAGTCAAAAGCTTCCAAAAACTGATTGGTAAATGGTATAATATTTTTTTTCATGATTCCAATTTGATTACCAGTCGTTACTTTGGTAGCCTGATTGCTACCATAATTTTTGGATAAAATTGGATTTATAGAAACCGATCTTAATACCCGTTTCTTATGGATCAACAACTCCTTGGAGCGCTCAATCAACTTTGCATCTGAATACTCAATATGTTTACTGACATCATTCAAGGCTTTCAATGTACGTGCTGATTGTTTCTTTGATAGTTTTTTGATGTTATTCTTTTGTTTTTGCAACTCGAATCCTATGTATGATAATAATTTTTCGTTATGCAATTTCAATGACTGGAGTTCGAACTTCAATTTCATGATCTCTTCCTTTGTCAAATCATGTGCATGATTTTCCACTATCATACTTGATCTTTTAGATGATGTGGTTGTTGTTATCGAATTGCGGTTAGAAGCAGTGTAATTATCATATCCATTCAAAGCATAAAATGCACTATTTCTCAGTGATGCCTTCATGGATCTTGATGTCAACTCTGGAGTTTCATTTATGATGTCAAATTTCTTCTTATTATGTTCTTTTTCAGGCACTGATGTGCTTCTTGGAGATGGTTGTGGTTCAAATTCAACCTTAATTGGAACAATATCATGACTGTTGTACCGAGAATGTGTAGGTTTGTTGTTGGGATATCTTTCTATGGTCACATTAGGTGATTTATTGTTTTCCAAATCAAAATAGGTATTACTTGTGTTCATGGCCAATTTTAATGGTGATAGCACGAACTCGTCATTATCAAGATGAGGTGATGTTTTGATTTTATTTGGTAACGATTTTCTTTTCTTTTCTTTTGATTCTGGGTCAGGTGAAGGTGGGAATAATACTCCTTGAGTTGTTTCAGGTGGGGGAAATTGGAATCCTTTGGATACCTCTATTGATTCATCATTACCATAATGATGTTTGATTGGAGATGAATGATTGATCTGCAGTTCATCTGCGAAATAATTCAACACACTTGAATTGTTTAAAACGCTAGAGTCATGAAGGTTTGGGTCATTATTGTGGGATTGTTCGTCATGGTCATTACTTTCTTCATCTTCATCCGTCAATTCGTTCATTGTGTGTATGGTAGTGGCAAAATCATTAATAACACTATTATTTATTTCATCAATACCATCAAGCAAATCCAATTCATTTTTGGCAGAATTTTTGCTTGAATTTTGGGTGGACAAAAGTTCATTCTCCTTGGTCAAATATTCAATTTGATCGATTAATACAAGTTTCGAATTTCTTTCCAACTCGAAGTTACTTTGTAATACTTTGAAGTCCTTGAGCAATTTGTTGAACTTCTCTGATATTTCGAGGATATCTTGAAGATCATCATTCTGCAACTTTGCAGGAGGAAACGTCTCATGGGTATCCCTTTCTTGTTTCTTGTATGCCTGTACTTCGTTGGATAGTTTCCTTACTTTGAATTGCAAGTCTTCCACAAGTTCTTTATAGAAGAAGATTTCTTTGCTAAGGATATCCTTGTTCTTCGAGTGCTCGTCTTGCAAATTTCTCACATATGATTCATAGCTGGATATTTGGTCTTTTTGCTCGGAGATGGTGGTTTCCTTGGACAACAATTCGTTTTCGATCTGGGCGAGATCGGTGGATATTTGGTTATTTTTGAGTAACAAATCGGTGTATTTCCTCTCCAATTGGGAGTAGTCTTTTTGGAGAGTGGCCAAGGACACTGTGGAGTCCATTTTGCGGCGTCTTGTTGGAGAAGCGTCCAATTTTCTGGAGGGTGAGTTGATGGGCGAGTTGAGGGAGTTGAGGGAATTGAGGGACCGTTGGGATCTTAAAGGTTTTATGGGGGATGAAGTCATGGGGGCATCTGAAATGGTTTGGGAAATCACACTGGTACACACATTTTCCTTGTTGGAGGAGGTGCCCATGCTGGGGATTAAAACAGTAAAGAGTGAATCGAGTGGGTGTGGGTGCTAACAGCAGAGCGAGGAAAACAACTGGGATTTCAACGTCGATAAATGGTTATAAAGTACTTGGAGAAACCACGGAGCTATTTGGATTTCAAAACAGGCAATGTACCAAGATGATAACTGTATCAACAAAGGATTAGCCGGACGGTGGAATCACCGGAAAAAGGAACCTCGCCGAATGGGGAGGAGGATGGCTGGATGGCAAAGGTCCCAGAAGGGCAAGTAAGAAGGCCGGTAACGGGCAATGGATATTTGGACAAAACAGAGAGGCGTGACGGACCGATTGACAGATCCAAAGTCAGCTAGACGTAGTTGTGGATGGTGACGGGTGTTTTGGAGAATTTGTTTGGTAAATGTTTGTATTGCCTGATTAGGGTGCGGCGATGCCCACGTGACGTCCAATGCGACATTTTTAACTGGTGCGACATGGCAATGTATCTTTAGTAGTAGGGAGGAATGTAGCGCCTCCATCGATGATCTGTTCCCAAACAGGCCGATGTTGTTGATGATGGGGAGGAGGCCCAGTACAGGTTGGGTTTGGGAGGTGGAATTTCCACCCCCTTCCCCACCAAGACCTCCTGCACCAAATATACCATGGTGGCCCACAACGAATAGCAAATGTAGGGTTTCAATTGGCTACACCACGGAGACTACGGAGGGGCGTGAATGTCTGCTAGCCGGTGGAGAGGTGAATGCCCAGTATCAGGCGATTTATGGGATGGTTGGGATGGGGGTATAGGTTTATGGGGAGTTTCCAGGTGGAGTTGGTGGACATATCCGCGCAGTGAAAAAAGTCTGGGTATCGGTAAAATATGTAGAATATAATAAATATAGTATGGGGTTGTCCTAAAGGGGAGGGCGGACTTTGGGTTTGGGGGTGGTGGGTCGGTTGAATTGCATAGGTGGTTCCACTGTGGATTCGGTGGCTACACTCCTTAAATTTGACAGGTTGTGGGTGGCATTATTTTTGCGGGAGGTACCACCTGCCATGGGGTGGGTTGTGGTTGCCGTGGAGTGAATATCCGTGGAGGCAGCTAGGCACGAGATGGAAACTGGCCAATTGTGGGGTTGGTGATCCTACATGGAATTGCTGGATTTGGTGGTGGTGGAATCGGATCTGCGTGGTAAACAGTCCACCTGGAACGGCTACGCCGTTCCAAGCCCTCTGTGCTATATGCAAGACAGCTCTACTAATATCAAAATAGCCAGGATGGGAAGCAAAGATACTGAGCCACAGAAGATCCACCAGAAGCATTTAACACCATAAAAGGAAAAGCCATTATTGTGATAAATGACAAAGCAATAAAAAAGTCCACAAGGTCATCAATGTCACAACAGCTAAAATGTCAAGAAGGTCATCAATGCCAAAAGCAGCTAAAATGTCATAAATATCAAAAATTTCATAAATATCATAACTGCCATAATTGTCTTGGTCATAAATGTCATAAATATCAAAAATGCCATAAATGCAAAGCCTTAATTGTTATAAATACCAAAACAACTTTAAATGCCATAAATGCTAGACAACCATAAATGGTAACATGCCAAAAATGCTAGTAATGCTAATAATGCTAATAATGCTAATAATGCTAAAAATGCCAAAACCCAGAAATCCAGAAATCCAAATCCCAATTAAAGCCTTCACCACTGGAAAATGACCACTATCACCACATGTGTAGCACAGTAAATACAACGTCAAACTTTAGGATCAGGTAGTACCATCATTAATACAGCCTAACCACCCAAATTACTTTTATCATATTTTTGGCCGGCCCAAAACCACACTTCGCCACAATCATAGCTACATGGGTTCTTCCGTTTATGTTCATTACTATATACAGATGCCCTAAACCTTTTGGACTGCATTCAACGCCTGTTGCACTGAAGAGCCCGTATTCAATGTCTTATCCATTGGATGCTTGAGGATGTTGGCTCTCAAGATTCTTGGATCGCTTCTCAACGTTCTCAAGAGCTGTGATTGGACGTTCGACGACACGTCGAACCCCATAAGAAAATGGTACCCTTGGAAATGCTTTTCTTGTTCTTTGGACATGATCTTGGGCAAAGGTCTGGCCCCGAGACTGGTGATGTCTCTGATAACACCTCTGTTGTTGAGAATCAACTTTCCAATGGTGGATACAATCTTCACCGCCTCCTTGCTGGTGTTGACCGGGTCGGCAATACGCGCTATGGCGAATAGTTCGTAGTACATCCTGTAGAGGTGGTGAGTTGAAAGTGAAAAAAATCTCGAAAATCATCATAATATGGTCACGTGGCGTGCCACGTGACTGAAAAATTTGAAAGGGAGTGCGTGTAAGTCGGTATCACCACCACCACCAGCACAAGTTACCCCAGGCTACCTTAGTTTCATGATAATGAATCACGTGTTATGACATATAGCATATTACTACATATTAAGCCCGATTGGGCCTGGGATTTAGAACAACTTTATTCTTCTCCAACTTTGGCCACACTCAGATATTTATTGATCTCAACTTCAACGTATTTCCCTTCAAAATGGCTACCAATATCACCTGGCACGCAAACTTGACTCATGAAGAGCGTACCCAATTAAGAAAGCAAAAGGGTGTCACCGTCTGGTTGACGGGATTGTCCGCCAGTGGAAAGTCCACCATCGCATGTGCTTTGGAACAGTCCATTTTGGCCCGTGGCTTGAACGCCTACAGATTGGACGGTGACAACATAAGGTTCGGATTGAACAAAGACTTGGGATTCAGCGAGGCCCACAGAAACGAAAATATCAGAAGAATTTCAGAAGTGGCCAAATTGTTTAATGATTCGTGCTGTGTGACGCTCACCAGTTTCATCAGCCCTTACAAGCAAGACCGTGAGTTGGCCAGACAATTGCACGACAAGGACAATTTGCCATTTGTTGAGGTGTATGTGGATGTGCCGGTTTCAGTGGCAGAAACCAGAGATCCTAAGGGCTTATACAAAAAGGCCAGACAGGGCATCATCAAGGAATTCACCGGCATCAGCGCCCCATACGAGGCCCCTGAAAACCCAGAGATCCATTTGAAGAACTATGAAGGAGCCACGGTGGAGGAATCGGCTCAAAAGATCATTGAATATTTGATTGAGAACAAGTACATAGATTAAGTTACCACACCTTAGATCATTAATAAAACACATTCTATTAACAGACCCTCGTAACACTTCATTTCTTCAAGCTGTCTAATCTTGCTTGCAAATCGTCTTCGTCCAGCCCCCCGATCTTTTCCGCTACTCGTTCTTGCCTCTCCTCTGTGGGCACGTTGATGGTGTTTGGTGTATCCTTCAACGTGGTGTTGAGGTCAACACCAATCTCGTCCATCACCTTACCCAAGATTTCGTCTATCTGTTCATCTTCTCCAAGCTCTTCATCATCCATCATCACGTCGTCGATAGATTCATCAATGAACTCTTGCTTTTGATCCATCAAGTCATTCTCACGGGCAAACTCCTGTGCTATTCTAGATAATTGTGGCAAATTCATCGACTTATTCATGCCGTTCAACAAACGAGTGGCGTCTCTCATAGAAGAAACCATTTGTTGGTTGGACCTAATCGACTGTATTCTGAGCGAAATGGCTTGCAACTGGGCCTTCATGGAATTGAACTTGACGATGTAGTTTCTAGTACGGATCAAGTCTTTGGCCTGGATCTTGGAGCTGGCTAATTGGCCCTGCTTGACCGACTTCTTTATCTCTCCCATAAGCTTCTTTTCTTGTTGCTGGAGTTTGGTTGTTTCTCGGGCCAATTCCCTTTGCGTCTTTTCCAAAGCTCTTTGATTTTTCCGAAGCCTTTCTTGAGGCGTGAGCTTCTTTCCAAATGCCCACTCGAACAATTGTGACATTCTGGCTATTCTATGTAGTAGGACTTGAGGTGACGATAAGTATAGTTTCTGGTTTCCGTATCGCTGTGTACGCGCACGACCTCCATGTTCATAGTGGAAACCACTCCTATTGCAAGTACCCTGGAAATTCAATACCACTTGAGAAGAGGAAATTTGGCCGTAAGAAGAAGTGTTTACGATTATATAGAAGTTCTGTTTAGTTACTAGTAAAACCAATGTGAAATACAATTTTAGGATGAACTTTTGGAGAATTTTAAACAGTCTGACTCTTGTGCCAGCTCTAAGGGTCATATAATAATTTGAATTCGTGTCCTGAAGTTTCATAGTTTGCTTGCTCCAATCATTGCCAAGTGAACAGCTTCATTGGCCATTCCTAAACCTGCTTGATAC
Source organism: Suhomyces wounanorum (assembly GCA_030568695.1). NCBI lineage: Eukaryota > Fungi > Ascomycota > Pichiomycetes > Serinales > Debaryomycetaceae > Suhomyces > Suhomyces wounanorum. Next base: position 117,293 of record JAJMGL010000020.1, read on the forward strand.
CCATAACCACTAGCACCGTAATTATGAATGAGAAGTTTATCGTGCTCCACAGATTCTGCCTCAATTCTAACGCCTCCATGTCGACTAGGTCTCAAACCAGACACAGACCGAAGAATTTCCAAGTCACTGATTTGATTTCCTTTTGGGTTTCTGCTCAAAATCTCGGGAAAGAGTTCAGTAGTTCTTTTAAGAATGTCCAAGTTCTGTTCTCTAAAAGTGTCACCACTCCAATTATCTTTATGCATGAACCCTCCTAGAATCAACTGGTCGTTAGAATAAGGTCTTTTGATGACGTAGGTAGCATAGTCGCTACCCCAGCGTGTCCTGTTCTCGTTAATATGAGGAGCTTTGATTACAACTACTTGACCCCTAGTAGGATACATTGCGGAGTCATTGACACCTCCCAACTTATGTGCTCCGAGTCCGGTACAATTAAACACAAACTTTGTAGTTGGTAAGTATGCCTGGGCAATATGTGATAATTTTTGCCTAGTGAATGAGACGTTGCGTTCTTGGAGATATAGTTGGAAATTCAACAAGAAAAAAGGGCAATTGAAGTTCCATGAACGGAATTTGATAGCAAATGGTGAACTTTCACGAACCAATTCAAATTCCTCCAAATAAGAAGCAAGTGAGTCCAATTTTTGCTTGGATGGTGTAACATCCCAATTTTCGATAGACATGTACCGATCCAACCCACAAGCAGGTCCTCCAAGAGCTTTCTGGATCTTGTGTAGATTTGTATATGTAAACTTGTCATGCTGGAGTGTTTTTGGATCATCACCAGTGATGCAAGAGAAGTTTCCTCCAGCATATGGAGAAGTATAGTTGATCGACTCATCTCCAGGAAGGTACTCAGCAAGAACCGTGATTTCTTCTGGATTGACTCCATGCTCAAGGAGCATGAATGCAGTATAGAGACCAATTATACCTGCACCAACAACAACGTATTTCGTCATTTCTGATTTGAATCTGTGGACCAAATAGCCTTTTTATGATAATTAGGTGAAGAAATTGAGGGGTCCAGGAAGTGTCATTTTGTGCAACTAACTGATTCAGTTGATCTTACCGAGCGACTCAATGAAAGAGTATACAAAGCACAAGCTACAGTTCAATAATTAGATGTATTAATTGAAAAAAATGATATTTTGGGATTGAAATTAAATAAATTAAATACTAGCAAATACTAGTTTAGCCTTAATGCCCAAGACCATGCCTCATTATATGAAAAAAGAATATGTAGAAGAATCATTGCTTATATTGCAGTTCAAGTCCAGAGACTTTAGTTGATGGGTGAAGTATTGTAGAGTTAGTTAGCTTCATGTTCAAGCACGACATGATTTGTCTCCAAGATTTTATTGAGTTTTGCGATCATCACTTCAACATCATCAGCATTGACATCTTCCATACCGTAATTGTAGATGCAATAAAGTCCAGCAAATGCTTGAAAACTACAGATAAGCAAGGCAATCCAACCCTTCCACGTAAAACCGTCAGGTAATGGTGCTGGCTGGAGATTTTCACCCTTAAGGTCCATCCAATCCTTTTCATTACCAGCTGCATTTGCAGAGTAAGGAATGTTGTTGGCACGACATGCTTCAAGATGGTCGGACTTTTGGAAATTTGCATGCTGTTTACTGATTTCATGTGGTGATTCGACCAATGTGATTGCTAAACCTTGTTCCAAATGCCAGTCGACATGACAATGGAACAACCATACTCCTGGGTTATTTGATCTGAACCGTAATACAACGAACCCATTAGCTTCCACTTGAACAGTGTCACGCACCATAGGGTATTCTGGGAAGTTGTTCCATTCTGGGTTATTAGGGTCAAAAATTAATGGATTATCATCTTCTTCTCCTTCGGGAGATTTGGAGACAATTTGAAAGTTATGACCATGCAAATGGAATGGATGTTTTCCAGGGTCCATATTGTTTAACACGATTTCAATAACTTCGTCATGTTGCAACAAAAATGTGTTGGTATTGGAACCGTAAATTCTTACTTCAGATGGGTCAGGACTTCCAAATACAGAATATAAAGTGGGTGATTTAGGAGCAACATAACTGATGTCATTAAAGAATGCATAGGTAACACCATCGCCCAATTGATCCATGGTAAAGTTGAGCACTATTTGATAATCAGGCTCAGGGAGCAAGACCTCTTTATGGGCAGTTGTCAATGTGAAATCATTAACAGGGTTGATATTTTCAACCAAATTCTCAAATTGAGCTGGACTGCTTATCAAGGCTGGTGGTAACGTGAACTTTTTGTCATACACCAACCAGTTCGTGGAAATGACTTGGAGATCGTCAGGCAATACATCCAACATTTCTTGATCCATGGCGTTGATGAAGCGATAATTAGCTGTTGGATTCTTCTTGGACTTGAGCAAAACGGAATATCTTTGAGCAACCGATATGTAGAGAGAATCTACTTTTGTGGGTTTAACTTGGACACCGTCAGCTTCCACTATGATGAATTCATGGTCCTCAAGATATAAATATTGAGATGTGAAGAGACCCATGTTGACGATTCTCAATAAGTATGTCTTGTCGGGTTGTACTTGCCATGTTACGTTCTTGGTTTCATTGAATAATGAGTTCTGAGGAATTGGTTCTGCTCCTGTAGGATTAAATCTACTCATGAACTTCTTCATGATCTGAGGCGATTCCATGTGATAGTAGTCACTCACAGAAAGGAGGACTTCTTCATCATATGAATAGGGCATAGGGTCCACATCATCGATGATGAAGAGTCCACGAAGCCCATCTGCGTACTGGGAACCAGAATGCGAGTGATACCAGAATGTCCCTGCCTGAGTCAAGTTGAAATCGTAAGTCATGGAGCCTCCTGGAGGAAGAGGACATTGGTTGACCATCTCAGGGCCATCCATGGCAGATGAGCCGTTCTGGAATAATCCATGGAAATGAAGTGAACTGTTGCGATCATCGAGATTGTTCCTAAAGTGGATGATAATTCTGTCGTGTTTGGTGGCTCTGATGGTAGGAATGGGCCATTCGTCGTTGATACCAATCATTCGCCTGGTTAACATGCCATCTGGGTTGTGATTGACATAAGTGGCGTTAAAGAAAAGCTCGTGCGTTTTGGCCACCACGGCTGTTATGAACAAGACTAGGGGAAGAAGGTTCATGGTACAGACTTTTAACCACGAATACCTGGCCCTACTATTTATTGATGTTGTTCTTGGCGGTGTGTGTAGTTGGTATTAAACTGGAGATAACGCGACTTTATTGTAAAGGCAGATGTAGATTTCGTGGAAGAGGCTGATGAGGAATCTATGACTAAACGATTCCGGGCTTGTGTTTTTCAAGTGAAGAACACAATATGAATATTTGAATATTTGGTTAATACTGGACTTGTTGGGAGTTAGTTCTAATCACTGTATTCCATCGTATGAAGTTTTGCCACAGTAGTAGTAAGTTGGAAAATGTCGCAGAATCTGCGACATTTCAACTAGGCCCTTGACGAGATCTTCTCTAGAGTCTAGCCTAAAGACTAAACAGCTTGTTGTTTCAAGTGCAGATTAGACGAAATGTGTGTTTTTGCTACTACTCATCCACCCCGCGGGTGTTACGATGACTAAACATCACCAAACTCATGTTTTGTAGATACCAATTATACTCGAATTTAGACTAGATTTAGTGCAAGTGAACGAACTAAACATTCACTAGAACACTGGGGCGTCCTTTTATGTAAGACGCCTTTTTGTCACAATTGAGACTAAAATCTACAAGCGAATTCAATTGGGTCAGGATATTTGCTCAGGTCAGATATACTCAATCAATAGAAGCCGAAACAGCCGTATGAAATTCAGTTAAAAGTTATAGTGTAGAGAATACTTCATATGATTTTCAGTGTAGTGGCAAGTGGGAAAACATCTGATTTGTCTTTTGTGGTGGTATTGAGTGCTTGTGAATCATTTGATGTCGATTAGGTCATAGTACATGACAAACTAATTCGTTTCGATATTCATTGAATAAGGTTACATGTATTAACTAAATGCCTGGCATAATCAAATCCGAGAAACTCATCGGTCAGATAATTAGATGCTTCTTGGAGCTTCACCTTCTGGACCGATGTATTGAGGGTCTCTCCATGGACCGAAATCATTCAAGTACAATTCTTGTTCGGTACACTTGGAAGCACCACCAAACTTTTCTGGCAAGTTTTGTGGGGGAATTTGCTTCAAGAGCTCCTTAGGGTAAGAAGAACCCAAGATGTGGATCTTGCTCACAGTGACAGGGTCCAAGAAAGGCTTAAACAATCTGAAGGCAGTAGAAAAGCCGAATGGAGAGTTGATGCAGTAAAACTTACCCATTCTCTCTGGGTAGTAGTTTTGGCCGATGTAACTGGCTTCTCTAACGTAGTTAAGAACTTGGGAAGCAGCAGTGATGGAGATACCCTTTAAGTCCAAAACTGTACAAGAGGTTTCCACGAGATGACCTCTTTCTCTAGAACAAGCTGGTAATCTGTATTGAGTGAAGGATTCGTATTCCCAAACCAAATTCTTCAACATTCTTTCCTGGGTGGTGATCTTCAACATCTCGTTCAAGTTGACCTTACCCAACTCTTCGAAATAGACTGGTCTACCGTCCTTGTCGACCTTGTGGTAGTATTGTGGGTACAACTTGGCCACGAGTGGCTTCTCCTCGTACTTGAAATCGGTCAAGATGGTGTTTGTACCAAACTCTTCTCTCCATTTCTCACACTTGACGAACATCTCCTTGGCCTTTGGCACATCGAACTTTCTTGCTCTGAGGAATCTGAGGAGCGAAGCATCGTCTAATCTGTCCTTAAACCCTTCGGCAACCAACTCGTCGTAGAATTGCTTCAACTTTTGCTTCTGCTCAGCAGTCAAGTTGGAGGTGTAGCCGGTCTGGTCGGTAGGAGCAGAAATCTGTGAATAAGAGGCGAGAATCTCCTCAGGAGTAGCCTTGGTGGTGGATTCAGAGGACATGCTGGAGGGGCAATTCGGGCTGTTTTCGGTAGCTTGTTTAGAAACGGACAGATGTCTTGAGTGCTAAGTAAAAGTGACGTTGGATACGGCCACAAACTCTATAGAATACTTAACAGGGGACAGACCAGTGTGGGAACAGCACGAAGTTAACAGATATTTCAACACGAATTGTTGTGTTTTGTTGATGGCTGTATGCAGGACGGGTATTTTTGGTGAGGACCGGTTCCAGGGCGTAGGGACGGAAGTGGCGGAATCCGGGCAAAATGGAATCATCCAACGCCAGCGCTGCTGGGCCAATGGGAAATCACGCTTGCACGTGGGAAAGGGCTGACCCCTGGGGTCTAGATTATCGCCACATTGACACGGGCCCGTTGATTGCTGGCACCGTGGGCTGCCCCTGGCGGGCTTGGTGATGTGAGTCACGTGCACATGCCCACCGTAACTGCCACTCCGGTGTGCTCCGATAGATTACGTCATCTATCTACTAATGGCAGTAGGTGTATTATCTACCAGACTATATTTTAGTGGGAGACTCGTTACTAGGGCTGCTCACTAGACTATTGGTAGGAGTAACTTGCTAGCAAAATTGCTAGGTCTATTTGCTAAGCTAGTAGTAGGTCTATTTCCAGGTGTATTTACTAAGTGTATTTGCCACGATATTACTGCGCCTATTTCTCAGTTCATACTAGGAATACTTCTCAGTACATTCCATGGTGTATTTAATAGCACAGTGGTGACTGGTGATGGTAAGACAGCTAAGTGCCCTTGCGGATCCACTTCTTGAACGGGTTCTTGGATGAAGGCTTCACTAAACTGCCGAGACTGTTGTTACTGAAAGACAGCGACATGGAGCTGCCAGTACCGGAAACAGATGCATTGGTGCCAAGTCCCACCGAGGTCGAAGTCTTTGGGGCCTGTGGAGGTAAGTCGTTGGCAAAGCGCATCTTCAATCCACTGAAGGCATTGGTGTCAATCAACCGCTTGTAGCCACTGTTGGGCACGAGCTCTTTATCCACAAACACCAAGCAATTCCTGGAAACATCGATATAGGCCTTCGAAAGCACTTCCGTGACAAACGCATCCCAGAGCAATAATCCCTTATCGGATGAATTTTGCGAGTTGAGTGTGGCATTGGCCGAGGTGGTCAGGCCCTGGTGAAGTGTAGGCGACCCAGCAGTACCGGCCTTGTTGTTGTTGATACTGTTGGGATGGTGGAAATTGATGGGAAGATAATTGTTGGGGAATTCGCAGCCTTCCAAATAGATCTCCAAATCGTTAATCTTGGTCATTAAATTAGCACTTTGCTTTTGAAGGTCTACCAACGTTATGTTGGAAGTGATAAACGAAAAAATGTTTTCGTTGCTTCTGCACAATGATTTTAGGAACCCTTCAGTTTCGTTATCTCCAGCCAAATCGAGAAATTCGGACTTTTCAAATTCTAGTGACCCAATCTGGTACACATTCTTTTCATCATTGATTTGAAGTACATCATTATTGCTTTCTCTTGAAGGACTGATATCGTTAACATACTGGTTTTGTGGTGTATGCTGAAGGTTTACTCCATTGTTTGATACCGACGTGATTATTGAACTTCTCGAAGTGGCCAAACCAGCTTCATTTACTGGGCTGTAGTAGGTGGATGAACGCGCTGAGGGCATTTTTTGATACTTGTTGTAGTCAAGCAAGTGAATCAACTCAGTTAATCTCAAGTATTTGTCAATCAAATAAGGTGTGGTTGGTAATTCATTAGAAGTAGAATCGCCACTTAATCCCAAATCAAATCTCTTGACTTCATGACTCAAATCCAAGATCTTCTCATTGAAATCATTCTTTCTTCCAGTAATTTTATCAAAATAATCGTAAACTTCTTGTTGATGTTTGGTTAAAAATGAGTTCATCGTAACTAAATGTGGCTCTTTATGTGGAGAAAATTCCTGCCGATTAGCCAAGTTCAATAATATTTTGGCAATGAGAGTTAACGTTCTTTGTGTAGATCCAGTTTGATGATTTTTAGTCAAATAGAACAATTTTGGATTCAAGATTGCTGGGCAGAAAAATCTTAAGAAAATGAAGGCACTTAAACAATTCAATGCTGTTGTTTTATCTTCCGGATCACACGCCAATTCGACTTTTGTTCTGAAATTTTTCAATTGAAGCTTTATTTGCAGTGGTAAGTCATTTGAGGTCATATAAATTTTTTGCCAAATCTCTTCAGCATATCCATACAAATTGTCATAATTTTGTTTAACCATTTTCTTGATCTTCTCATCTTTCTCTCTTTCAACATCCGAATCATAATCATCACTATCACTTTGATCGTCATCATCATCATCGTCGTCGTCTTCATCATCTATAGATTTACCTTTTCTAAGCAACTTTTCCTGAATCCTGACATATCTAGGATCAACTTCACAATTCTTCTTTTCGGCAGAAATTTTGGCAAAGAAATCGCCAAAAACTTTTTCCAAGTATTCTTGACCTATCCTGAGATTATATTTCTCTAAAGACTTGGAAAAAATTGAAGATCCACGGAACAACGTGTTGAACACGTTGTTCAGTGAAGAAGCACTTGATTGGGCAGCAGCTCCGTTTCCATTTGACGGTGCTGTAAATCCTTGTTCGCTATTTCTCTTGTTCGCATAATTCTTTCTTGTCATCTTATCAACATTGACTAATTCTGCTTCCATCAAAGATTTAAACCAGCGATCTTCCACGCCTAAACTTTGAAATATATCCAACAATATCAAACTGACATACTCGAAGTCAGAAGTTGGTACATTTTCGTTGCAGAATTTAATGAGGTCTTTCATAGGAGCGTTGGTTAACATTTTCTCAAGAGGTTTGAAATGATTTGGTGACAAAATATGGTATTCTTTCAATTTGACATTTAGTAAGAGCTTTCCAATTGGAAGATTCGAAGAATCGTAAATGGATAGTCTCACAATCTCATTATTGAAATTTTGGCCAATTGAAGGACCAGCTGGTGGTGCTAACACACCTTGGGTATTATTAATAGTTGAGATTGACATGTTGTTACCATTGTGTGTATTAATTCCATTCACATTTATGCCATTTCCACTTGCACTAGCCATCATTGTTGAAGTTGAGCTTAAATGTTTAGTCAAGATGTCAGGAGTAACATAGACAGTTCCAATGACCTTGTCTCCAGCCAGATATGAAGAGTCACTGAAAGAGCACTTTTTAATGAGGATATGTATCATTTGTGTAGAAATTGGAAGATCAGTTGAGAATTCTTCCTTCCAGAACGGGTTGCTTGTATGATTGACAATTGCAGTTCGAGACCAAGGTAACCCCCACATCCTTACTTCAGTGTAAATTTTACCCTGTGGATGCTTGTTCGAGGATGCTGGCATATTGTCGAATTTGGCCTCTATTATATCAATTGCAACCTTTTTAGAAACTCTGAAATTATCACGATTAAAGTCATTAAGATGGATATTAGTTGATATATTATTTTGGTCAGTATGCGAAGGGGTTGGTTGATTTTCTGCGTTTCTGTATACATTTGTCGATGTTTGGGATTCATCATTGGAGCAAGCTAATTTCAGCTGAGGACTATATGAACCAATGTATTCTCTTTTAGCAAAGTAATTTAAGCCGACGAACCAGTCCTCAAGATCAATGTGCAAGGGAAATTCAATAAGAATTCTTTGGTTATTTGGTATGGCTTTACCTTCTCTGACTAAAAATGGAGTGGTATGCTGGTCGATGGAAAGGGTGGAGGAGGTTTTGATGATATTGTTGAATCTCAATTCTTTCAATTGGCCCACGAAGAGAACGTTGGAGCTGTTGAATAAGGAATGGTGGACTTCTCTGATTTCCGAAGAGAGGATCGATTTGATGTCAACGGAATACAATAGAGTACCGTCTAATTCCGTAATGAAGTTGAGATAGCCGTTGGATTTTAACACCCCCATTGTGTAGAACCAGCCTTCGGTGATGTGATCGTTGCCTCCGCCAACGGAAGCGTTATTGTTATCGTTATGCAAGAACTCCAGGGACAGGTCATTGTTTGGATGGTATGCTGGAGCCTTTGGGCCCGGAACAATGTTCAAGTTTTTTGATTTGTTGGGAATCGGTCCATACACCTTGAATCGACACACCAACAACTCGTGGGGCACCAGCGAAGCGTTGGAGGATTCGACCTTATTTTCGCTGTACCACTTTTTCACAAGTCCTTGGGGTTTCAATGCCTGCCACACAAGTAACGAGCTGACCAAGTTGCCAAAGTTGTTTCTGGAGGGCACCTTGATGTACAACTTGTCATTTTCGTAGGTTTTGATGAAGATCACTGGCGGCTCGTCCAGCTCGCTGGAGGTCAAAGTGTCGGCCGTGGTGGCCTTCTTGATGATTCTTCGGGTGGGACGGGCCTGCAGTTGTTGGGCATTTGCGGCGCTGAGGTTGGAGAAGATCTGGACGTAGCAGGACTGAAGGGACTGGAGAAGAAGATAGTGGTTGTCGCTCTCGTCTGACGAATAGAGCTGGCCATGCTCGGTGATGGCCAAACCGTACAGGTGGATCCAGTTGACAGAGTCTGTCGATATAAGGAAGTTTTGGCCGTTGAACACACCTTTATCATGGCAAATGGATTTGAAGTAGGATGTCTGCTTCATGGTGGTGTGTGATGGAGGAGACGGTATCAAGTGCAGGTTTCAAGGGTTGATGCTGTACAGTGGAGGAGATGGAAATGGGGCTGATGGTGAACGATGGTGAACGATGGTGAACTTTGGTGAACGATGGATTCAAATGTGGTTGAGGTTAGGTGTCAGTACGGCGACAGTACGGGGGAGCTGCGAGGCGCGGAGTGTTCTCGGTGCGAAAGTGGGAGAACGGTGGTGGTAGGGAGGACGACTCGACAGTGGACAAGCACAACAGTCAATTGGACAATTTAGCAATAAAGGATGCCAAACCTGGAGACTTTAACTGGGGGTTGGAGATTATTAAAGGAAGAACCGATTGACTACACGTCAGAAAGCGAGTGATCTGAATATGGAACGTGAAACGACCAACGCGTATGGCATTGTGTCATATCGTCTAATTGTCGACCGTTCGAGACACTGGAGGTGGGTGCAGGATAGCGAGGTTGGTGGTGGTAGATCGCCCCAGCTAGCGAGGATGTCCACGTCGTAGGGAGAGCGGAACACAGAGTTCGGGTTGCAAAGTGGAGTCTGGCACTACAGGCGAGATGGTGTATCGTAGCACCAGGAATGAAGCTAGCCAGAGCCGAGGCAACGGGACGGTAGTTTAGGTAACTTTAGACAGATCAACACATTCATCCAGGCAGTATAGGCATTGCGGGCAATTTTCCCAGATTTTATGCAGTTTAGGCACGGTAGGCAAAATGGACACCTCCAGAGGTGTCCACAAGGGCCAGATGTGTGGTCCTGGTGGTGTAGAGGTCGAGACGGTGGTGGATGCCACCATTTCGTTAACTATGGCATCTCCATGCATCGAATTATCACGAATTTGGCCGCATTGGGTCAAGGTGGGTGGATTTCAGGGAACCACCTCTCCAGCAGACGAACTGGCGATTTAATTAGGTACAGTAGGTAAGTGAGATACCACAATGCACCGCATTTCATCAACACTAGCTTGAATTTTCAGTGAACTGTGTTTTGCCCTATGGGCCTATGCCCGTTCAGAGTACATTTGGCAGGACCTTTCAGTTTCAGTTTCAGTTGGCTCTCACCAATCTCGGATGACGGTTTCTGGCGACGTTAATTAAGGGTTCTGATACCAGCAAAATGCAACGTTTTCAGACCCAACACCTTGGAGAACAACGCAGCTAACCAGTTTCAGGTGGCTGATCTGGAGCTCCGATTGCGACGACGATTGCGACGACGATTCGACTATCAAGCCAAGGCACTACGGCATCAGAACCATTCCGCCCCACCAGGCTATCAGCACAGTTGATCGGGCCGTTGGGCATTGAACCATTGAGGTGCAAATTTCACCACCTAACAAACATTAGACGAAATCATCCATTCCCATCTGGTGGCCAACTACAAACCGCTACGGAACTAAGCGGACGGTGGAGCCATCGGGAGGTTTTATTTTCTGGGTATTCGTCTCTATTTCCTGGTCTTTGCCATCAATATGGATCAGATACAGATCCCATAGAATCGCGTGGACGGACACCAACAACAGCCACCAGAATTGGTAATTGAATTACACAGATCAAAGATCAAATCGATATGTAATTAGCGAGCTCACAAGATGCAGTTCGGGCATGGTGAATAAGGTTCGATGTGCAAATAATAGTGACAGTTCACATGGGTCCACATCTATACCCGGGAAACACTATCTGAACCTGTAGTTCTGCTGCAGCTGGCTGTGTGCAGGCCGCTGCCAGATTGCATTTGCAGGTTGGAGAGTTTCTGAGACATGTCGCGTGTCGCCAGCGCGACATTTTGGAGGTCACGTGACGCAATACTAATATGTTCATCTTCACATCGAGCAACTCAAGGGCCATGAGCAACCTTCTATTCCAGAACTTCGACCTCTCTCGAGCCCAAGAGGCCGTAGAATTGTCAAGAACAGACAGTCCGCCAACACCTGCACATTTGGCGCAAGAAAGCACCATTTCCACCCCACAGGAGACTTTGGAACACGTATATTTAAATGATGAAAATTTGGACTTGCAAGCAATTCAACAATTAGTTGACGATGAAAGAGACTTCAGAGAAGTTCAGGACATGATGGAGTACAAAGAAGTTAATTTTGATCACCAACTTCCCGAACATGCGTGCGCCTATTGTGGGATTCATGCTACCAACTCTGTGGTCAAGTGTAACACTTGTAACAAATGGTTTTGCAACTCCAATACCAATTCCTCCGGGTCTCACATCGTTACTCACTTGGTCATGGCCAGGCACAATCAAGTCTCGTTGCATGAGGACTCCGATTTGGGAGATACCACCTTAGAGTGTTACAACTGTGGTAACAAGAATGTCTTCATTTTAGGGTTTGTCAGCGCAAAACAAGACTCGGTGGTGGTGATTTTATGTCGTTTGCCCTGTGCTCAGTCCAAGGATCTTATATGGGATACCAACAATTGGCAAGCTTTGATTGATAACAGGCAGTTCTTGCCTTGGGTGGCTGCCGTTCCTGGTGAAGCAGAACAGGTCAATGCCAAGTTGATTACACATCAGCAAATCACACAACTCGAGGCTCAATGGAGATTGAACCGTGATGCCACTTTGGAAGATATAGAAAACAAAAGCAACGATTCACAAGAGGTGTTACCTATTTTTATGAGATACAATGATGCTTTCCAATATCAAAGATCCTTTGCTCCTCTCATTAAAATTGAAGGAGATTTCGATAAGAATTTGAAAGAATCACAAGCATTGGAGCATATTCAAGTCAAATGGTCTACAGCACTTAATAACAAGTATTTGGCCTCATTTGCATTATCCACCTTTGAAAGCAAAGCTTTGAAAGTAGCAGTTGGTGATGAAATTATCTTGAGATACAGCGGTTCTAGTTACGAACCTTGGGAATGTAAAGGTTTTATCACCAGACTTCCTAATTCATTCCTGGAAAATTTCACTTTAGAATTGAACTCATTCAAGGATGCTCCACCAACCCACATTTTCACCGGCTTCACGGCCGAATTCGTTTGGAAAGGAATTTCATATGAAAGAATGCAACAAGCATTACAGGTGTTTGCTTTACAAGAAGAATCTGTTTCAGGATATATTTATCATAAGTTGTTAGGCCATGAAGTTGCGCCTGTTGAATTTGAGATGAAATTGCCAAAATCTATCTCGCTTCCTAATTTCACACAATTGAATGAATCTCAATCAAATGCTGTTAGTGCTGTTTTGAAGAGACCACTCTCCTTGATTCAAGGTCCACCAGGAACAGGAAAAACGGTTACCTCAGCCACGATTATTTATCATTTGTCTAAAATCAACAAAGGAATCATTTTGGTCTGTGCTCCATCTAATGTGGCTGTTGACCATTTGGCTTCAAAGCTTAATAAGCTCGGATTGAAAGTGGTCAGATTAACTGCCAGATCTCGTGAAGATGTGGAATCATCTGTGAGCAAGTTAGCCCTTCATAATCAAGTTAACAAGATGGCTAAGGGTATTTTGAAGAAATTGCTTGCAAAGAGAGATGAATTAGGAGAATTATCAACTCAAGATTCAGCTATATTGTTCAAATCTATCAAGGCAGCGGAACAACAGATCCTCAAAAGCTGTGATGTTGTTTGTTGTACTTGTGTTGGTGCCGGAGACAAAAGATTAAGTTCGATGACTTTCAGAACAGTCTTAATTGATGAAAGTACTCAAGCATCTGAACCTGAAGTGATGATACCAATTGTTAAAGGTGCTAAGCAAGTGATTTTAGTTGGTGATCATCAACAATTGGGTCCAGTTATTTTAGAGAAACGGGCAGCAGATGCTGGTTTGAAACAATCTTTATTCGAAAGATTGGTGGTACTTGGTCATGTTCCAATCAGATTGGAGGTTCAATATAGAATGAACCCATGTTTGTCTGAATTCCCTAGTAATATGTTTTATGAAGGATCTTTACAAAACGGTGTTACTTCTGAACAACGTTTACTTCCTGGCAACACTTTCCCTTGGCCAGTTAATGATAGCCCTATGATGTTCTGGGCTAATTATGGTCGTGAAGAGATTAGTGGAAGTGGAAATTCTTTCTTGAACAGAGTGGAAGCTATGAATGTTGAAAAGATCATCACCAGATTGTTCAAAGATGGTGTTCGTCCAGACCAGATTGGTGTTATCACCCCTTATGAGGGTCAAAGAGCTTACATTGTCCAATATATGACAATGAATAGTACGCTTCTGGATAAAAGAGATCTGTACCTTGAGATTGAAGTCACCTCGGTAGATGCTTTTCAAGGTAGAGAGAAGGATTTTATTATTTTGAGTTGTGTGAGAGCAAACGATTCCCAGATCATTGGTTTCTTGAGTGATCCAAGAAGAATGAACGTTGCTATTACCAGAGCTAAGTACGGATTGGCGATTTTGGGTAACCCCAGAGCGTTATGCCGTAACACCTTGTGGAACTACTTATTGATCCATTTCAGAGAAAAAGGATGTCTTGTGGACGGACCATTAGATAACCTCCGGATGTCGATGGTGCAGTTACACCAAACACCGGCCAATTCCAGAAATGCTAATTCCATCCCAAATCGTACACCTTTCGGCAAGAATCCATCATTCTTTCATTCCAATAATTTTGACAATGCTAGTGTGCTTTCTTATAATCCAAATAGCACCAAATTCGGCAGTCAACCACAGCAATTGGAAGCGGAAAAATGGCCAAGTCTTGGTAAGGATGACAACAACTACAAGAGCCAAGCACCCATCAACACCAACTACTACGAAAAGCTACACCAGATAGTTCAAGGACCTCAACAGAGTGAGTATAACGACATCCGCGACATCCAGGACATCACCAGTTCGTTTGCGGCAAGTTTAAACATTTAATCCGCGATAACCCCTTGGTTTTAGCACTGACACTATAATACCTTCCTATTGACCGCCAAATACGCCATGTTTCGCTACATGGACAACAATGTATTCTTTCCAGATTCCGTGCCACCCTAATGGTCAAATGTCGTAACTTCGACGGCCGCGACATTTGTGATGTCAAGATGCCTGCATTTGGAGATGGTTTCAAACCAGAAAGAGTCTAAGGCAGCTACCACCAGTTCCGGTTGCTGGTCGCTGACAACAGTACTTAATACCCGTGTCTTTAGAGAACATCCCAAGAACCTGTATAGTAAACAATAATCAGCAGTTTTGATTAATAACCGTTTACCCCGCAAATCGGGCACTTTTGAATACTGATGCGCAACTACAGTAGTGAAATTTTCCAGGCTCGTGATGGTAGTTATACTGAAACCGACGTAAAACTACTGGCCGATAGGATCTACATCACGAGCACGTGTATATAACATTGGTGTCTGTATTAGCTAAGTTGGGCTCTTCCAGCTTCTCTTTAGTGCGTCAAAGAATCTACTGGAGCAGTTAGTTCTTTGCAGACTACCCACTACCCACAGTGGCCATTTTTCACAGTGTCTGAATCCAACAGTTGATATTCTAATCTTGTGGTTAGCGTAGTCAGCAGACACGGGTGAACTGGGTGCTAGGCTCTGCACTAAAAGCAAAGCACATTTTGGACACGTAGCTTTCGCCGTAAAGCATCCAAGGTCCCTTCGAGTCGATATGGACGCCTCGGCAAATCACACTGTTCGTCAACGACAGGATAAACTATCGTCATCAACACCTCCTCAGCCTACATCAACTTCCATGTCAATAAGTGAGACTGAGTCCAAACGGGCGATTCCTCGAATCCATCGAACAAAACTCACCTCTCGTGATATAAGGCTTATTTTATACTTGATTTGCTCTGTCAAACCATTCAAATATATTGGAGACCGATCTCTAAGCCAGACCAAGAAATGGGAAACTATCCAAAAAAAGTTTGGGGAAGCAAAATCAAAAGATAATCAAGAGGATCTGGTGGTCATTCCAACCATACGAACTTTGCAACGTCAACTATCAGGAGCACTTAAAAAGGGCCAGAAAACTCGACTCATCTCAGGAAAATCGGCCAGAATATTCTCTGAGTTTAGTAGCATTGAGGAAGAAGAAGCGAGGATCGATGCCATGATTTCACCAGACAGTCTGGTGTCTGATTTGGAGACCATTTTGGTGGAATTAAGCAACTTGAGCGATCGGAATCGCTCTGGTAAAGACAGCAAGGAAGTTTCAAGAATAGGGTCTCCCAAACCCATGGTATTGATGGAATCCAACTTAGAAACATTCGACCCACAAATACCTCCAGTAGATCATCACATCGACTATTCCTTGAACAGAATACGTGAAGAGATCGAAAAGCTTGCACCAAAGAAAAACATCCAAACTGAGGGATTGTTGAAGTCACTTGAAATTATCCAATCATTTGTAGATAAATCAGTGGAGATACAGGCAGAATTGAACTTGGAAAATTATCGAATAATTCAAGAGACAGAACGTCTCGTTCATGCTCAACAGGCATATCTCAAGCGAATGAAACAGGCCAAACATAACTACGAAAGTGGATTAATCAAATTGCGAAGTTTGTTGAGTGGATCGATGGTTGACTGCTTGATACGATTCGAAGAAAATGAAGAAGTTCTCGATGAATCACCAGAATGCGGTTAAGCACAGGTGCAAAAAAAAGAAAGGTGGGAAAAGAAAACCTCGAACAATGCTTTCTAGTGGAACCGAGAAGATTGTTTCAAGAGACGTAAATAACTACTGGTGGTCGGTTTGAATGACCACCTATCCCAGATTTCATTGGAAGTTGCTGCAGTCCAAAGTGGTCCGAACTTTTGTGGATTTTCTTAAAATATGATTGACAGAGGAAAACATTAGAGAGATGCATGCCATGAATAGCAATACCCTTGAATAGTCCCGCATAATAGTTGGGTGATCTTCAGGTCCACAAGTGGAGGAATTAAGGTACAACGTGCTGGTTAATACGGGGCGGCAAGTAATTAGCCCTGTGTACCTCGACCCCTCATTTCTGCATCTCGTATGAACATACCCCATGAAGCATATGGAAGCTTTACGGGTCATCTTCTTTGGAAAAGCCTCTACAGTTGAAATTTCATGAAAAGCATCAGTGCCCCAATGCCCGACGCCGCGTACATTGAATACGGAATGTGCCATCGAAAATGCACAGCGTGTTGAATTGCAACAGGTGGTGTTCCATCTCCCCGCTATTGGGGTCGAGAAACATGCCCCACCAAACCCACCTAGTTACCTGTTACACGGCCCAGTGTGCTGCATATAGACATATGTAATTACGAAACACTGCAGCAACGGCTTGTAATTGGATACTGTGTGCTTACGTAACCAGGCATCCACCATCACCAGGGATAAACGAGCATCAATAGATTGACGGCAAACAATTCAACGAATGTTTATGCAGTGATCGGGCCAATTGTTAACGCATAGGAGAACCGAATCACTGCAAAGTGGTGTGGTACGTCGTCAAGGACTTTGGCCCTTCATTGATTTGCGTAGGTAGCAATCACAGGCCAATGCCAAATGCCTCATTCTCTACACATTTAACTGTTCGAAAGGTGAAAATATTGGACAACAGCAACAAGGAGGATCCATGGAGGTACCAATCGACAATTAAACTGTTGCTGGTTGGAATTGACCCCCCAGTGCATGGGCGAGGGTATTCCCCGCGGCGATGCCGGAATCTTCCTGGCTTATGCCCCTCTGTAGGGTAGTTAGGATAATCAGAGAACCGATGTGGTGCATAGAAGTCGCAACTCATGCATATACCCATAGCAGCACATGAAAACCGGTGTATCGGTATAGGAGTACCGAGATGCCCGACCAGGACATTGTTTGCCTTCTAACGAGGGCCGTGCCCTGATATGGGTATGGTATTTGAAGCATTTGCTTTAGTGCCAAAAAATACTCGGATCCGTTGGTGCGATCTACCTAAACAGGCCAGGGAAGGAAAAAGCAAGTGGGGTGGCTATTGTGAAGAGGAAGACAAATGTGGGGAAGACCCTAGCAACCCACTTTCCCAATCAGGAAGGCTTATGAATAATATTTAACCCTTACCTAATCAGGCAAGGCTTATGCGGCAATAGTGCATGTGGCTCACAAAATAATATTTCCTGTCTAATTTAACCTTTTAGGTAAGGCAGTAGTTGTACTACTGGATCCTCATCCTCATCTGTGCCTATTCGAGTATGGTGGACTGTTTAGGCCATGGACATGGACATGGACATGGGTGAAATTTGTCACAGCACGCAACCTGGAAACCTGGGGTAGTTTGGGTAGACCCTCCATCCTGTGGGTTGGCAAGACTCTTTCAGTTGATTTCTAATTCTGCTACCTTCTACACCTTGATTTCAATATCTTTATGTCTTTTTATTTACATATAAACCGGGATTTGAATCCCCCCAGTGGCTGTGAGTCAACCGAAATATCGTCTTAAGACGAGCGCCATGTAGCCACATGCGCTTTGAACTGAACACCAACGAAATGCGAAATGTTTCTGTAGTAATATGAATTGTATGCCAGTAAAGTACTGGGCACCGAATGAGGCCCGGAATGTGGACCGAGTATGAACCGAAAGGGTATGAACCGAAAGGTTATGAAATTGATAGTAATGAAAACCGAAAGGTATGGTATGAACAACCGTTCAAGCAATTAAAGTGTAGTGTAACCGAAAGTGTCGAAAATGAAAATGAGAATGAAATTGGAACTTGAAGAGATTCATTCTATCGATGAATCAAGACAAATATACCGAAAGGTGATATTATGAATGGAAGAACCGAAAGGGTATGAAGATGCAACCGAAGGGTAGGTAAGATAAGTGCTGATGGTGTCCAGGAATAGGCTCAATGCCATTAATAAATAGGGTATCAAATGATATTAGTGTACAACCGAAAGGATATCAAAAACGTAAGAAGGCGTCGTCACAACATAAGCAAATCGTAAAAATCAATACCAGCGAGCCAGCCCACTAGATAGGAACAAAACCAGTAAACAAGTCATCTTGCTTCTGCAACAAGAACTGATCAATGCCGCAGCCAGCAAGAACATCCATGTTCTTTGGCATAGAGAAGTCGTCGTCAGAATATTCTGAGACAGGGGTGAAAGTTTCGTAGCTTTGAGCTTGCACTTGTGAGGCAGTAGCATTGTCCTTACACAAGAATTGATCGTTAAACATCATAAAGTCTTCTAATCCGAGTGGCTTGTTCTCAACTTCTGGAGTTGTTGGTGCCGAAGCGGATGAGACATTTGTGGTGCTCTTTCTAGATGGCTCGGAAACAGTACGTCTGAGCTTCATCTGTTTGATCTTCTTGGGACCAGTGTAGCTCTTGAATTGAAACTGGCCACTGCCTCTTCTCTTTGGGTTTTCCACCGATACCGACTTGGATCTCTTATGCAAGTTTTCCAATGGCTGTTTTGGTGTGTTTTGGGTTTGTTGTTGTGCTTGCAATTGCTGTTTCAAGTACTGAATTTGCTTATATTGTTCCATCATTGCGTGTTGGTATCCGTATAACTGCTGGTTGAAGGCATTGGCATCAACTGGGGCAGAAACTGGAGGAGCTGCAGGCATTTCAACTTTGGTGTTGAAATGTGGATTGTGTTCCCAGTGCTGGATGCCCAAGCCCATGATGCCCAAGCCCATCTCTGCTTGAGATACACCAGCGGAAGCTGTGTCCTGCACATAATGCTCGCCAACGGAAGATCTGTCAAATGAAGAAAAAATAGAATCGGAGTCGCTCAATAACGAGAATGAGTCGTTCAATTGAGGCAATTCGAACATTGATCTGTCTGGAGTGTAGCTTGAGGTTGTGGAAATTGGAGTCTCGAGTGGAGATTGAGAAGGAGAAGTGGTAGCAGAGGTAGCAGCATCAGCGTCAGAAAAGGTTTCGCACTCATCGGACTTGACTGGGGATAAGTCGACAAAGACGAAGTCCTTTGGCTTGCCAGGTCTGTTCTTTGGTCTTCTCAATGGAGGTCTTCTAATGGAGAACTTAGAAGCAGCAGCAGAAATCTTGAGAGAGTTGTTCAAGCATTCCAATGATGATTGAGAAGAAGAGGATGTGTCGACAGAGCCAGTGGAGACTGATCTCTTGACTCTCCAGAGCTTCTTGCCATTGGCAGGAGGTAAGACTTGAGAGTTCATTGTAGTAGAAAGCGAAGGATTGTAGTGGGTTGAAATGGGAGGGAGAACCAGGGTATTTATGAGTTCTGGGATGGAAGTCCATGGGACTGCAACCTGAGGCACACAGAGGATTGTGTAACTTCCAGAGGGGTTCAGCTTATGACTTGCAGTCATTCTGTCCCGATTAGTTAAATGAAAATAATCCATTGCGCTGCATAACCTAGATTGTATGAATGGTATGGCAGCTGCAAAATGTAGGGAAACCGGGGTTAGGCAGTCAGTAAAAAATATGCGGACAATACCGCATAATATCCAGATCACAATGCAGGCTCCTTTCCTAATTAGTAATAGGTAAATACTGTGAGCACAGAGTGAAATGACCTGCATAACTTTTTGGCCATGGGCTCGTAATAATCAACGCACCAAATTAATCAATTAGGCAATTACAGAGCAAAACCAATCCATGTATGTAATTAGCTCGTTTGGGACGGCCCACAGTCCGCCTTGCTGCCCAAGTGACTTGCTAGCTCATTGCAACGTTTTATCACCGTTCATGACACCTACAATTATTCAGGTCAATTGGCCCAGCTGCTCGTGTCGGTTGCCTCCGACTCCTCTTTTCGCATGCTAGTCGGCAATTGCCCTTGGTTACTCGACACAACGGTAGTGGTGGGGTAAACTTCGAGTGGTCGACGGAGCAGCCTACTCTCCACCGTCGGAGGCTATTCCGGAAGTTCTCGTAACCTGAGTTGATCTGTGGACAATACAGGCACGCTGCCACTAGATGCCATGGACTCGACACTTTGCCTAAAACGGTAAGGAAGGTATGTATTGCAAAAGCCTAATTAGGCAAGATAAGTACTCCTCTTTTACCTGTTTAGGAAATGCGGCTTAATTTTTGACATTTGCGAGGTACCGACGGCATTGGCCGGCGCATGCACGGTGGTGCATCGTCCTGTACGTAGATGACGCAGCCTACGGCTTCTCCGCTTCGGTCCTGCATGCACGCTACGACCCAGCCTAATTAGTTAACGCGCATGTGCTAAGCGATCGATTGCTTGCCCAAATAGTCATAATTTCTGAAAGCTACGCCTAATTAGGCCGTTCCCAACAATCTCCTGTTCCACTGGAGCAACGTAGTCACTGACCCAATCTCGGACTCATCCAGTGTCCGATGTTGGGGAGGATTCAGTCCAGCTGAGCTGGTTGAAAAGTGGTTGTCAAAACCACATCGTTTTCGGTGTTTACTCGCTTCCTCGGGCCAACAACACCGTTTCCTCTCGTACCCACGGTCCATCGGAGCCGTCCATCCTTCATTTGCGAAAAGGTCCCCGCCAAATGCCCCTCATAGCGTGCCTTCCCACACCACCCCGCTAACGTCCCCCTTGAAGTGCGACCATGCAAGCGACGGTGCCCCACTCCCAGAGCTCCAGAACTACGCCTCGTTTCCTTGCTGCCCATGGCTTCTCTAGGCAAGACTCTCCACCTAATTGGTCTAACAATTCCATGCATTCTGGCTCAATTCCATCTGTTCAAGGAGTGGAATCTGACACATTGAAAATTTCGCCGCGAGCAAAATGTGGGGTAGATGGTTCGGTCCGCGCACGACAAGGAATCCCGTCACCATAGACCCTTGCGATCAGTCTACTGTAGTGACGACGGATGAAATACCGATCTTCTACCTGGAGTCTATTGTCATTCCAGGTCGTATGTGCGTGATCCAGATGCCGTTTCTTTTCTTGTTTTTTTTCTTCTTTCTCTTCTTGTTTCTCGGACTGTGCTGTGGTTCCCCCAACTTGAATCTGCCTTCTTTTGCGCTCATGTTAGCCGCAATGATTTACACTCGGAGTCCTTTTTCACAGGTCAATCTTAGCAAATTACTTCGGCCCTATTGGCCTGATTGGTATAATTACATCAATTACGAACATAACCTACCCTTGTCCCTTGTACTTTTGCTACCGTTTCCATTTTCCATTAGGAGCCAGAGGATGGGATGGAATGGAATGTGCCCCCCTTGAGGTGTGGGGTACATTGGTGGCCCTAGCCGAAATGAACTGGCCAATGTGCGTTATTGCGAGGTTCTTTGTTATGTATGAGTGCGGAGATTTTGGAAGCCTCGATTTTAGCACAGTCAGTACCCCTATGGTTAGACAATTCCTCAATGTACCATTGGGCGCCGTGAATCTACCGGCTATCCGGTGTGCCCCATTAAGCCTGTTGTTGTTACCTTGAAAAATACCCCAGTCATCCGTCAACCTATTTTCTGGGGAACAGGCTTTGGGGATGTATTGGGCAAATTTTTAACCTTTGGGGATTGAATTGGAGCATGTGTTGATGAACTTTCGATACCAAACAGGGCAACCTGAGGCCAAACAGGGGAATTGTAGTTCCTGGAGAATTGAGGCGAAGGGTGAGAGATGAGGGATTCAAGGGATACACCTTCACCAATGGGCTGGAAGTATCGGATTAGAACTTCCCATAGTTCCTCCTGTGGCTCTGTCATAATCAGATGCACTTTATTGATATCATTATGCACAGACTCATATCCTAGTGGAAGGAGGTGCCACTTCGGTTTAAGTGCGTGCATATGCATACTCCTAATTAGGCCGATACAGAACAAGGTTCGGCCTAATTAGGCCGAGTGCTTGAAAAATATTTGCACCTCCTTCCTGTTAAAGATTTTCATTCTGCCCACTTTCTTACCAACTTGGTTTATTAGGATTTACCTTTCTATGTAGTATCCGCAACCTACCCTTTCTTTACCCCATTTTTGATAGTCCGTTAAACCGACTTACCGAATAGCCGATTCCCCTCCACATCAATCCCCTGGCACCGTTTACTGGCATCATGTGGCACAATTGAGCATCGGCCAATCCCACATTCAAAGGCGCTATATCCGGTCTTTGATAGCTGAGATTCCACAAAATAAGGTGATCAAGTTCTAGTCTTGGTATCTTCGGACTTGGCCAAATCCGCGCCCGGTGCCGTTCGGCTCTACTAAATTTTTAATATCTACATCAAGGATGTGCTGTTTTCTGAAGTGTGGATTATGCTGGTGTGTTAGTGAGGTGAGTGGGGGATCTGCCAATTTCATGGTAAGTTATTCGATTGCTCCAATTGGGGTTTCAACACCGTCCCAGATAGCGACAATCCACAAATCCTTCAGACTCGTATTTTCGTGATAATGCAAATCCACCCACTATTTTCAGAATCCACATTACATTCAACCAAACTACTCTTCTGGACTCAATTAGATGTCTACGTCGATAACTGCTACAGTGCTATACATTTGTTTCTTTTATGGTTTCTTGCTTCGTACATTTATCGGTTTATGCAACATGTACGTCAATGTAAAGTAGCCGAAACCTTCTGCATGTCAAAATGTTGGACAGTTGATCAAATTTCAATCAACAAAAACTACATGCATGGGCATCTATATGACGGTAAAGCCGTTGGCATCATTTCCAATACATTGTATGCCAATGCAAACCAAGCTAACCATTGCGTAGTCTAGTCCTTAACATTGAATGGTAGAAAGCATAAAAATGTGCGACTGGATGGGGAAGCAAATTTTCACAAAATGTGACATTCAGTGGCACTTCATGTGGCCCCATGTGGACTTTTCTGAAGTTTCTGCAAAAACTTGCTATTAATGTAAGATGAGGCATTTCTTAGGACCGTAGGTTCAAATTGCGCTTTCGGGGGTGTTCCTACGGCGGTGGGGAGCATTCATCATTCGATCTGCTTGGTGTTTACAATTTAACGGGTGGAAAATGTTATTTTTTCGTTGAAAAAATATGACAAATGATTACGTGGGCACCAGGAATATGAGGTCCAGAATTGCCTGGTAATTTGGGCACCAAAGCGATAAGTAATGAATGAGAGTTTTTCGTAGACCCACCTAAAAATAACGAACTCCATGACTCAGTAGTCAGATGATTACGACTTATTATGCAGCTTTTTTACTAATGCATACACTATTTGGGATTAGTCCCACTGGTCACATTGGTTAGGTCCATAAACTATTATAGGATGTGGCACATTTTGTGGACCTATTGTGCCGGCAGTTCCCCAGAAGTTGGAACTTTTCTACGATCCTTTCTGAGGAACTACCGGAACAAAGCAATGGGGGAGCATAGCAACTTCCCATGTTCTCAAAATAAAGGCATTTTAGATCTACTTACGCCCCCTATTCCTAAAGATGTTCTTGACAATATCTACAAATTAATTGTGTGTACGGAATTGTGTATTGTATATGGTCAAAATAATGTGTCCAATGTGTCCAATGTGCCCAATGTGTCCAATGTGTCCAGTAAACGTCGGAAATGTAAGTGGCTAGCATTTTTGGATAGTGCCACACCTATTACAGCGATGGTTTCGAGCTAGACATCATCCCCTTGACCACATTTGAAGGCATGGCTTAGGGAGAGCCTATATGTGGTGGGGTGGTGCAGTCGAAATCAATACCTTGGCGGTCGGTAGCCTGAGTTTAACTGGGGGGCTTCAATGACAATCTGCCAATCAAATCAAATCAAATCAAACACTGTGGTTATGGGATCCGATGTGGATTTTCCAGCACACATCCGTGGTCCTTGCAACCACCATGGTTGTCGACACCACCCATGGCAGATGTGGTCAATTGCTGTTTCCCGACCTGAGAACAGCCCTGGTGGCATATCCTTCAACAAGTAGGAAAGGTGACACTACTCGGATTTTTCAGCTTTTTCAGATTTTTCGGCCCGTTCAAGCTTTTCAGCCTTTTCAGAGGCCACCTTCTTTTCATTCTCCTCCACCAACTTGCGCAACCTCTCCTGAGCCTCTGGAGTATAGTCCAAGGTTCTCGTTTCCAAGGTTTTCATCGACATCCGAACCCCTTCTCTCTTTCTTCTCTCCACCTCTTCTTGTGAATGCGGCTCGAACTTGATGTATTCGAAGTCTTTTCCTGCATCTTTCAACACATAAATTCCGGCTATGGTGGCAACTGTGCCGACAATCAACCGGTGCAAGAAGGGAGGCGAAGGCCGGAGCTTTTGGGACATTGACGTGGTGAAGAAGCAATTGTTCATCTCTGCCTATAAAATGGATAGTGTGGGTCGCGTGATCTTTGTGCACGTGACACGCCACCATAAGGGCGAGCAAATCTCCAATATCAAAGCCCAACTGGTCAACTTAAGTATGGCTGCCTTGCCCAAGAGAATCATCAAGGAAACAGAGCGGTTGGTATCGGATCCTGTTCCGGGAATTACCGCCATTCCGCTGGAGGAAAACCTCCGGTACTTTGAAGTGACCATCGACGGCCCTTCGTCCAGTCCCTATGCCAATGGAGTGTTCCAATTGGAGCTCTACTTGCCGGAAGACTATCCCATGTGTGCGCCAAAAGTGCGGTTTTTGACCAAGATATACCACCCCAACATCGACAAGCTTGGAAGAATCTGTTTGGATGTGTTGAAGGACAATTGGAGTCCGGCACTTCAAATCAGAACCATCTTGTTATCGATCCAGGCGTTGCTTGGAGCACCCAATCCCGATGATCCTTTGGCCAACGATGTGGCCGAGGACTGGAAGAAGGACGAGAAGAAGGCCATCGAGGTGGCCCGCGAATGGACTCAGCAGTATGCTCAGCCCAAGAACTGATTCGGGGGTGTTGGTTGGTTAATGGACCTATTGGGCCAAATGGACCAAGTGGGCCAAGTGGGCCAAGTGGGCCAAGTGGGCCAAATGGATCAAATGGATCAAATGGACCCAAACTCAGCCGAAAGCGGGCCTGGATCGTTCAGGGTATTCGGGGAGCTGATGTGGTTTGCCCTGTGTAGTGGTATATGGGGCAAAGACGTTGGATGCTCTCACTAGCTTGAGGTATCTTCTACATTTAGCTTCGCATCACCGCTATTCATGATTGCTTACGTTAGAGATATAAATGCTTTATATTGCCTGGGTGTAGTCAAAGTAGCTTCTTTGTAGCAGAATTCGGACTTGTTGGAGACATTTGGCAAAAAGGATAGGAACTCTGGGATTGGCGCCGTAGCTTCTTGTTTGAGTCACCCTAACAAGTGCAACCACTAGACCTTTTTATTTCTGAGAAAATTTCATAAACTTGGGGTGGTAATACCAAGTCTAGCAAAATTTGTAAAATTTACCTATTTTGACAGAATTTCACCGTTTCGAAAAAGCAAAACGTAAATTGAAAAAGCAAATCGAAGAGCAAAAAAAGGGACCAGAAGGACCAGTCCTAGTTCCATATTGCAATATTGGATGTCACTGTAAGGTCACATTTGGCATCGATATAATCCAGAATTGTTGGGATCATCGCATCCATGGCATCTACAGCAACAAAAGGATGACAACATATCACTGGTGATAAATAATTTGCTAGATTTTGGAGCCAACTGAACCTACGAGTTGCTGTAGTATTTTTCAGCATTGTACGGTGGTGTGGGATCAAGCACATCAATGTATGTAACATGAAGTACAGGGAACCAACGGATTGAGGAACTGGATGCGACGGTGAAAAAACTCCGTTGTGAAGCAACGGAGGAATGGGTGTAATACAGGATGCAGGTACCAGTAGTTACCATGGTACCATTGAATTTCATGCCTTGCATGCCTGCGTTTGGTGCATGTGTAACATGGCTTGCATCATTACGGTCTGGGAATAATACTGGTGAAATGCTCAGAAATATATAGAGGAGGATGAAATTACGCCGCATCTACATTCTTCCAGCCATTTCAATTTTTGGCACATCCTCACGAGATCTGGAGATTGTCACCAGTTTTCCACCGAATTAACAACAAGGCAACAGCTTCAGCCCTAACAATTCCACCGCCACTGCCATTGGCATGGATAAGCCCTCCCCCAATGCGCACCAACATTGTTACACATGGGTCTTCGGGTGTCAAATAGCAGGCTTAGGGGACAATCCACGTCAACGGTGCCAGTCATGTTGAAGCTATTGAACAATTTTGGGAGACCACAGGAAGAAATAGGCACTTGTGGTATTCGTCCAAGGATTGTGGTTTCCTATTGTTCAAGTATATGAATGCGAAAATCCTAATTGTTAGCTATTACTGGATGGGGCACCTAACATGCGTCAATACCGAATTACAAATTGCCCCTATACAGTAGGCGAGAGGAGAATAGGGGACCACAATAATTGCACAGGTTCTAGATACATCCCCAATACGACTACGACTAACCAAAAAAAAAACACTAAGAACTAGATATTAAACCAATGGTTTGTCAATTTTCGAATCAAGTAGCCAATTAGGTACAAATCAGGTAGTCAATCAGGTACCAAATCAGGTAGCCGGCTTTGTCATAACGACAGCCATCCAACTACCGTGCTTCCTTACCATACCATTAGCCTGTTATGCTACTCGCTCTTACCTCACGTTAGCCTCTTATACTATCCTGTTTTGCCGTCTTGCACATTACCTACCCACCAAGCCTCATCCAAGTAAACAAACCCACGGTGCCTGGGCCCCTTGAGAACCGAAGGGACGGCCGTGTATCCCCTCCTATACTCCATCTGGCACATCATCGTTGGATCCAGCCCAAGCTCCAATTCCAATCGCCCACCATACTGCACCATCTCCATATCCACCCACCTCAATTGGGCAGTAATCGCATGGTAATCTCTCCGTAACCGCACAGTAATCACCGCATTCCTGCACCGCGCAACTGGTGGGCTTGTGGTACCACGATGCCCACACCGATGCCGGGCCGACCGAGTGCTCCACACAACTCAGCCTGTGGCGCCTTGGCATACGCCCTGGCATCAAGCTTGCCAGCAATCAGTTCCCTCTCATCGGTGTCGGTGAACGCGGAGGTGAAGCCCCTTCTCCTCTCCCAAATCCTCACCTCGGTGTATGCGGCCATATGTCCCTCATATAGCCCGATTGGGAAAATCCGAGCCGGGTTTTGCTGCGTTTGTCTTGGCGATGACGTA
Organism: Suhomyces wounanorum; assembly: GCA_030568695.1. Taxonomy (NCBI): domain Eukaryota; kingdom Fungi; phylum Ascomycota; class Pichiomycetes; order Serinales; family Debaryomycetaceae; genus Suhomyces; species Suhomyces wounanorum. The sequence continues at coordinate 144,917 of JAJMGL010000020.1, forward strand.
ATCTCGGTGTCAACGGCCGGATCGGGATACGCGCCTCCAGGGCCATCTCCGGGCCCTGAAGCCTGCCACTGACCTGCCACCTAAAAAAAGGTCACGTGACCGGATAATTCGGTATCCCCCACTTCCTCTGGGGGACTTTTTCTAGGGATCCCCCAACTACAGCTGGTTTTCCCAACCTCAATTCTCCCCATTCTCCCCGTTCTTCCCATTCTCCCCATTCCCCGTTAATCTTGGCCCGCTTGCTGTTATCCTCTCAGGTCACTTCACCTCACTCGTGTCTCATTACTAATATTTTAAGGAGTAGAAAAAAAGACACGCTAAAATTTTCAACCCGCATTCACTACTAGGATTTGTTCACTTTTAGATCCCATTCCATATCTCACCTACCAATTGGCCTGTTTTAATAGACATTCGCTACTTGCTGTCGCCAGAACCTCTGTGACCTCAGTACCGACATCCGACCCCCGTATAGTCGTCGTCTAGTCCCTCCTCCACCCCAGCATCCTCCTTCGGGTATCGTTGCACTCGGTAGACTCACCACTCTACACCTTCGGGATCATCACGGAATTCACATCCGAATAACGCCAGAACCTTCACCACTTCCCCAAATCACACGGTATTGGACCCGCCCGTGCCTCCACTACCTTCAGCATCTGCTCAACACCCGTCGAAGTGCCCTTTCTCTCCCATTGGCCTGCTTAGTCAGACTTCCACACGTTGGCCACAATAACCACATCCTCCAGATCGCGTCTGCATCGTGGAATTACTCTGGAATAACACACACAGCGTCGTTACTCAGCTTGTTCCCACCGGTACTCAACCATTGAGGTGTTTCCAATCAAAAGTTGCATCTTTTTCGCCAGATCACCCCCGTCAATCCTGATAGTGATTCTCAGCTGAACATCTCGTCCCATCATCAAAATACTCCTGAAATTATATCTGTTGCATCATGTCACATAGCCCGCCTTCAGACCACGACAACACCAATAGCAGCTCATTCTCGTATCTCAACGAGGGCTCCAGCCACATATCAGACACCAGGCGGATGTTTTCAGATGACACGTACCATTCCGCCAACTCGGCAGACTCTCATCGCCCCAACTCTCCACAGTTTTCGGAAGAATCGTTTTCTACCCTCCCATCTGCATTACCCACTCCAAATCTCCATGCAGACCCTCGTCTTCCCTCTCACATACCTTCCAGAAAGACGTCGTTGCGGTTCCAAGTTCCACCAACCTCGGGAACTCCTCCAAACCCCAAAATACAATCTCCTTCAAGATCTCATGCTGCACGTATCCAATCCCCATTCTTGGATCAAAGTAATGTCATAAAAGAAAATGAAACTTTTGATTTTCCCAAACCTCTCTCTCCCTTCATTCAAGAGACCTTCGACGTCCCAAAATCAGACGCAGAGTCCGAATACTACGAGACTTCCTCTAACGATATGTGTCGTCAAGAAACTGTGATGAAGAGAAACAGATGGGGAACAAAACGTACCAAGCATGGGAAACCCAAAAAGGAGAACTTGAACAGGTCCAAGACATTAAAAACTTTACTTAATCCTTCCCAAGGTAGTATAAGGAGAAGACCAAGGCACAATTCGATACGGCGTCCCAATACTTCTGAAGACATAATCGATGATTACGGATCAGACCACCATAATGATAACTCTTCTGTGCATGAACAAGATGAAACTAAAGATCCCAAGGATCGTAAAGAAGATAAAAGATCAATCGTTTTCAATAAGCAACTTCCAACTGAATTTCTTGATCCGGAAACTGGAAAACCAAATACAGACTATCCAAGAAATAAGATCAGAACTACAAAGTATACACCTATCAGTTTTCTTCCCAAAAACATCTCCAACCAGTTTATTCATAATATTGCAAATATGTATTTCTTAACATTGATCATTTTAGGTGCTTTTGAAATATTCGGTGTGCCCTCTCCAGTATTGGCAGCAATTCCTTTAATCGTCATTGTAATAATTACTGCTATTAAAGACGCTATAGAAGATTCAAGAAGAACAGTAACGGACATGGAAGTCAATAATCAAGTAACTCACATTTTGGGACAATATGACGAATCATCTTCTTATGTCTATCAAAATAACAATATGAACGATGAAAAAATATCGTTGTGGAGAAGATTTAAAAAGGCAAATTCAAGGTTTTTATTCAAATCGATAGATAAGGCAAAAGATAATCTCACCAAAGAAGGTAGAGCCAAAAAGACAAGAGAAGCAGCAAACGAACATATTGAGGTTACTAGAAAGTCATTCGACAGTTTTGCTGGTAGTCCAAGAGCTTCAATGGAATCAACGAACAACAATCCTTTCTCAGATGGTAGAATGAGATCAAGCCATCAAAGTCATCGCTCTCAACGTACTTTGAAATTCATGAAGAAGTTCTGGAAGGATGTCAAGGTGGGTGATGTATTAAGAATTTATAATAACGATGAAATCCCTGCTGATTTGATTATTTTGGCAACCAGTGATGAAGATAATTGTTGTTTTGTTGAAACTAAGAATTTGGATGGTGAAACTAATTTGAAAGTGAGACAAGCTTTGAAGTATGGATCAATTGAAGAAAAAATCAGCAGAGCTGATGACTTGATCTCTCATGAATTCCAAATTAATAGTGAAGGGCCACATGCAAACCTTTACTCTTATCAAGGAAATTTAGAATACAATGACAAACAAACGAATCAGGTTAAACAGGAATCTATTACTATCAATAATTTACTTCTTAGAGGATGTTCCCTTCGTAATACTAAGTGGGTTGTTGGAATTGTTGCTTTCACAGGTGAGGATACCAAAATTATGTTAAATGCCGGTATTACTCCAACAAAGCAATCAAGAATTTCAAGAGAATTAAACTACTACGTGTTTTTGAATTTCCTTATTTTGTTTATCATTTGTTTTGTCTCCGGTATTGTCAATGGATTTTATTATCGACAAGTCGGGACGTCGCGAGATTTTTATGAATTTGGAACAATTGCATCCACCCCAGCACTCAACGGTCTTGTTTCATTCTTTGTTGCATTGATTTTATATCAATCCTTGGTCCCCATTTCCCTTTATATCACCATTGAAATCATTAAAACGGCACAAGCCTTTTTCATTTATTCTGACGTTTCTATGTACTATGAGAAGCTTGATTATCCTTGTACTGCTAAATCTTGGAGTATTTCGGATGATTTGGGTCAAATCGAGTATATTTTCAGTGATAAGACAGGAACTTTAACACAAAATTTGATGGAATTCAAAAAGTGTACCATCAATGGTGTGGCATATGGTAGAGCTTACACTGAAGCTTTGGCTGGATTAAGAAAGAGACAAGGAATTGATGTCGAAACTGAAGCTGTTGTTGAAAGAGAGATTATCGCAAAGGAAAAGATTGAAATGATCAATCAATTGCACAAGAACTCAAAAATGACTGATTTGTATGACGATGAATTGACATTTATATCATCAGAATTCGTGAGTGATTTATTTGGATCTAAAGGTGGACACCAGAAACAATGCAATGAAAATTTTATGTTGTCTTTAGCATTATGTCATTCTGTTCTTGTTGAAGAAAACCCAAAAAATCCACAAAAGATTTTATTGAAAGCGCAATCTCCTGATGAAGCTGCATTGGTTGGAACTGCAAGATCAGTTGGTTACAACTTCAAGGCTAATACTAAAAAAGGTGTTATTGTCGATATTCATGGAACTACCAAAGAATATCAAATTTTGAACACATTGGAATTCAATTCTACCAGAAAGAGAATGAGTGCAATAATTAAGATCCCTGGACCAAATGAAGGTGATGAACCAAAAGCTTTGCTTATCTGTAAGGGTGCTGATTCCATCATTTACGGAAGATTGTCGAAAAATAATAATGATCCCATGTTATTGAAGACCACTTCTGAACACCTTGAGCAATTTGCAACCGAAGGTTTGAGAACTTTATGTATAGCACAAAGGGAATTGACTTGGAAACAGTATCAAGAATGGAACGAACGTCATCAAGCCGCTTCTGCTTCCTTGGATAATCGTGAAGAGCAAATGGAAGAAGTTGCAGATTCAATTGAAAGAGAATTGACCTTGTTGGGTGGTACTGCAATTGAAGATAGATTACAAGACGGTGTGCCTGATGCAATTTCTCTTCTTGGTGAAGCAGGTATAAAGTTATGGGTCTTGACAGGTGATAAAGTTGAGACTGCCATTAACATCGGATTCTCGTGTAATCTTTTGGGAAATGATATGGAATTACTTCTATTAAAGCTTAGTTTGACAGATGAGGAGATTAAAGATTATAACATCACCAATTATGATGAGCTCAATGATGCTAACTTGATCGATTACTTAATTAGTCACTTCTTGTCCAGATACTTTAACAGCACAGGGCTGGAAATTGAATTGGAAGAAGCGATTGGAAACCATAGTCCACCAGATGCAAGATTTGGTGTAGTGATTGATGGAGATGCTTTGAAACTTGCACTTCTTAACCCTGATACCAAAAGAAAGTTTCTTCTTTTGTGTAAAAGGTGTAAAGCTGTGTTGTGTTGTAGAGTATCTCCTGCCCAAAAAGCTGCCGTTGTTAAATTGGTTAAAGACACATTAGATGTGATGACCTTGGCAATCGGTGATGGTTCCAATGATGTCGCAATGATTCAAGCAGCCGATATCGGTGTTGGTATTGCTGGTGAAGAAGGTAGACAGGCAGTTATGTCTTCAGATTATGCCATTGGTCAATTTAGATTCCTTGCCAAATTGATTTTAGCACACGGAAGATGGTCTTACAAGAGATTCAGTGAGATGATCCCATCGTTTTTCTACAAGAACGCTATTTTTACTTTTGCATTGTTCTGGTATGGAGCTTTCAATAATTTTGATGGTACCTATCTTTTTGAATTCACTTATTTGATGTTTTACAACTTGGCATTTACTTCATTGCCAGTCATCTTCCTTGGTGTGTTCGACCAAGATGTCAGTGGTAAAGTTTCTTTGTTGGTGCCTCAAATATATCGTTCTGGTATTATGAGAACCGAATGGAATGAGAAGAAGTTCTGGATTTATTTGGGAGATGCCGTATACCAATCAGTGATCTCGTTCTTCTTCCCATATTTGGCCTACCGTATTGGATTCCCTGATATGAGTGGAAGACCAGCTGATCACAGATTTTGGATGGGTATCGTTGTCACATCAATCTCATGTATTGCATGTAACTTGTATATCTTGATGCATCAGTATAGATGGGATTGGTTATCTTCCTTGATTGTGGGTATTTCTATTTTAATCATCTATCTTTGGACTGGTATTTGGACTAGTTCTTTGGCTGGAAGTGAAGAGTTCTACAAAGCAGCAGCGCAAGTCTTTGGATCTGCAACATACTGGGCATGTACTGCTATTGGTATCATTTGTTCATTGATGCCACGGTTTTTCTACGATACTTTACAAAAGATATATTGGCCCCATGACGTTGATATTATCAGAGAATGTGTTCAAAGAGGTGATTTCGACATGTACCCTGAAAACTATGATCCTACCGATCCTAATAGGGTGAAAATCAGTAAGTACAGTGTTGAATTGAAAAAAATGAACGAGAACCCATCTCCATATTCATTCAAGAACGATGGGTCAATCACATCATCTGGAAGTGACTTTGAAAACCAACAAAACCATACATTTGGTCATAGCACTGCCGTTACACCAGGAGAACAGTTAGATTCTAGTGCGTCATACTTGGATCCAAGAATTATGCCCAATAATTCCGCTGTATTAGCTCCTGGCAATAAAGCACTGCCTCAAAAAAGAAAATCGATTTTAGATATTTTCAAAAGAAAGAGTAACGTTTTGAGTTACTATGATAATTCTTCTTTCATAGAAAGATACAATACTTCAAACGCAACATCCACTGGGGATTTAGCAAATAGCATTAGAACTGAGGAAATTGCTATGGAAGATTTTAACAATAATCAACGGACTGCCAATCGGATTTCTTCTGATGTGAGGAGGATTTCAGCTCAATATGGAGGTGACTCAGCTCATTAGAAAGGATTGGAAAAATATTAGTATACTTCAGTTCATGACATTTTTATGCATTTATAGAGCAAATAGGTTTGTAAAATACAGAAACAATATATTTTTAGGTAGTTCTGCTTTCAAGGTAAAGGATGAATCAGTTTAAGGTTATGATTCTAATACTATAAAAACAATTACGGCCAATCAGTAAGAGAATCAAAACATTCAAAACCTTAATACTTACCAAAAGGACAGAACCTTCATTTGCTATTTTACGGAAATGAATTCGGTTGAAGAAAACTTAGAGAAACTCTGGGGACAAAACCGTCACAGATCAGGGAAAATGAGATCCACACGACCAGAGAACTCACCAAACCAGTTCCAACCCCTGAATCATGGAAGGAATCCAAGAAGGGTGTTTGTGGGATGCAAGATGAATTTGCCTTTCATGTAGTGAAATTCCTGAAGGGAAAAATTTGCGCGGTGAAATATCTGCAATAGCACCCCCACACATCCATCAGCCCCAAAATGGATACTGATCTTACCGATTAGACCAGAATAGTGTCATATACCCTTCGATGCAGCTACCCTCCTTGAACAGAACCACCAACACCCTGGTCAGTGCCCCTGAAAGAGTTGTACCTATGGAAGTAACTACCAACGGACGTCCTGCATATAGCCGCTGCAGCCGGTAGGCGCACGCCAGGCTGCAAAAACCGAACCATAAATGTTAGGAGTCTGGGGAAAGCGGGAGAAGTCCAAATGGACAAGTCGCAGCCCCAAGACACCAAAGCCCTTGTCACTGCAACATCGCTGACCACGGGTTTGGTGGTACCAACGGTGATCCATCTCCCGAGATGGCGCGATGCTCATCTCCGAAGCCGGGATTTTACGGAACGCAGACAAAGTGGGGCACTAGAGGGGGTGCGCCTGGAACAGCCAGGGTGGTAGAGGAACAACACGGACTGGCTCCGCAACTTAGTTCCCTCTCGCCTACCCACCGACCGACGATCCAACTTAGTTTACGTCGCCTGGGCTGTTAACATTCAGCTCCGAAGCCAAAGCTAGCATCTTTTCAAAACGGATCCCCCACCGCACCCTCGGAATGCGACCGGTTCACCACAATTGTGTGGCCGGTGCATAGAACACCGAATATCGAGGTGGTTCAGTGTAACCTGGATGTACCACTACAAGGACCTGAGTGTCCCGAACAACACCAAGAGTTCGGGCTACTCCACCCACATCCCTGGGGTGCAGTACTCGGGGCTGCACCTTGTGCTGCACCCCTGTTTTTCTATGCCGGGGTCGCCAACTGCTCCTATAGCATTTTTTCACTGCGGGTTGTGAAATTTTTCACTGATCCAGATCAAGTGCCGAGTATTGGTTCAGCGATGGAAGATGGCTGCAGGACAGCTTAACAATGTAGCAGGACCATTGGAACCATTGGACCATTGGAACCATTGGAACCATTGGAACCATTGGATCACCCACCAATGCACCAGGTGGCAGTCATCCTCGAAATAACCTAAATAACCCAAATAACCCAACTCACTTCATGTTTGTGAAGGATTGAGTGTTAAGAGCCATATAGATCTCCCTTTCCCTTTTGGGGCAGCTCATCAGTGTCTGAACAAAAAGTGTCTGTCTGCGGTGATTTCTGATTTCTGATTTCTGATTTCTGTGTTCTAATTTCTGCCTGTCTGAACCAGCGATGCATCTTGAACGGCAGTCTAGTTCCGACCAGGTTGACCGTGATAATTGGCGCACACGAGCTACCGAGGGTAGTATCCATTCGGCCCCACCAACACCAACGGGAACCGAACAAAAATCCACCCAAACACCTTATGATTCGGCGTGATCTATCTACACTGTTTCAACACTCCTGTTCACCATTTGTAGCTCACCCCGAGCCGTTGCTCCCATTCAATGCCAATGACCAGCAACCTCTAACCATGATGGATGAGGCGGAAGCGTGGCATTTCCGACTACGCGGGTCGTAAGTCGCGGTGTTACCCGGCGCCAACACCCATCGGCCAATCACCGCGCACCATTTCCCCCGATTCCCCCCGGAAGCAAATTTTTCAACCTCCTTCTCCAATATATAAACTTGATTGATCCCCTCTGGCGTTTTCTTCGCTTCTTATCATAGACCAATATATTCAGTAACCAAGATGGATAGTAACTTCTTAATCGACTTCATGATGGGTGGTGTCTCCGCCGCCGTCTCCAAGACCGCTGCTGCTCCAATTGAGAGAGTCAAGTTGTTGATCCAAAACCAAGATGAAATGATCAAGCAAGGTCGTTTGGCTAGAAAGTACGACGGTATTGTTGAATGTTTCAAGAGAACCGCCGCCGAAGAAGGTGTTGGTTCTTTCTGGAGAGGTAACACTGCCAACGTTATCAGATACTTCCCAACCCAAGCTTTGAACTTCGCCTTCAAGGACAAGTTCAAGGCTCTCTTCGGTTTCAAGAAGGACGAAGGTTACTGGTCTTGGTTTGCCGGTAACTTGGCTTCTGGTGGTTTGGCCGGTGCCACTTCTTTGGCTTTCGTCTACTCTTTGGACTACGCCAGAACCAGATTGGCTAACGACGCCAAGTCTACCAAGAAGGAGGGTGGTGCTAGAGAATTCAACGGTTTGTTGGATGTCTACAAGAAGACCTTGGCTTCCGACGGTATCGCCGGTTTGTACAGAGGTTTCGGTCCATCTGTTGTTGGTATTATTGTCTACAGAGGTTTGTACTTCGGTTTGTACGATTCCTTGAAGCCTGTTGTCTTGGTTGGTCCATTGGAAGGTTCTTTCTTGGCCTCTTTCTTGTTGGGTTGGACTGTTACTACTGGTGCTTCTACTGCTTCTTACCCATTGGACACTGTTAGAAGAAGAATGATGATGACTTCTGGTCAAGCCGTTAAGTACGATGGTGCTTTCGACTGTTTCAGAAAGGTTGTTGCTGCTGAAGGTGTCAAGTCCTTGTTCAAGGGTTGTGGTGCTAACATCTTGAGAGGTGTTGCCGGTGCCGGTGTTATCTCCATGTACGATCAATTGCAAATGATCATGTTCGGAAAGAAGTTCAAGTAAACTACTTAATCTCGGAATATAGAATCCTGGTTGATTCTGCTGTATAAGGGCTTTTCAAAGTGTTGAGGTTATAACACTACTTTTTAATACCCTTCCAGTAGAGCTAAGTTTATTTATTCTTTTTGATGTATATACGTTCGATCCTAAAAGAATTGGTTCGTTGAAGGAACTTGTAGTTCTAATCGTAATTGGTTTAGACATGTGTGTCGTATTGCATCATACACTACAGGTATGGACCACATATTCGGTACTTGAAGTCAACTTGCAAAGGTAGAATACATTATAAATAATTACAGACTATTTTTGTAACAATTTAGACGGTTTAAAAAGTCAATTCGTCAGTGCATTAGGTATGAATTAACTAAGCCGAATTAAAGCACTAATTTTTGTACAATGTACAGTTTTTGATTGGTGAATTTTTGAAAATTAAGAATCTGGAGCTTCGTATACGATTAATCCAAATCAAACCTAAACCAACCAGGCTCAATAAAACTTAAAAATCTTCTACAAGTTTATAGGACATTGAATGGCAAAAATATATTTCTGGCAAATCGTAACAAAACTAACAAAATTAAATGACAAGGATCTGACCACCACAGAAAAGACAACCAAACGATACACATCCCAGCCAATTAATTTCTTAATTTGTTTTCTCGAAATTCAAGTACAAAAGAGTGTACTCACCTCTCAAGTCATACACAACTTTTTCCTGCTTCTCGTAAGAGTAGTCCTTCAAAAAGTTGGCTGAGTTTTGTAATCTCAAGAAGTTGGCGTTGCTTTCTTCAACATCATTGTTGATCAATGTCATTGAAAACTTTCTTGGATCAAAAATTCCCAATATCTTCACCAACACATCGGTGATTGTTACTGGACACTCTTTACCAAATGGGACATTAGTCTCAAAAGAAGCGTAAGACCATCCTGATTCAGGAGTAATGTGCAAAGTATAGTAGAATGCACCATTATTGGAGGAGATGGAGTTAGATGAAAATCCACAAGGTGTGAAAGAAAACGCATCATGAATAAAACAAAGTTGCGAGGATCCTTTGACTTGAACCTTTTCATCCTCATCGAAGTCCAGATTGTCAGACAAGCTTGGTGATGGCAAGTGTGAATGTTTCATCTTGAGAGCTTCAGTAAAAATACTGTCAAGCTCAGTCTCAACCATGGTATCAATACCTAAATCATGGCCCAAATCCGACTCCTCAATTCCAGACTGAGTTAAAGATTCACTACCAGGCTTTCTTGAAGTAACAAACTTGGTAGCCTTTTCCGGGTTCAACTCCGTCATGAGAATCTCGAAAGTATGGTCATTTGAAGATTCGTCTTCTTTAGTTGAATCTCCACCCATGAACAAATACCAATGGTCATCACTGTTATAATTACCCACAACGTATGACTTCCCATTCAGAAAGTATTTGTTCAAAAGATTCACCTCATTTTTCCAATCCTTGTGGACATAAGTTTGCTTGTCAGGAAACATGAAAGATCTTCTGGAATAGAAAATCTTGGTAATCGAATGAGAATCGAGAAGTTTTCCGTTCAAGCAGTAGGCCAGAACAATTTCAAACAATTTCTCCAAACAAGCTAAAGTTGTAGTAGTACCACAAGTTTTCAAGACCATCTTATGAGGAAAGACGAACAAGGAACTTTCACTCAAAAGATAAGCATCCATGAATTTGGAGGATTTCATTGAGAGAATTTTGCAATTGACCAAGTCCAAGACCTTGACCCATTCTTCCAAAGGAATAGCACGAAGACCCTCATTGGCGAGGGTCTTAGGAAGATGGTTTTCGGATTTGAAAAACCAAATCTCGAGAAGCTTCTCAGGACCTTCAAACGCATAGGTAGAATCAAGGTTCGCGGAAAGTGTGTGGTCAACATATGAGTCGTTGCTGTAGGCTGGGGCGACCATTTTAATATTTTTTTGAGGTTTTAAAAAGATTCTAGAGGGAACAAAAGAATCTGAGTGATTAATGTAGTATGAAAATAAGATCTATAGCTTATTTTGGTGTCTTTTTTTGGTGGATTGAAACTTACTCTTAAGTGGGCAGTTAACGATTAATATTCCGAAAGAAACGAAGAGAGAAGTAGCAAGAAACGTTTCAAAGAATACTAATCAAAGCAGGTGAAGATGTTGAATAGTTGAGGTTGTATAACAGATGATTGCGATGTAAATATCTCAAACCGGGTTGTTGAATCTGTGCAAGGAATGTCAGCAAATGTGAACAGGAGAAATGGTGGATATTAGGATCAAATGATTTTGGAGACGGTTTCGCTAGAAATGTCTCAGATTGTTGTTGGTAGCAAAAAGTATTGTTAATACTACCCGGGTTCGATTAATTTGTTGATGAGTAGATACTGTCGGGACCGCTTCTTAGGCATAAACTGCTTAATAGATGAAGAAACCGAAAATTTGGGAGTTTGCTAGGCGAGATCAAATACGGGGTTATACCGATTTGAGCTCACTAGTAAGATGGGTTGATGGTTAGTATAAACGAGAGTCAAGAATACCTCGTAAACCGGCTCAGTTAGTGTTTTGGAAGGGGGTGCTAAAAAGGTGCTTTCGATGAAGATATTGACTTTAGCTTGGTACAAGTTTTGTAGATGAAACCTGGTAACGTTTTGTATGAGTCTGAAAATTTTTCTTAGGGGTGCATATAGGGCTCATGACGCTAACTTAAAACATATCTGGAAATGTGGGGATATAGTAACACAGCTGATAACAGATCTATTGTTGAAACACAAAGAGAGACTCTACATCAACAGCATCCAAATTCGCCGGATGAAAGTATCCCGTTCATGTAATTGGGATATACAATTGTCCTATTAGAATGTCGCATAGGACCCTTTCATTGCTTTAATTATCATGCGGACATTTAATCTGATACGACATTTACTTGGTTACTGAGTGACCAGTTACCAAGATACCAGTTAACGACATAACATTGATTACTATTTAAATTCTAAAGAGGATAACAGACCACGGACGAAGGTTCGTGCCGTCTGAGAAGAAGCTGTGAACAAATCAACAAAAAGAAAAAACGGTACAAAAAATATGTATAGTAGCAGGAATCAAGTAAGTTTAATTTAAACACTAGAGACAATTTCACTAGCATTACGTAAAACTTCCACCATCTTGATACATTCCTTTCTCTTTTGCACAGTCATTTCGTTCTCCTTAACCAAATCACTCAATTCAGGAGAGTTGTAGAGCTTTTCCAATAAGTGCTTTTGGATGGAATCCTTGGACTTCTGGATCAACTTTAACATAATAGCCTTTGGTACCAAATCAGTGACCGTTCTTTGAACAATATTAAAGTATGAAGCAATCAACAACTTGATAACTTCGGTCTCCATAGTTTCTCTTTCAGTCATGGTACCAGTGGCTCTCAAAACTGGAGGTGGAGCTTCCATGGATTGTAATCTCTTCTTGTTCTTGGAAGAGAAAAATCCACCAAAGAAACCATTGTTGGATTCATTTGAATTTGAATTTGCTTGTTGTTGCTGTTGTGGTTGCTGACTTGGAGGTAATGACTTTCCAGTCTTTGGATCAACAACAACTTGTGGCTTTGGGTGGAACTTTTCTTCCACAATTGCCATTGCTTGAGAACCCTTCAACAAATCTGGATGAGCAGTGTTGACGTATGTCTCCTCAGATTTGATAAGATCGATGACGAGGGTGTTGGTTGGGAGTAATTCATCACGCAAGTATTGGATGAAAAATTGTGACAATTGCTCCTTCAAGGCTGGGTAACGAGCATATTGAGGGTTAGCGAGGATTTGAGACAAGATTCTAACCAATTCATCGAAAATCAAGTTAACACAACGGAGAGATGGGTCCTCCATTCTGTGAATTTGTTGCTTTACCAAAACTTCGAAAGCTTCAGTTCCCACAAATAAAGATGGAGCGGATCCTGAAGTGTTATGCATAATAGTTCTGATATCACTATCCTTAATTTGATCGAATGGGTCCAAGGCATCAATACCATTCTTAAAAATTTCATGGAAGACGAAAGAAATACGAGCACCACCGCTTAATTCTTGAGATGATAACTCAGTGGATTTACCATTCAAGATACCATTGTAGTCCTTTGTGAAGTTAGTGATCATGTTCAATGCAATAGAAGTTGGAGATTCAGCCATTTCAGGACCTAACATGCTCAATTCCTGATTGTATTTCTTCAATGAATGCTCGATTCTCATCTTGATGTCAGGTAAAGTACCCTTAATGTGATGTAACAAGATACCGTTCAACTTCTTTGCTAAGTAAGGGGTACCACAGTAGTGGGCCTTCGCCTTGTAAGATGTGTGGTTTTCAAAGTATGACCTTTCATCTTGTAAGGCATCTCTAATGGATTTCTTTGTTTCAATATCCTTTTGACCTCTATTGATGACTGGAACGTAACCGAATCTCAAAGGAATGACTCTACCCGCAAGAATATCAATGACATCGGTACCTTGGTCCATCAAATCTACCTTAGTCAAAACACCAATTGTTCTGGAACCTTCGGGATCAACTTCTCTAGCCAATTTCAAACCGTCCGAGTTTGCCAAATCGGTGTTTGCAGCGTTCACAGACAAGATAATAGCATTAGGCTTGGAGATAAACTTCATGATCATGTCTCTGATTTGCTTTTCGATATCCTTTGGCTGGTCTCCGACGGGAACCTTGGTCAAACCAGGCAAATCAACCAAGGTCAAAGTCAACACATGGGGAGAGTAGATTCTTAAGTTGATTGGAACAGGCGAAATACCCAAATTCTGACCGGTCTTGGCATCGGTTTCTCTGACGATTTCATTACGGATCTCTTCGAAGTTGTAGAACTTCTTGTTGGGCAAGTGCAAGAATTCACCCCATTCGTCTGCATTATTCTCGGAGGCTTCTCCATTCTCCTTGGTGGTGTTGATCTGGATCAAGTCGTTGGAGGACTTTGGTGAGGATCTCTTGTTGATCAATTGCAACACCAAAGGTCTTCTGGTGACGATACCGGTACCTCTAGGTAAGAAGTCTCTTCCGACAATGTTCTCCAACACAGACGACTTACCGCTGGATTGGGAACCCACGACGGTGATTTGGGGCAAATCGACGGGCGATGAAGATCCACCTCCCAAAGGAGCCAACGCATCCTGTAACTTGTTGATAGTGGCGATTAAAGTCTCATCCATGGCGACTGAAGTGTGATTGTGGTTGTTAACAGATCCGGTTGTTTCTCTTGGTGTTGGAGGGCGGTGAGGACACGACATTACGGTGGCGCTCCTAGGGTTCATAGGAGATTGGGGGCAGTGGGGGCAATGGATAAGGTAGTGTGTGGATGGACAATAGATCTAGAGCTGGTAGATTCAACATTTGGGGGTATGGGGAGGTACCCGGATCTGATGGGGGTGTTAAGATAGTAATGTTACATTATATTGATATGGTACGTTGCTATATGGACATGTTGGAGGATACTGGTTTGATACAGTTAGAAAATCTGTTATCGCGAAGCGTGGGTATGGAGACGAGTAACCAGGAGGGTTTGAGGAATATATTGCAATATGGGCCGAATTAGCATCGGATAACGGGAGGGGTCATTCTGATGTGGGAGGAGATCAGCAAGCATTCGACACTTCTGTTTCCAGGTGATTCTATTGGGTTCATTCTCTGGAATAGGAACATCATCATCACAAATAGCCGAAAATGCCCGATTGCAAATTTAGTAACATATCCGAAGCTGAGCAATCACCAAAAAGAGACTATGGGTCATAGATGATCATAGATCCTTAGAGTTCGTCACTTTGCTGATGTACCTCCGATTTCCAGATTCGCATGTCGTTACTTCCTCCTAAACGGCCCAAAATAATTTCTGATTGCATTGTATCACTTGGAATGGAAATGAACTTTAGGAGTATACAATCTATCATTGAACAATTTCAAATAGTCTCTTGTAAGGTTTAGTACATTTAATATTCAGTAGGTCAGCTAAACCTTAACTCTCACTTTAGTTGCTCCAGAGCCGGATAAGACCTCGATTTTCCGGGACTTCCGTTTGCATTTCCGAGTAAAATAAACCATTCTGTAGATACAGAACTTCAGGTAGCGAGTGCCTCTAAAGCAGATCAAATGACCACATTTTCAAAGGTATCCAACTGTTAGAATTGTGGCCATAAGCCAAAATCCCTATACTAACGACATTGATAAACCTACTTGAGGTTTGAAAAATGTCACCAGAAGGGAAGCTTGAAGTGATGATTTAGTCTATCACATAAACGTTGATGGCCAAGTCGAATTCCTTCAATACTTGCTCCGTTTGAACCCATGGCACATCGAACAAGCCAGCATTGATACGAGGCATATTGAGGACTGCTTTTCCTCCAGCTATCTCCTTATCCTTCATTGATTCCAATTGCCTGGTGAGGTCCTTCATTGCTTCTCTGGTGTACCGCACGATGTCTTGTGGAGAGTGCTTCTTCTTACCAGCAAAATCACTGCTGAAGAGACATGCCACATACACTCCGGCACTTCCAGGGTCCAGAGGCTCAGAACGAAGTATCAATGCCTTTCCAAGAAGGTCTGCAGGGTTGTCAGCATGTTGCTTGCAAAATTCAACGTACTTATGATATGTGGAAGGGAACTTCTTGCGGAAGGAAGTTGCTATCCCAGCCCCCCAAGAACCACGGCAATTACAAGCATGTACTAGCACTGCGGCTCCTTTAGTCAGTTTATGGGTGAACAAGTCTCCCTTTATGTAGGTTAACATGATAGTATGGAATAATGTAGAGTAAGTGGCAATTACCTCAAGTTTTAATCACTTTCTTTTGGTGGGGTGAGGTGCCCAGGTACAAACCACCCAACTAGCAATGGCGAGTTCCTGCAGATATGAAGGCAAACAAGCTCGAGGCATGTGTTCCTCTTGCCCCATCTGAGGAATCGAGCTCTGGTAACGAGAATTGTGTGAACCGGAGGGGGTCGGACACTTCGGGCAGGTCGGTACGGGGCTGAACGGTAGAGATATCAAGGAAATAGTGATGGTGTGGGGCAATGGTAAGGTAACCAGGCTTAAATTTTGCATGGTTTCAACTCTAAATGCACAATTTTACTGTATCGTCAATCCTTTGCCGTGCCTTTGAAGTGGTATTTGAGGTGGTGTAGTGTCAGAATGATCTAAATTACCCTGTGGATCTAGGGGAACAGTTAATCCAGGGGTAATTAATTGTGGTTAGTAGTTTCGGGGATTGAAGGTGCTAGAGTAAGTAAGGCACGAGATCCAGCAGATGAATGGCCCACCTGGTTGATAAAGAACCCTTTCTCGCTTCCAAAGCCAAACACATCCTCCAACACCCTTACAGTGCTGGGACTGATGTTATCATGTTGGAAATTTTGTTCCTCGAATGTGCTCTCGACAAGAATTCTTCCTGTAACTTCCGAAGCCAGGACTTGGGGCGTGGAATTCTGAATTCGATCTTGAGGCTTAAGCATAAAGAATTCAATTCTATCACCTTTCTGAACTTTGGCATCAGGTGATAATGCAATGATGTTGGCCTTGGATCCCCAGCCTCCGCCTCCCGCGATAACTTGATATTTGTGGGCATCGTTGGGTTGGTTCCGCTTGTATAGCTTGACATAAACCTCTGTTTCCTTTGATGCAATACTCATCAATTTCGTGCTATTTTCAAGGAATCCGGCAGCAGACTCACCGTTAACCTGCTTGACAAGGTTTCCCACACAATCCAGCACTAAGAACTCTTCTTGATCATAGAGGGGCGTTAAATTATCCGAAGTAGTTATCTCGCTTATTGAAAGTGGCACTTTTACAGACAAATCACAAAGTACATGTCCCGAGTCGGTGGTTTCACCCAACAATTTTGAACACTTTTCATCCACATTAGGTTGAAGATAGTACATGGTTACCAAATTTCCAGTGGCAAACACAGTATTGGCTAGTTGTACATCAATTGTGGTGGAATTGGTAGACCCAACATTGGCATCCAAAATGATTCTTAGGTTGGAAGCAATAGACTTCCAGTTCTTCCGAGCAAAAACAGGATTGATTCCATCACTTTCACGGGGCAAATCCTTGTAGTCATCGCGTTCGTCAGTTTGTACTGACTGACCGATTTGAACGTAAGAATCTAGCCACAACTCTGAAACTCCGTTACGATGGGAATTTGGAACTACGCTGTCCACTCCAGCTACCACGATTTGTACATTTGATTCCTCATGAAGTTTCAATGACTGTTCGATAGTTTGGTTAAGATTGGTAGGTGTTGACAATACAAGTACAGACTTCGCCCAAGAAGGAGGGGAGAGCTCAAAATTGACTGGATTCAATGAAGTAAGACTCTTATATGATAAGAGCCTCGATCCAACCAGGAGGGCCTTGTTAATGCTTCGAACATTGAGTTTAGTGACGGAAATCATAGTGATTACCAATTGCGATGGCTGCAATGAAAATTGATCTCGCACTAATATCGAATCACAGAAGCACAAATTCAAATTGACTACAAAGTACCGGTAAAGTGAATAGTTTGTACTTCTATGATCGATAAGTTTCACGATGCAGAATATAATGCAGAGAACATTGGAAACTATCTATATTTATGGAGTTTTCTGATTAGCTTTTCAAATTGTAAACCCAGGATATATCTTGCAATTGGAAATTGCTGAACAAGCACAGAGACTTGGAAATGCATCAAGACAAACCATATTCGGCCAAGAAGTCGGATCGTTTTAAATGCCATATTTTAAAAGCTCAAATTTTCAGCTCCAAAAATTCGACTAGAAGTATGTGTGTGGTTAAGTGTATGAGGCGTATCTATCCAATTCTGAAAGAACCAGTGTCTTTGGGGAGTTATTATCTACTCTGAAATTATTGTAATTTTATTTTATTTAGAGAGCTCTTTCGTTTCTATGGCAGATTATACAAGATATTACAAATACATGGGGTAAATTCCATTGAGCCCTACAAAGACCAATGTGATTGTTTATAACATGTCTGACAATAATCAGAAAATATAATAAGGTACTGGAATAGAAAAAAGCGTGCTACCAGTTAGCGGTATCCTCGTATTTAAAATGCTCGTAAATTATGTGGTCAACATCTACACATTTGAAATTTTGATATTTTTCGGAAAATTCGTAAGCGATCAACTTACGATGCCCGAGAATAATTCTTTGCAAACTACTCAAGTTTTTTATAGAATATCGGAAAATATACACCAAATTCAACACTAGCGAAGTTTTTGACCCATATATCAGATTGAATTATTAATAGGACTTCCACACATTCTCAACTTTTCATTTTCAGGTGTGAAGTATTTATTCTGAAAATTCAGAACAACAGTCTTTCATGTAACACCAGGAAACTGAAGAAGATCACATAGTGTTGGAGACAATTTGCTTCGATTGGCTCAAAGTACCAAATGTCGTCACGGCATAACGACTGTACAAGTCGATGTTACATTCACATCTCATCAATATTGGTTTTGTGTGAAATAGACACTATTGTTCAAAGTAGGGCAAAAACTCATTAGTGAATTGGATAACATATGCTAAGCTCATCGTTTTTCCAATTACAGAAGGAATCATCTTTGCATCATCTGTGCATGTATTACATCAGATCCAAGTCATTATCTTGATATCAGTGCAGAATTTACATCGCTTTCCGCCAGGCGTCTTGATTCTTAATCTGAGGATCTACGGAATTTCTCAAACCAGCAGTAGGAATAAAATAACGTACCTAGTGACGACATGTCGAAGTGCCGTGGATAATTGCGACCTTCTTCATATTAGGCTATGCATATGATTACTACCAATTAGTCTTCATGGCACTATCTTGCATTTTCTGAAAGATAGCTTAGATGGTAATATACTAGCCACAGAGCGATTTTCACACAATCCAACCGAATGGTAGTTTTTTTGGTAACTGAAAAGATTAACTTTTTCTTATTGTTGAAAAATCTCGATCTAATGATTAGAATGTCAAATTTCACCTGCATGATGCATTGGTCCTGAGATTGGATCTTCCGTTGAATCCTAAAATCACAGGTGGATTTACTTTAACCCATATTGTAAGTGAAAACCATCCAGGCTTGTGGCATCATAACAATAAACGACATTTATCCTTCTATAACAGGAACTACCCTGTGAACATTAAATATTTTTAAGAAATTATAATTAGTAAAAAAATATACATCTGTACATATTAACGGATCTAAATCATCACCAGTAGGGTTATTCACCATCAAGACCTGCGAATCTTCCACTGCAGCACCAGTGGTTTCAGGATCTCGATCGTTCACATGCACATACGTCACCTCTTTAGGACATTTTGTAATATATTTATGCTAGTGAAAGCTCTAATCAAAGTTACGTTCGAGAACGACAATGTAAAACTCCATTGAAGTACGGCATTTCAGAACCGCAGTTAATTTTCAACCTCGTCTATGCCCCTTTTTTTTGGAAGGGAAGGAGGTTCATTTGAAGCATCACCTGCGGCTGGCTCATTTTGTGCCGAGTGTTTTTTATTCAGAAACTCATTGACTAGAGCGGAATTAGGGCTTTGAGCCAAGTTACTAGCTTCTTCTGCATCATTTCTCTCATGGACAAGTTTCTTTTCCTGTTCAATTAATGGTTCAATTTTTGCAGAAAACTCCTTTAATTCAGTCTCAACGTCAACATCTGGTCCTTGTTCCAATACTTTCTTCAAAACTGGTCCCCAAATTCTCTCATCGCGGTTCTTAAAATCTTCGATTGTAAAAACGTTTTTGTTTAATTTCCAGTCAGATTGTACAGTTCTAATAAGTTCGACCATGTAAGCTGATGATTCAAGGGCACGACCAAAATCACTAATCAAGCTTCTAATATAAGTTCCTGAAGAAACATCTGTAGTGAAATGAATCATAGGTAATTTTTCAGGCAACGCTTCCCCTTCATCAAGAAGGCGAGGTTTACCTACTTCAGTTGGAAGACCTTCCTTGGATGCATTTTCGATATATTGACTTGAAAAGTAGAGTGGAGAGTCATTCAAAGTGGGATTGTTGGCCAATCCATGTTCTTTGGGATTTCCTTCTTCATCCAATTCACTGTGTAATCTGGAAAATTCATGGTCCAATTTCAAAGATTCCGATTCATCTATCACTAGACTATAGACCTTGATTTCACGGGCTTTAATTGGAACTGGTAAAGGAATTCCCTTACGAGCGTAATCGTAGAATGGCAAACCATTGATTTTAAGAGCAGAGAAGATAGGCGGTGTTTGTTTCAAGTCTCCCACGAATTTTGGGCCTGTTTCTTTGATCATCTCCTTGGTAATATGATCGATTTTGTTCTGCGTGATGATCTGACCTTCTGAGTCTCCTGTAGTAGTTGAAATTCCCAATAAAGCTCTGGTTTCATATTGTTTACGACATTCATTCAAGTAAGGTTGCAACTTCTTTGTTCCAAGACCCACACCAATTACCAAAACTCCACTTGCCAAAGGATCCAATGTACCACCGTGGCCAATTTTCACCTTAAGATCTCTAATCCGCTTGGCCACCTTGGTTTTAGACCAAGTTTTATTGGAACTGAGGTCATATGCCATCTTATCTCTGGCCTTTTTCATGTCCTCCGAAAACACCTCAGACGCAGTGAAGATCTTCTGAATCTCTCCAATGAACTGGGAAGATGAGATCCCGGATGGTTTATGTACAGCAAACACTCCGTCCATTGCTAAAGGTCTGAATCTGAACATGTTCAAATTGACCTCATCGCATTTTTGATGATGGGAGCGTGGAGTGCGGTACCATAGGACGTGGAGTTTTATGGAAGAACAAAAAATGTCAGAAAGGGTTGAAAAAGTGAGCAAATGCTTCAATTGAATGGTACATATCAATTTAGGAAGAAATATTAACGTGTTGGTTATATTGAATATACAGATATAATTCAAAATTGGAGTTTATGATTGCTTCATTCGTGAAATGAGGAATATCAGTCGTGCTGTAATGAGGTTTCTGGCAAAATGGAGCAATCACCATATTCTTTCACCGACAAGTTACATTATATATGTTACATTTTGTGGTAGCCCAGAAATATACGGAAAAAAGATGTACATTGTGAATGATTCCCCGAAATGTAACGGAATCCCATGGATTTAGGTCCAATATGGAAGAGATAAAGAAATTATAGAGGGTGGCCCAGTTAATAAATTTAGATGAAAATATTAACGGTTAATCTTCAAATTAACTGATGGTTATGGTTATAAAGAAAATGCCTTCATTGGTAATGCAATTAATGTAATGGACCAGCCATTATGCCTCGACGGGAGGAAAGGGATTATTCTTTGGGGGCTGGGCGAGGAATCTGGAAATCTAGCGACAAGTATGCCGAGTCTTTTAAAGGAATTATTCTAAGACCGTGGACTTTCTTTGCAAGGTTCACATTGATGACTGAGTCGATATAAAGGTCCAAGGCCAATAATTTCCTTTTGGATGATGTATTCACCATCAACGAGTATGAGCCACCTGATAATACGTCTAAGATTCCATCAAACACATTGAAATAGGACATTGGGTTCAAGGCCTCGAAGATCCGGCTGTTGATTGTGGTGATGATATCGGTGAATTCCTGATCACTCAATAGGGAGGGGACCAAAGGAGTCAAAGAAGTATACCCAAACCAGTTGTTGTCAAACGCCCCTCCCAACTCGTACTTTTCTTCTGCGTTGCTAGTTAATGCTGCTGGCTCCTTGCCAGGTATGTGTAAGGAGAACTGGGGGATAAGATCAGAGGACCGGATGGTATCATAAACACGTGGAATACGTACGATTCTGGTGGAAGAATACTGTAAAGAATTCTCGGCCTCGTATGTATTCGGAAAGTGGTTGATCACTAACGAAGTGTCTATGGCTGTGGATTGATCTGTATTGTAATCATTGGTAAGAAACTCATGATAGTTGAAGAAGAGTAGCTTATCTCTAGCCGGAGTTGTTGATGCTTGTGAATCGCTCTGGTACTTAGTGCTAGGACTGTTATTAGTTGACATAGCTGAATATATTGCTAATACTGCTAATACAATTCACCTGATGGATGTTTGTAGGCCAATTAATTTTGTAAGAGTTGTGAGGTGCATAAAAATGTAGATAATTTTGATAAAAAATGATTCCGCCCAGGATCGAACTGGGGACGTTCTGCGTGTTAAGCAGATGCCATAACCAACTAGACCACGCAACCATTTCTTGAAATACAATTGTAATGTATAAATATTACTCTATAACCTTTGAACACTTTGCTACTATTGAATCACTATTAAACTTCGGTAACCCGAAATAAAGTATTTTGATTAATTAATGGTGCAAAATGTCCACTCAGAGTAGTGTACAATGGTGGTATTAGTTTGGCAAAAAAACTTTCAACAGAAGCTTTTTGACTTCTTTAAATTGCTTATTGCAAAAAGAGTAGAAATCATCAGTCATAAGGTGTAGGTATCAAATTGATTTTTATAAATGCCACTGTCATTCTCTGCAGTTGTCAATGAAATAACCTCTTTAATTTACGTGATTCTAGTTCGTACTTGAAGAGAACCAGTGGAGAATTAAAACTTACAAAGACACCACTGATCTAAATAAGGTTTAACCAACATATAAGAGCAAACCAAGTTAATATTGTTTTGAAGTCTTTCAATTTATAGTGTTTTTAATAAGGGAAGTTCAATTCTTCGAACCCTAACTGTTCAACCATGGCATATGTGCGGCGCACGACCCAAGACTATATAAAAGAATAATTTACGCAGTTTTTTGTGTTAACAAAGTTTTCTTTTTCTATGGTAAGTACCCAAATACACAGCAAAATGATGATTTTGAGTCCAAAGGACTCCTCAACAAACCCAGCTCAGTTGATATAAGTTTATGATAAGAAGGTTAAGATATCTGATTTGCTTAAATTGGAACACTACTAACTTCCAGCGCAGAAATGAGTCTAGTGAAAAATTATCCAGTAGTTTCTGTATATCAAAAGGCAAGGTCAACGATATGGTTGCATAATTGGTAACTGCTAAGTGACCAAGTGGTTACAAGCTGATCATATTAGTCCCTTGGTGATATTTATTTTTATCTTTGGTGTTTACGTGGCCGTGCTCGAACTCAATATTTGTAGCGTAGTTATTCTTTGCCATTATTATTTCCGTTTCCATAAGAGAATTATTGAATCGAATGGTCGAGAAAGCTCTAATTGCACTGGATAATCAGAGGGTGATAAGAAATCACAAATAGTCTCCATCCTAGTTTTTCTCATTGGTTACTAACTTTCGAGTGACTATGGTTGCCGGACAATCTTTCGGTTTAATTGGCAGCTTCTGATAAAGCTAGCAGAACTAAACTTGCAAAAAGTAAAAACTACATTTTCTGGCTACCTTTTATGGCGGTTTGTGCCCAATTTTTCTTGGAAGTGAAAATGGTGAAAAATTTCTGTAATTTTTATCCAATTCATTGTGCATCCTAAATATTCTTGCTACATCAATATGGTTCCAATTTTAATCTATTTTCAAGCGTTTACTAGAACAATTGAGAACCTATTCTAGTAAAGTTGGGGTACTTCCTAGCAATGAATGTTCTGCTGCGAATTCCTACTAGTTAAATCCGTCAATATTGATGAACTTTACTCTCGATCTTTCTATATTTTTAGAAGAACTCAAGTAAGCTGTATAAGATCGAATTCTATTCTACTGAATTGTCCAAGCTTTACTATTAGCTGTAATATTGTAGAATCAGAAAACTGGGCCAAATCAAAGCAGTTCAAATCCAATATAATTCTCAGTCTCACTGGGGAACTCGCACTGAGTGGAAAAATTTTAGCCAACTTTTCACCATCTCCATCCACTTGTTTCCATCAACATGATTCCTCTTAGACAAAGTGTCTATAGAAACTTGACAAGGACCAACCTAGTAAAGGTTAGAGCACAGGGCATAATAATCAACCGTTGCCAATCGGTTTCATCCAAGTTGAGCCCTGCCCAAAATGATGCCAGTACCCCAAATGGACCGTCTAACACTACCAACTCGGCACCTCCAACCAATGCTAAATCTACCAAGGCACCAGAAGCCAGAAGACGCGCTCCAGTAAATTCCAAACTTCGTGATGTTACCAATCAAATCAAAGAAGTTGTCAAAAGCTCTTCAAATGACTTGTCAGAATCAGTGGAGATCTTGGAAGAAGGTCTCCAGTATTTGAGAGAAATCCAAGTTTCTGAGAAGATTCCTGACAGGGTTCTTTACCATGAATTCCAAACTGTGACCACAGATCTCTTGTACAAATCCATCATCAACGAATCATCAACAAAGCCAACAGATATCATTGACATTTTGGTGCAATACAGAGTTGCACACAGATACCATTTTGTGCTTGTGGTCACCAGTATGTTGAAAAATGCCCGTACTGACACTGCAGCTTACCAGAATGTTTTGAAATTATGGGTCCAAAGCGTGGAATCTTCAAAGGCTATGGATTTCCACTACTCCAACCCTTACGTCATTAAAGAAGCTGGTATCGAATTCAAGGGATTCCACCTCGTTAACCTTGCCTACTTTTCCTTCGTCCAATCTTGTCTCCAAGAAGGTGTCAAATACAATGCCTCAGATGCTGTGAGATTACTCCAATCAGAGCCCCCTTCCACCTTCTTTGTTAAAGGAACTTTGGCCGACTTGAACTTGTTGAACGACCTCAATAAAGAATTCCAAGCATTCCTCAAAGTTGTCCAAACTGATTCTTTTGAAAATTTGGATCCTAATGGCCCAGTTGCTTACAAAAAAATCACCAATGCAACCGAAAGAAAGGACCCAGCATTCTTGTCTAGAGTCTACACTGAATTGTTGGAAGCTGGTAAGAAAACGTCCAAGTCATTGACTGAGGCTACAATGAACAGAATCATGAAGGGATACTTGGAGTGTGATAAACCGGAAGACGTCTTCAGCTTGTTCCAATCAATGCTTCAAAACGGAATTGAAAAGCCATCAATTGCCACCTGGGAGCTTGTTTTGAGAGCCATGGGTCACCCATCCTACGTTACCAAGAGATCCACCAAGAAGCAAATTATCAGTGAAAATATCGACAGAACAATTGAAACCATTCTCAGCAATGAAACTGAGTTGACTCCAAAAACATTATCAATTATTGTTGGTGCCTTCGCTAACTTGAATCAATTCGATAAGGTTGAACAATACTTACAAAGATTCAGCACTGAAGGTGAAGGTTCTTTGAAGATCATTAACCCTACTAAAAACAATATTTTGGTAGGACTTTTGTTGAACAAGAAAGTGGAGGAAGCAGAAGCAAAGTTGAAGGAGTTTATGGAAGATGGAAGTGGATACATTCCAATCACTGCTACCATGAACACCTTCTTGGGTTACTATGCCAAAAACAAGAATTACAAGGCAGTGGAAGGAATTATTGAATTCATGAAGAAGTATAACATCCCAGAAGAAGTGGCCACATACACCATTATGATTGATATATTCTTCAAATTACACCGTGAAAAGGGATTGGCTCCTAATGTGGACCAAATCTTGAGCAGTATTACCAAGTCCAGCAGTGTTCAATTGAACGATTTCACATACACAACATTGATTGATGGGTTAGTTAAGGATGGTAACAATCTCGAAGCTGCCAGACAGATCTTCGAAGGAGCCTCCAAAAAGTATAAATCTTCTGCCCAGCTTTTCACTTCCATGTTAAAGGGAGAATTGGACTTTGGATTGGTTGCCAACGCTGAAGTGATTTTCGACCGTTACATCAAGAATATCAACAATGATACTAGAGTATGGAATATGATGATTACAGCGTTATTATCCAAGCATGAGGACTTGGCCTTGCAGTACTATGAAAACATGAAAAATCAAGCAAGTTTGAAGGTGGAGCCAAATTTTTTCACCTATTACTATCTTTTTAGTCATTTCATCAAACGGGGAAATAAGGAAAGACTCCAATACCTCGTGGATGAATTAAATAACCAAAAGCCCCGCGAATTTGGCTCTGAATTACCAAGGCTCTTACAACCGTTGATTCAGGACTACAATTTTTCAAGAGAGGTATTGGACCAGATTAAGCAATAACCATGTAAATAGAATGTAAACTGCTGCCCAATGTACATAATAATTAAGAAATAATGTAGATTAAGTTCGAGGTGGTCACCTGGTGGTATGAACGAGGCTTCGCTAAAGCTTTAGGTTGCATATGCCGTAGGTATGGAGGGTGATGTAAGAGAGATGTAAGGGCAGACAGGACTACCAACAATAGAATGGGGGAAGGGTTGGGAGTGTAACTGGAGGTTGAGGGAATGCGAGTATCAGCCATGCTGTACAGGGAGTGGAATTAGTTCAGAGCAATCGGAGACATTTTATTGTTCGGCAAAACTCAGGGATGGTTAGGTGTAGATTCTTTGAAGATGGAAATAACCGCATTTAAGTACGAGGCTGAAGCAACGACGACATTTGTTAAACAATAAGAAAACTTTCCACCGAAATAATTGAAACCAAACAATTTTTAAGGTTCTTATTGCAGGATCATACCAATGAAGTAAAATTGACTAGGCTCAGACACTTAAATGCGCTGGCTAGGGATCCGAGATTTCCTTAGACCAAATGAAATCTGGACCAGATTGAAGTTAAAGCCTCCCAATTCCATGGGAACGCACGGAATGTTTCGTATCCCATGCCACCTCATGATGGTTCAATGTTGTTCCGAGAAGTCCCCCATGGCTCTTTTCCACAAAGGGACCCCCCAACGACGGAATCTGGCGTAGGCACTGCCCACACTGTCCAAGGCCGGTCTGGTGTCCAACATGAAAGCAGGCATACCGGTTTCTTCATCGTCAGGGGCACCATAATAGTCGATCACGTAACGTACTTCTTTCCAATTGTTGTTTTGGCCCATACTTCTCAATACTGTCCAGTCATGTCTGTCGAAAGGGGGCACGGTGTTGAAGGTTTCGGGGAACATCTTGCCTAACCACATGTACATACGAGCTCTTGGCGACATGTCGTGGGGTCTGCCGGTGAACTTCAACAACCGGGGCTCCACCTTGGATTCTTTGGTGAATTCATTTTCCCAATCCAAGATTTGGATCCATGCCCCTTCATTCAAGAAATTGTGCACCTCCACCATAGACTCCACTGCCTCTTCGGGAATGCCATCACCCTTGCCTTTTCTTAACATGGCATTGAGCATTTGCTGGGGCGAAGGATATTCCCAGAGCCCATCATCTTCAGTGGTACCTCTGGGGATAGAGGAGATGGTTCTTTCGGTCGAAAGGGTGATTTTCTGTCCTGGAGCCTTCTCTGACGAAAGAAGAGGCATGTTGTTCATGGGATTGAGCACTTCACCTTGAACAGGACATTCTTGGGGTGTTCCGGATCCTTGTGCCGTTGGTGTGTGGTCAATAGGGCACGCTGATTCGGGGTTTTTGGGGGGTTTTACCGGGCATGCGGAGGGCTGAGGGTTATGGTTGATGGGACATGCGGACGAGGAGGTCGAAGAAGCGACGGAAACGGAGGG
This sequence comes from Suhomyces wounanorum, assembly GCA_030568695.1. Taxonomy (NCBI): domain Eukaryota; kingdom Fungi; phylum Ascomycota; class Pichiomycetes; order Serinales; family Debaryomycetaceae; genus Suhomyces; species Suhomyces wounanorum. The sequence goes on from JAJMGL010000020.1 coordinate 172,508, forward strand.
ATCAGTCCAAAACCATCCCATATTGCACTAGAGAAGTAGTTGTAGAGTTGGATAATTTTCAAGATGGGGTCACGTGAGACCCGATTTTCTTAATAAGCGAGGGTCGTGTACCGTGGCCAGGGGTGAGATCACCTGGTGCGCCTCACTCAGACAGACACACAGACACACAGACAGACACACAGACAGACACACAGACAGACAGACAGACAGAAAGACAGACAGACAAATGCCAGTATCTGCACCTACCACCGCTATTGTTATGAGGATCGACCGGAGGTGTTAGCCGAATAGGTTGCCACCTGCACTAAGTGGGCGCATGTGCTTCCACATGCATGCAGCCAACAGACACTGCATCCCACGGTGACTGCATAGTGACAGCAGCGGACACTACAGAAACGCAACCAGTAAAAGTCTGTGCTGTGCTGTGGTTCTTCACTTTGGCCGTGAGATGACACACAAGCGCAATTCATGTTGACGGACCACCTGCCAGAGGAGGGGACCCGGCGTTTGCTGTGGACGAATGCAACCTCCACCAGCCCCTACAGGGGTAACGGAACTCCTAGGCAGAAAAGGCATGGAAAATAACCCATTTGGTATGGAGATAATTATGTGGTGGAGAAAGTGGTGTGTTTGGAGGGGGCAGTCTGTTAATGGATGCGGCCAACGGTGGTTGTGTGCAGGATGCCACCCTGGTTATCTGGGGCAGCCATTACACTGGCAGACAGGGCCACGAACATTGCATACCAAAGGCAAAGCCCCAAGCTGCAATTCCCAAGCCCCAAGACCAAAGGCCATAGGCCAAAGGCCAAAGGCCAAGTGGGGGAT
>JAJMGL010000021.1:0-168956 GCA_030568695.1 Suhomyces wounanorum
TACTTTGAAACTTGAATTTCCGTCTTTTTACAGTCTGTTGTTGAGGTCATATTAATGAAATGGTATAGCTGATATCACGATAGTTGTGATCTCATTACACTCAAACACTTCGTACCGACGGAATACTCATCCTTCGCCATTCTTCCAACATCATCACTAACATATAGATACGGACAACTTGTCAGATTAGATATCCCTCCTCCCAGAACTGACGACGGTGAAAAATATGCATTTGTGGAGTACAAAGATTACGAAAGCTGCGAGAAAGCTTTGGAGTTAGATGGCAAGACCCTTCCTTGCTCCTTGTCAGGAGGATTGGTTGTACAAATTGCCAGATCCGACCCTTATAGTACCAGAAGAGGTGCCTTCAGAGGCAGAGGTAGCTACGGTTACGCCCCAAGAGGCAGAGGTAGCTACGGTTATGGTCCAAGAGGTGGCTATGGCTATGCTCCTAGAGGCGGTTATGGCTACGAAAGAGGTGGTTACGGTGGCTACGGTAGAGGTAGTTACGGTGGCTACGGCAGAGGTGGATACGAAGGAAGAGGTGGATATGAAGGAAGAGGTGGATATGAAGGAAGAGGTGGATATGAAGGAAGAGGTGGATATGAAGGTGGAAGAGGTGGATTCAGAGGAAGCTACAGAGGTAGCTACAGAGGTGGATATGAAGGTGGTAGAGGTTATGACGGCAGAGACGAATTTGCTGAAAGAGATTACAGAGGTGAACGTGGCCCAGAAAGAGACTACGACTACAGAGGAGATCGTGGCCATGAAGGTGAACCCGCATATGACCCAAGAGACGATAAATACGGTGGTCAAGAAGACCATGACCGTGAACCAAAGCATTCTCATGATGACGTACGTGAAGCTCGCGAAGAGCGTGAAGGTCGTGAAGGTCGTGATTTCAGTAGAGGAAAATATTCTAGGTCCCCATCCAGATCACCCAACAGAGCAAGAGAAAGAGAAAGATCCAGATCTCCCGAACGTTACTAAACTTTTCCAATCCTTATGCATCATGCTAGCTAAAATTCCCACTTTTACACATCAAAAGATTTCAAATCCGTATTTCATGTATCAATCATTGTAACTATCAAATCATCCGATAATCCATTATTAATCATGTAGTTTCAAAATTCATTATAATTAACTTCCTAATCTCAAAACTTATAATCTGGCAATTTATTCAAACGAATTGACCTCCAATCAATATGATATCTGTAACACAACCACCTTATCATTAACTTTGTATGGGAGGTAACTACATTAACTTGTATCAAAATCAATTCATCCTAAACTATTCATCTAATTATGGTGAGGTAAACTAACCTTGTAAACCAACCGGGGATGTCCCTAATATAGTGGCACCAAAAGCAATATTTCTCATCGTTGGACTACGTTGACTTCTGTTGGAAGCCTTAGACATGTTACGCAAGCTCACATCTCTCAAAGTTGAAATTATGCAAGTCAAGATTAGAGTGTCTTCATCGATTGACAATGTGCTATCTAAGTCAATGGAACCATTAGACTCTTGGTATAATTCAATCTTTCCAGATGGAGTGAACTTTTTTGGAACTAAACCACTTGAAATCACTATGTCCTTGTAAATACCAAAAGGCGGTAAATTATTACTGATATGCTTGGTCAAACTTTGTTGAAGGTATAAAGATGGCTCCATATCGGTTAAAATAGGATTTTGGGGGTTAGGTACGGGGTTTGATATCTCACCCTGTTCTTCATGTTCAATTTCTGTAGTCAGTTCAGGTTCGGTTTCATTTGCCCCTTTCCGTTTGATGATTTTCAGAATTTCAAATCCAGCTTCTTTCTCGATAACATCATCACACAATGATGGTAAGTCCTCATCAATGATTAGCAATTTGAAATCCGGGGCGCTGGTAGAGGTGAATGTATTCAATATTGAAGTTCCTGTTATTCTGAATCTTGTTCCCTTATAGTTGAAATCACTAAAAGGTTTTTCAAGATTCATAAATAGGAGGACTTTCTGAATAGTTTTTCCTTCTTCATTGTAGAATTGGAAATGAAACCGTCTGGTTTTCTGTATGAACTTTGAATGTGCGGTACAAAACGTATAAGATTCATAGTCATCAGCATCTGAGGCTTGTGAAGTAACGTCTGGCTTAGGAGTTAATGGTACCTCTTTATACTTCTTAAATGTTGCGTAGGGTGTTGTTTTACGGATGGCCAAGAACGGTACATTCATCTTAAATAATGGCATTCCAATACCGGACTTTTTAAGTTCAGGAGAGATAATATGTGATCTAGTATCAACTGTATAATTAGCCAACAGCGAGAGCTTGGAGTTGCTGACACGACGGTATGAATTATGTGATCCTTCAAAGACCACAGTCAGGTCTTTGGCTGGTTTGATCACACGAGTTTGTTTAAACACGGTGAAGGAATTGGGTGAAGGGAATATGTAAACTGAATTCTTCATCAATTCATTCACCATGATTATTTCACGTTTCGTTTTGAATGCCGACATTTCATTGTTCATAATCAACACATTGTGAGCCGTTGCTGTCTCATCAACGATAGTCATGACCTCATCTGCACTGTCGACATCATTGGCTTCAGGCACTCTTTCTTTAAGAGGTACGCTATTCTTCCTAGCTTGTAACTTTTGTTGCTCGAATCTTGCTCTTCGTAAGACAAAGGGGTAGAACTTCGTGAAGTTGTCCTCGTAAGTGGGTTGGAGTTCGTTGCGGTTGAATTTCTCTGTGATTAACGTTTCTGCTTCAGACAACGCAACGGATTGTGTTGGGGATAATCGTGGGTTCAAATCATAACCATCATCGATCCAATCTGTGGCTTGTGAGTACAAGCTAGCAGTATCAGAGTTGGAGTAGATCATTTCTCTCAGTGATGCAATATTTTCTGATGCATTGGCGGAGCTGGTGGGCCCGCTAGCAGATTTTTGTCGATTCTTGTTGAAGATTCCCATTAGTTCTGGTGGTAATGACCCTATGAACTAATCTCGTAATAAATCTGGGGTATAGAAAAGTCAATACCAACTCACCAGCAATTTTTCAATTCAAATTCGATCAAAAAAGGACGAACAGGAAATTCGATATATTGGACAAAGTAGATTCTTTCCCTAGTTCTGAAGAACATATTGACATTAGATAGCTAACTGGCTAAATACTGCTTAGAAATCATCACGTGTAACTATAGGGTATATTAGAGATTGACAATCCCGGTTCAGGCGCAAGTGCATCGAAGTTTAGAGCATATACCGTTTCTTCATCTTGGTGGTATTTTTTCATTAGTGGTCACAATTCACAGAAGGAGCTCATTTTTGCAGGTTATGGTGAGTATCTGGTACATTTATCAAACTGGTTTATGGTGGTTTTCACTAGAAGCTTTATGGGGATAGAAGCTAAGGATACATTGAATGTCCTCCATATTAGATAAGGTAATCTTGAGTCCGAAGATGGTACGGCACCAAGCGATGCATAATTCCGGTGTAGTATGGGCAATTCTGGTTAGATTTCCGGAGGTACTCCCCAATTAACGGGGAAGTTACTTCGTGAGATGTCTCCAAGGCATCCTAGAGAGTGGGGAATAGATAGAGTATGATTAGGCTGGTATGGGTCTAGCGACATTTCCTACACCAATTGCGGTTTCACTGAACCAACTTGCAGAACTAGTTTGGTGATGTAGATTGTTCTGGCAACTTTTACAGGTACACCCTCGTAAATATGCATATATAATTTAAGGTGTAATCCACTAGAGAGATCCAATCTTGGGTGTTATACTAGTGACATATAGCTCCGATTTATAGTTTATGTGCCAGTTATTCCTAAAACAAGCATGCGATGTTTGACCTTCAGTTTCATCGTTATGTAATTTGGGAGAAATGCTATCAACGATTCACTTACACTATCCGCTTTTTACCAAGGACACAAGGAGAGTTTTGAATATCATTCAAAAGTACTCCTTCGAATATTTACTCTAATTCTTTTTCGTACTTTTCCATATATTATTGTCTAAAACCCATATTTATACATTACTGCTTCAATAGCTTACACATACTTTACACTTGACTCCATTTCCACCTCAACCGAGCGAGGCCCGAGCTTGAACAGATTCAACACACTGTTTTCTTTGTCTTCGAATTGTTCCAATCCTCCAAACAGCTTCTTCCCATCTCTTTCTGGACTTTGGATATTCATGGCATTAGAATCTACTAAACGACGCAATTTGGTCGTTTTAGTCAAGCTCTTAATCAAATGATCCTTGTCCTTGAGTAATTCTTTCAATTGAATGATTTCTTCTTCTTGATCTTTCAACAATTCCTCGTATTGCTTGTTTGTAATGTGCTCTGCAGGAGCCTTGCTAGATGTACTTGGGTTGCTCTCGATCAACGACAACAGCTGTTGGGTATTCTGAACCACCTTTTCAAGATGGCCTATGTAAGATTTTTGTTCATCCATTTCATAATTAACACGCTTGTAGAAGTCTTCCAAGTTTGCCATCATCAACTGCAGAGTATCAGAACCTGAACCCAAAATATCGTTCAAGGTATCATTCTTCAAAATCACAGTTTCAGTTCTTTGGAGATCTGTTAATCTAGTAAAATGTTCAACCTTCTCATTCAAAACTTTATTTTCCGCTTCTAGTTGAGCAATCTTTAATTTCTGGTGTGCAGAATCTTCTTCCGATAACGGAATAATTCCTTCTGGCTGGAAGCCATTCATCTTCAAAACTATCAACTCGTTCTTTTGTAACTCGATTGTCTTCTTCAAATCTTCTATTACTCTCAAAGATTCAACGTTACCAAATGTAGAAGACTTATTCTGTTGGACATGCATCACGATATCTTTAGCTCTAGCAGCAAATCTTAAAGTATTGTATGTCTCAGATATCACTTGTTGATTACTTGAAAATGGTGACCCTATATGAATGGTACATAAGATCAGGATCAAAGAAGATCCTGACAATGCTGGTTGCAATAATCTTGTGAGTTTGGAGTCTCTGTATGGAATGTGATCGGTATTACTTGAATTAGGCATGGATGAAGCCAAGGATAGCTTGTTGATCACAGTAGATAAGGCTAAAAGTGACTTATTGATGAAAGATCCTTCTTTTCTTCTTTCTAAACTGGACACGGCTCTTTCAGATCCTGCCAAATCACACATCGATAATGTGGAATGGGTTTCGGTATTCGTGGATAAATCTATTGTTTTCAATTTAATTTGGAGAATGGAGTGTGATCTTGAAGACCGGGTATTGAAGTCAGTGGCACTAGTTTTACGGTTATTGTCACCTTTGGAAATCAATTGTAATAACTGTTGCTTGGATGCGATAGCTGGGGAAGAAATTCCAACTATCTTTGTTCCATAGACCGGATCGTCTCTAATCTTTAATTCAGATTGGGTAGCGGAAGATTGAAGCAAGTCAATAATCTTCTCGTTGTAGATTTCCAAGTAACTCATTTGGATGTGGTGCTCCGAGCTAATAGTTTGTGACTCGATTTTGTCAAAGATAGCATCAACTGCCAAAGGTACAAATCCTGGGTCCCTTTCTGAGCCTCTCATAGAAAATGTTTTACCAGACCCAGTCATACCGTAGGCAAAGATGGTACCATTAAATCCCTCTTTAAGGAACTTACTCACGATAGGTGAGCACGACTTTTCATACACTTCCTTGTTAGACAACGAGGTATCAGGATCATATACATGGTCGAAATTGAAAGATGATTGGTCTGTTGTGTTGCAAATGGTACCACTATGGGATGCTACTTGCCAGGGGCTTGCTTGGGTGGGATCCATACTAAATGGATTTGGTCTTATAGACACGGTGATGGTTCCACTGTATGGTTCTGCTCTCGAAGAAGATAATGGGGTCGAAGGACGGCTACCAAAATGAGACATAGCAGAACTAGGACGGGAGCGGGGGACTGAGGTCAAAGGAGAGCTTGGACGGTGTGTACGTGATGGAGGTCTTCTTAAATCGGTTGCATTAAAACGAGATTTGGAGGTCATGGGGCTTGAAGGACCTGCAGATCCAGACCCGTTGAAGGATCCTAGTGACGACCTTGATCTCATCGGTGTTCTCTGGGGCAAAGACATCGTTAGGGGTGATTGAAAGGAAATATCCAGATATAAACGGATTGACTATGTTGATGATGATTTTGTGTCATTATTTAGATACTAAATAGGGAAAGTAATGGATATTTGGTTATAAAAAAAGTGTGAGGAAAACGAAAGTGTGAGGTAAACGAAAGTGTGAGGTAAACGAAAGTGTGAGGTAAACGAAAGTGTGAGGTAAACGAAAAGTGTGAGGAAAACGAAGGTTAGTTACCATCAGACCGTAAATTCAAGGTGAATAGTGAAGTTGATGTAGATAACTAGTTGTTTCGACTTTAACCATTCTTTGGTGGATACACTACTGGGTACTACTGATAAAGGACTTCACCCAAAAATTTGATGGTAGATTTAAATTTGTATTACTTGGGAATCCTGGTGGTGAAAAGTTTACAATACTGAAAGAGCGCAATTTGGACTTTGACATTACTACCGATGTCTGGTTGATTTTTGGATACAACGGGTGTATGACATGTTTCCAAACTTTTGAAATTGTATCATCCAGAATGTTGATACTGAAACCTACGTAGTTTGGGCTGTTTCAACAAAAGAGACCTCGATCAACTTTTACCGGGATGCATAGGGTTTCAGTACTGTTGTAACTTCTGTTGAAATTACCAAATGTTGCGTGAATTATCGATGCAACTAGGTTTATCGATAGTAACTAAATTAGCAAGCACTATCATAGCATCCAGCTTCGTTGTAGAAACTTTCAATATCAATTTGGGTCGATTTTAGGACTTATTATCTTTCTTTGATGGTTGAAAAAGTATGGTACTTTGGGATCCTAAAAAGTCCTCATGGTACTGGTGAAACAATAAAATCCGAGGGAAAGTCTCCACTATTCGCTTCATGAAGGTTTTCAAAAGATTATGGAACCAATCTTCGATGTTCTTTTTACCTTGGAATCATTGCCTTTCTCATTTTCTGAAAACTAAAATTACAAGTTTAAGAATAGTATCTAAAAAGAGTAGCTCACCATAAGCATTAGTGTAGAGTTTCATGTTCTTTTTATAATTGAATACATGGTCGCTCGGTTATGTCTTTGGTGTACGTTACTGTCCATCCTGGATACTTTATCCCTAGTTTCCCTGTGTCGAATGCACGCTTTACTAACACTGCTGAATGTAAATGTGAAAAATGCACAGTAAAACTCAATCTCGCCGAAACTTTGGGGCCAAAGTAAAGTACTTTTCCGAACTTCAGCAATTCGTGTTTTAATGCTGAGAAATCAATGTTTCTTGAATAATGTGATTCGGCATCGGGGTAAAAGAGCTTGGTACTGCCTCGTGAAAACTTCCCTTGAACCTCCTGAGAAAAGGTTAAGCATCTTCTTTGGCTTAATTTCGAACCTTCAAGGCTTTTATACACGTACAGATGAACTCTAACATCTTCATTAATTTCCTTTTCCCATTCAACAAAGAGCTGCTGTCCGCATACTATGTATTGCCCATTTGCGCAATACTCGAAAAAGTTTTGTGCATCTTGTAAATGGAGAAATCGAAGTTTTAACCTATTAATGATTCCCTTTTCAAGAGTAATGCTTTCTAATGGTCCTCCACACACCTGTGAAATCAAACTAGAAATAGACATGCTTGAAGGGATTTTGTTTAGGACGAGAACTTTTGTATAGTTGTTGTCAAGATTTTCTATGGAGCTGGTGATATGAGCTGAAGCAGTTTTGGAGCAAGTTATATCTTCATGATCGAAGCTAGTATTTAAAAGCTTGTAGAATTTCGATGATTCAGTGACGTACCCTTTGTCAGTCCAAAATGCAATGGTTTTTGAGCAGGAGCGAGCAATTTTCTTGATTCCGTTTTCATTTTTGATGGATCTTAGAATAAATGGTTTATTTGCATCTGTGTACTGGACAGATTTTGTTTTCTTTGCTGGATTTCGTACATTGCTGAAGAATCGAGTCCTATTCCAACTACTGCTGGGGGTACTGAACATAGCAAGATTATCATCGATTTCGCAGCCATTTCACAGATGTGGATTGGTAAACTTAAGCATAACATGAAATAATACACCTCAAATAATTATTACAATATGTTTTAGAGAAGCTTAAAACTATTTAAAAAGAATAGAAAACTTTTAGATTATTTCTTGGGAAGTGATTTCATGGATCGTTGAACGGGAATCGTATCTATAATTATTATTTACTGATAACTACATCGAGAAGATGGATCTGTTATTAAATTTCAAAAAAAACTAAAAAGTTAGTCTGATACTTAACTCTCCTGGAAAGCCTGAATAATAATTGGAAATATTTTATTTTTAACTTCCGGTTTAAGGAGTGTGTACAAGTTCGAAAAACATTATCAATTCTTCTTGCAATTGCTTTTGCAATCAATTTGACAAGTTCAATGTACCTCATCACATCCTGCATGTACCACCAAGTTTTCATTTTAAAATATTCTACTGTCTGATATTATTCAAGATAATACGGATATTCAAGTCGATTCATAGGTCGATCTCAACTCGAAGATACCTAATGTCGTCCAATTTCACCAAAAGACCTCTTGAAGAGTCTTCGAATGAGGCATCCAAAAAGCTCAAGTTGGAGCATGATGAAAGAGCATTAAAGGTTGTGCAAGAAGACCAAGTTGGTATTACTTCCTACATTAACGAGAATAACCGTACAGATGGAGGCTTCATTGGAAGCATTAAGCAGCTTTACTCAGACTTTCAAGTCAATGAAATTGATTTAGACGGAAATGTTATCCACTTGTTGGATGAGGGACTTGATCTCGGAAAATCCAAAAGAGAACGTAGACAAGAGCTCAGAGAGCAAGAGAAGGAACTCACCAAAGATTTTTCACCAGAAGAACTCGAAGCTTATAAAGAAAAGAAAAGGCTTGAAGAAGAAGCCAAGAGGGCTGAAGAAGAGGCCAAGCCCAAGTACACCTTATCTAATGAGCATCGTCAAGAGCTTCTAACATTAATTACCGAAGCAGAATTGGCACAAGTGGAGGAATTATTTACTACAGGCAATAATATGACCACGACCACCGCTTTCGATGATAAACAGCAAAGAGGAAAATTGCATCAACTTTTTAGAGCTGCTTTCCAAGGACTCTTGGAAACGGTCACTTCCCCAGAAAATACTTTCAGAATTGCCATTGCTAAGAAAGGAAAAGGTAGAGGTAGCACTCATCCTCAAGAAAGTATGCATCACGTTGATGAAAATGGTTTGGTTAACTACGGATTGGGACCCTTTAAACCATACTTACAATTCACTGTTTACAAGGAGAACAGAGAGACTATGGAAGTTGCTTCAACTATTTCCAAACTTTTGAGGTTTCCACCAAAAAGTATCAACTTTGCTGGAACTAAAGATAGAAGAGGTGTTACCTGTCAAAGATTTAGTATTCACAGGGGTAAGGTTGTTAGAGTCAACTCTCTTAATAAAGCTTTGAAGGGTTCCATCCTTGGAGGTTTTGCATATTCTGATTCGCCATTGGGTTTGGGGGACTTGAGTGGAAACGAGTTTCTTATTACCATTAGAGATGTTCAATCTGTTCGTTCAACTGATAAAATCGAAGATGTTGTCGAAGATTGTTTCAAGTCATTGAAGGAAAAAGGATTCATAAATTACTACGGAATGCAAAGATTTGGATCGTTTTCCATTTCAACTCATCAACTTGGTATCCATGTCCTCAAGGAAGAATGGAAAAACGTGGTTGAATTAATCTTGTCTGAACAAGAAGTTGTAGCACCAGATTCTATTGAAGCCAGAAGGATCTGGGCTGAAACTTCCAATCCATCCTTGACTTTAAAGAAGATGCCTCATAGATTTTCAGCAGAAAGCTCTATTTTGAAGGTTCTTGAAAAGGAGACTCTTAACGATGACGAAGAATACGGATCCCAATCATATTTCAAGGCTATCATGGCCATTCCCAAGAACTTGAGAATTATGTATGCTCATGCCTACCAATCATATATTTGGAACATGGTTGCCACCAGAAGAATAGAGTTATTCGGATTGGAATTGCAAGAGGGTGATTTGGTGGTGGACAACGTCCCCATCGAAAAGGATGATGACTTCGAAGAAGATGTCGCTGTTTCAAGAGACACCAAGGTCAAGGCATTGACCAAAGAGGATATTACTTCAGGAAAGTATACCATTTACGATGTTGTTCTTCCTAGTCCGGGTTATAAGGTGGAGTATCCAACCAACGAAAAGTTGAGGCAAGTTTACGTTGATGTGATGGCCAAGGATGGCTTGGATCCATTCAAGATGACCAGAAGGGTCAAGGAGTTCTCCTTGACTGGATCTTACAGAAACTTGATGGCCAGACCAGAAAACCTTTCCTATGATTTGATTAAGTACAGTGGAGATGATGTTCCATTAGTCAAGACCGATTTGGAACTCTTGAAGGAGAAGAAGGACGGTGTTGAATCCTCAGAGCGTCTTATCAAGCCCGTTGGGGATGGTGACAAATTGGCTATTGTGTTGAAAATGCAATTGGGGGTCAGTTCCTATGCCACAATGGCCTTACGTGAGTTCATGAAGGCCGACACTGCCCGGTTTTCCAGAACCATGGTTAAGCCGGAGCAAACACAAACTCCAGTAGCTGAATCTCAAGTCGGAACTCCAGCTGAAATAGGAAATTGAATATTTAGATTTAGTTTGAATTTATTGCAACTAAAATACGTAGCTATGTACATTAGGATCCTGTAGTTAACAACTTAGAATCGTCCAAGATATTCAAAGTAGGAAGTGTAGGGATTTTCATCCAATCATGTTTGACTTGGTCCAAAAGAGAATAGAGTTTATTGTTCCGAGGTTATCTGAGGTGAAATGGTTGTGCATGTTGGGGCAGAGATGCATTCTTGACATTTTTGGTCTCAGTCAATCCGATTGGGTTGCTTTTATTTTGGGCTCTTTTCATGTTGGGCCCTCCAAATTTTGAGACCTTCGAACTTTTAACTCTCTTCATTAAGGGACTTTTTCTATTGATCTCTTTTTCTTGACACTCCCTCAATTTTGGCTTTCCTAATCTTCACTACAATTCCTAAGCCAATTTCGCAACCTATACAGTCACCCCACGTGATGCTAATTGTGGTATCAAGAACTTCCCCATGTTGGATATTGACCAATAATGACTACCAGATCCTTTTTGACCACTCTCACGCCTAATGCATTCAGGGCAATCTCCAGCGCTGGTCGTGATACTCGGGTGATCCCCATTGATGCTACTTGGTTCATGCCCAACAACCCCAAGGATGGCAGAACAGAATACCAAAAGGAAAGAATCGAAGGAGCCCGATTCTTTGATCTCGACAAGGTATCATTGCAAGGTAGCAAATTCCCACATATGCTTCCGGATTTTACAAGTTTTAGACTGGCCGCAAAGGAATTGGGAATCAATCCGTCCGATCATTTGTTGATATACGATAAGTCGGGTATCTTTTCTGGCCCCAGAGCTGCTTGGACATTTTCACTCTTTGGACATCCTAAAGTATACTTGTTGGATAGCTACACCACCTACAAGAGTGGAGAGTACCCAATTGACACCAAACCACCCAAGGCCATAACTCCGTCGGAGTCATACGAGGTGATTTCACAAGAGCAATTCCAGGAAAACTATAATAACCAAGTGATTGAATTTGAAGAATTGTTGGATTTGGTCAAGCACCATCAATTAGCAAAGGAATACTTTGCTTTTGATGCCAGATCAACCGATCGTTTCACAGGTGAAGCTCCAGAACCAAGACCTGGGTTGAGCTCAGGCCACGTTCCTGGATCCTTCTCATTGCCCTTTGGCAAAGTCCTCACTGATAAAGGAACCTTCAAAACAAAGCAAGAATTATTGCAAGTTTTCCAAAACGATTTTGGATTGGACCTTTCAAGTAAGGCATTCTTGGAGGACAAAAAGGGTATTATTGTTATGTGTGGTTCTGGAGTCACCGCAGTGATATTGAAATTCGCCATTAATCAAATCATTGGTTTGGATGTTCCTATTAGAGTTTACGATGGATCCTGGACTGAATGGGCAGAAAGGGCACCAGAGGAATACATTGAAAAAACTGCAATTCAGTAGATTCAGCAATTAATGATTCTACCAATGCATATGATGTGCAAGATTTGCATAATAAAAATGTATATATTGTATGATCATTAAAATAACAGCTAAACGCAAACTTGTAAAGAGGAACTGATATAAAACATCAATCAGAACCCATATCCATGTCGGAAAGCTCTGGAGATTGAACCAGGCTTGAAATTAAAGTGCTAATAATGACGGGAAAGCAATTGCAGTGATGAAGCATCCAAATTGTTATGTGAATTTTGATTAATCTTTTGGTTCGGTAATTGACAAATATTTATACTTTTTCTTTGTGATGTCATAACAGTCTTGCAAAGCAGCATCATCTACAAACCATGTTACCTTACCAGCAGCACCTTCATTGACAATGGAACTGGGTAAACCCTTTTCTGGTCTTTCCATAATTGTTCTCATGATAGGGGCCTTGGTCAAACCTTCAACGACGAAGGTGACTCTATTAGCGTGACATATGACTGGAATGGAGAGGGTGATTCTTTCCTCTGGGCCCGAAGGAGCTTTGGAAACAGGCATACACCATGCCAATTTTTCTCTCAATTGTTCACCATGATTAGGGAAGAGAGAGGCGATATGACCGTCGGGTGCACAACCCAAGAAGAACAAATCAAACATGGGTAATTTGACGGAGTCTTTCTTTGCAAAGTTGGAAATCAACAATTTTTCGTAGCTATCGGCACACTCTTGAGGATCTGAGATGAGCGACTCGTCGATGTGAAACACACGAGGCTTCTTATCGCCTTCGATTTTGTCGAAAATCTCACGTTTGGCCTGGCCATAGTTGGAGTCGGGGGATTCGAACGATACGAGACGTTCATCTGCAAAATACACGTCCCATTTGTCCCACTCGATGGAATCTTGATGGGCAAGAAGACCCTGGTGCAAGATCTTGATCAACGAACCACCGGAAATGGCGATTTTGAACCGCACTTCGGCCTTCTTCTTCTTTTCCTTCTTGAGCTTGCTGTTACCGTTGCCGTTGCCGTTGCCGTTGGGATTGGGGGAACCAATCAACTTGCTGGGCGAAGGCGACAACACCGACACAGAGCTATCGGTGGAGGTCAACAGGGGCCGCTGCAGGTCCTTGAGCGCCTGGATGTCTTCGGCGTTCAATGTGTTGTACAACGCAAGGTTCTGTGCCGAGATGACGTGGTCGGCCACTGCATCGGCCACCCCTGCAAACTCGGTGAACGAGTAGACCAAGGGAACGGTGGTGGTCATAGCAGAGAGGTGATCTCGGATGTATCGGGGGGTGGGGAGTAGCGAGGTTCAATTCCACCGGCGGACTGGTGGTGCTTGGAAGGTGATGGATGGATGAAGAATGGCTTGCTTAGACAAGATGAAAGGAGGAAGAACTTTCCGTGCTAAACAATTCTGGTGTCTTGGTGATTTGGTAATTTGGTAGAGAGAGAAAAAAACGTTATACGCACGATAAGGTGGCCAGGATGGAATGGAGCCGAGGGGATGACAATTGCTGAAATTGCTGAGGGTTTGCTGGGGGTGGTGGTGATGCTGCCTACACCACCACCACCGTCCACCGTCTGCCGTCCATCGTTGGCCGTCCGCCGTCAATTGACGTGTACTGGGTGGTTTCTACGGACCAGTAGCTTTGGGGTCGACCGTGGCCACCCCGGCACAGGAAACGGTGGCCTGTCGTCTGGTGGACAGGGTAGGGCCAGGGTGGCCGGGGAGTCCACCGTGCGAGGCCGAGCCGCACTGGTGCACCTCCGTAGCGAGGTGGTTGGAATGATGACTCACCAGGGTTGGCAGAGGATTCGCCAGTTGGAGTGCAGTTCGGTGGTGGGGCGGCGGGGGACGATGGGCATTTGTCGGGACACTTCGGCGTCGCTGGCGATGTCTGGCGGTGGCCATTGGCATTTTTAGCTTAAGCGCAATGACCTCGGCACCGGAGTACAGGGAGAAATTCGAGACATCCCAATGGAGGCCAATGCGGCCAATGCGGCCTATACGGCCAATGCGGCCAATGCGGCCCGCAGAAGGAGTTGGCGACTGCCGCTGGCAACTGCCTCCGGGCCGCCTGTGTGCAGGACGCAGCCCCCACAGACAGCGGAATTGAAGGGTTCGTTGCAGTCTGCAGTCTGCAGACTGCATGCTGCACGCTGCAGGCGACGTAGGTGCAGGAATGACGATCTATAGGAAGGCCAACCACTCCTCTGTAGCATGTAGCCAGTTCACTGTTGTTCTTGCTACGGTATCCAGGAGAACTGGCACCATCACGTGTACCACCATCAGGCAAATCCACCTGCAATGCCAATGACAGAGTCACGTGTGGGGGTTTGAGAATCCAAAAAGGTGGCAGCACTCCCCACACCACTCATTTCACCACTCATCACCTCTCCATCACAACTCCACCATGATCAACAACCACCTCGAACTCACGGTCCATTTGGCACTCAACTACGTGGGCTCGCTATATCCCAAATGCCCGCAGTTCCACCAGCAGCTTGTGTCCGACTCGTCCCGGTTGGTGCAGTACCTGTGGAAGGACGGCACCACCCAGTTGCTCTCATTGAGCGTGGCCCAATTGGACGATCAATTGATGGCCGTCAATTGGGTGTACGGCGTACCCAAGAACGTCGACACCGTCACCATCGACTGGGCCGCCCACGACATCGTGGACCACGACGTGGTGTTCCCCATCAACGAGATCAACCTCTCGAACGACTTGATCCAGGCGTTCAACAACCGAGTTCGCCACAGTATCAACGCCACCGACGCAATCAAGTCGTTGTTCGAACAAGCCATCGACCCTTCTCCCGAAACCGCCCACCATACAAAGAAACCCGACCCCAATAACAACGATGCCGATAGATTGCCACAGGCCAGTGCGATGGAGAGGTTGGACCCCATCGGCCTGTATCAACCTTCCAAACCGCGGCCAGCAGATATGCCGGACTTTGAGGATGAGCTTGAAATCAGGGCTCCACCCAGAAGTTCCAGACCCGACTTCTTACCCCCTATTGGCGACAGAGACTTGAATCCTCCCGGATTGCCCAAATACCCTGAAATGAAGCCATACTTGGATCCAATGGGTTCAGGTGAGGGTGGAATGCACCCCACAGCCGATCATCCATTGTTTGGAGGTCGTAGACAGAGTGGAAACACCTCAAGGCTTGGGGTTCCTCCAGGTGCCCGTTTCGACGATCCTTATGGTGAGGATAACTTGGAAGCCATGGGGTCTGGATTACCGGGCAATCTTCGTAGTCCTGGGTTCGGGGGACCTGGTTTCGGGGGCACGGGAGGATTTGGAGGCCCTGGTGGCCCTGGTTCGGGCTGGATCTAGAAGTAGAGCCACCAATTATCCATGACCCACTCAGTAGATATAATTTCACCTAAGATAGGCAATTTTCACTAATTTATCATCGATGTTCTTAATGCAAGAATATGAAAACCCCACCGATGTACTGTGACGTACCTTACCCCAGAACACATGAGATCAAGAACAAACGGGAAATCCAGGAACTCAGGGATGAAATGATATGTAACAATTGTAGTTGCTTAAATGGGAAAGTAATTTGGCCATAATTGAACGATTTTCATCACAAAGGTGGAGATGCTCATACAATCTCGCTAGAACAAACCAAACCAAACCAAACCAAACCAAACCACCTTACGATAGCCACAATCGACACCTTGAAAGTTACACAACTCCAGTCAAGTGTCACCCCCTGTCTCGGTTAGTATTACAGGGGGTATCAACAATGCTTCGGAAAACACAAGATGGATGAAATCTTGGAAGGGCTTGATATCCGAGACTACCTGCCATATTCAGTAATGATTATGCGCAACCAGTGGAGAAGTGGCTAAATAAACTGCTAAAAACATTGATTGCGAAACCTGGTATCACTAGGGTCTGGATACACAGCAAACTGCTACACATGCCAGAATACACATGCCAGAATACACATGCCAGAATACATACGCCAGAATACACATGCCAGAATACACAACACAGTGTACAGGGATGGGAGTTCTGGCCCTCCCATCAAGGTGGAATCCGGATTTAGAAAATAACCACTTGGTACCATTCCAATGTTATAATTAGCCATGGCAAAATTCACTTTGAAACGAAGTATGCAAAAATCATAGATCTTGCGAGTTGGTATTTGACATCGACCCATACTGGCGATCCCTCCCCCAAACATTGGCATAGTGTGGTTATCCAGCGGGTAGTGAAGCTAACTAGCATTAAAACTCACCCCAGAAAATACTGCGGAAATAATAACGAGAGAAATAATAATTGGGGAAATAATAGGGCAGTGGACAGAAGTGTAATCTTAACATAACAGAACCGGGGTGTAAATAACGGTTGATTGATATGAAGCAGAAGCGTTATGTGAGGGTCTATTGCATAGCCCTGGCCGTAAGATCCCCCCCAAACTGTAACTTTAGTGGTCCATACTGTACCAACATAAGTGGTGACGGCCATCTGACATACGGGTGCATGTCTATGCCTAATCAGGTAATAGTGAGCTGCAGTGTTTGCTATGAAATATTTGCGCACTACCCTATAGGGAAGTTATGAGGTGCGTCGATCCAAACACTATACACTACTCTGGGGTTCTGACATCTCCAGCGCCATGGCTCTTGTTGCCAACAGCCCCCAGGGGGCTCCTGTTGTTTGAGGCCACTAGCGTCGTGTGATGGGTGCTCTTCTAGGCCCGTGCCCTAGCCCTCCAACCACCAAAGTCGCGGCCCCAGGCCTGGAATCACTCGCTTGTCCATTGCGGTTGAGAAGGTGAACAATTTCCATCATGCATCTCCGGCATCTGGGTCGCACTGGCATCCTGTGGCAACTGCTATTTTCGGTGACACTTCTCCCCACAGTCTGAAGCAACCATGGTTTCCTGCCCTGCTTGACATCACGGCTTCCATATGTGTGGCGACGGTTGTATCGGTCCAGGGTGTTGATGACTGCTAGTGTGGAGCCTGAACCTGAGCCTTCCACTTTCAAGCAACCTGCCTGGATGTCATCGTTGGCACCCTTATGCAGGACTTGATCTTGAATGTGTCTGTGGTGGGCCTCCTCGGCGATGCATCCATGTACAGTACCGATGCGCCTTCCGGTTGTGTAATGAACACATACGTGTGGTAAATGGTGTGTTGTACGTCTCGGTACCGGTCCCGTCCACTGCGTCCGGTGGGCCGTCGGTCCCCCGTTGGTTATCCGTACAAACCTCCTACTCCTTGTTCTCCCCCGTCGTCGTATGCACCCCCATGCCCCTCCCCGTCAAGTGGGGACTGTCGGTGCCGCAAAGCCCCGACGCACCTGTATATGATCTCCTGCCCAAACAGGATATTTCTCCATGCATACAATATTCGATGGCCAATGCCTTGAAACGGTGGTGTAGTAGAAATATGCCGTGGTTCCTTCCAAAACATTTTCTCCCTATACTTTCCTTGGTTGTTCCTCTGCTGTTCGTTTGGATCCGTGCTTTCTCTAAGTTCTGTTCCAGCAACCTTTGATACCCTCGTGCAGTACAACCAGCTCCTCTGGATCTTGTCAAACAGCCTCCAGCCGCATTCTGAATCGCTGGTATCACCTCCATCCACCAGCACTTTCAATAAGTACAACTCCTGACATTTCAGCGAGCATCTTCTAACCAGCAGCATCTTCTTAATTCGCTTCGAACAAAGTGAATTGGCTGTTGTACTGGTGTTCATTCATTTTCGTTCCTGGTAACTCTTTCATCTACCAGCAACTCTATTGTTGCACAACAATAGCGACTGACCACAACAACCCCGATTGTTGATCTATTCTATTACCTTCCCATTTGCAGCATCCGAAGTGCTTGCACTTGTCCCTCTCCAGGTATTGCTGAGCCTTGTTTATCGTCGCTTGCCAAAGTATAAATCCACCGAGGTTCCAACTATAACATCTACAACTGTGGTACTTTGAATAATACCATGTCAAAACACATATACAACAACTACATCCCCGAAGGATACCGGAGCTCGGCCCGCAGACCTGCTCCTACCAATGAGAACACTGTTCCAGAATCGTACGACGATGGTGACATTGAAGACAACTACAATCGCGACTCTGAAGTTCCAGAAGAATACTATTTGCCAAACTCGGCTCCATTCAACGCATACATTCAGAGATCCTACCAAAGCCATACACAACCGCCTTTGGCACAACCTCAAGAGTCCCATCATAGAAGTCCCTACGATACTAGAACCCAATACCAACAAAATCTTTTGGACCCAACCCAGTCCAATAGCAGTGATACCACAACCACCTATGTTGAACAACAAACATACCAACAACAACCAGTCGGCTCCAAGAAACACAAAAAGAAGAGAAAAGCTAACAGAAAGCAGCCACCTCCAATGACTGACTCTCCAGAAAAGCTCGAAAATTACCCTCATGCTAAGGTGGACACCATCCTGTCCCAAACAAACTTAGAAAAAACCCCCTCTGTTTTCCAAGCCAAGTATGCTGGCTCAAACTTTTCTTTGGAAGCTCAAGATGGTGGATTAAAGAACGAATCAAGATTATTTTCTTGGTTGTTGTCCAAAAAAGTTCCTCCTGTTCCTTTAGAAGAGGATCGTAAGCCTTACCCATGGCATGTATCTAATTACTTCAAACGTATTGGTTTCTGGTGGTTATGGCCTATTTTAATAAAGGGTTACAAGAGAACCTTGTTGCCTCAAGACTTATGGTACTTAACTCCAGAACTCACCACAAAAGTTATGCATGAAAGGTATGAAATGAATTTGCAAAAGCTTTTGAACAAGGCCAGAGCAAAACATTTGAAGAAAAACCCTAACTTGTCCAACTTTGATTGGCCTGCTCACTCTGTACCTCTTGCATTATTAATGACCTTTTGGTGGCAATACACCTTCAGTTGCATCTGCTTGGCTCTTTCATTCGGAAGTCAAGCTTTCTCTCCATTACTTACCAAAAAATTAATTGATTTCGTGGAGTTGAGATACTTCAATATCGAAACCACCTATAATAAAGGTATAGGTTATACATTCGGTTCAGTTGCCTTGATTTTTATCAATGGTCTTACTGTTAATCATTTTTTCCATAACTCAATGATGACTGGTGCTCAGACAAAAGCTATTTTGACTAAGTCACTTTTGAAAAAGTCTTTCACCTTATCGGCAAGATCAAAGTATATTTTCCCCGTAGGAAGAATCACTTCTTTGATGAGTACAGATTTAGCAAGAATTGACTTGGCTATTGGATTCCAACCTTTGATTGTCTGTTTCCCAATTCCTGTTATTATTGCTATTGTTTTATTATTGACCAATATTGGTGTTCCTTCCCTTGCTGGTATTGGTTTATTTGTTATTTCATTATTCATTTGTGTCATTTTGACTAAGAAATTGTTTGACACTAGAGAAACTGTTGTTAAGTACACAGATGAAAGAATTGGTTTAATGAGAGAGGTTTTGAATAATCTTAAAGTCATCAAGTTTTACGCTTGGGAGTTGGCTTACAAGATGAATATTGCTGATGTCAGAAGAAAGGAAATGAAATATCTTTTCACTATTAAAGTTTTGAGAAATTTCATTACTGCATATGCTGTCACTCTTCCACTTTTGACTTCTATGGTTTCATTTATAACTATGTGGTCAAGCAAAAGGATGAAGTCGCCATCGGCTGTTTTCTCTTCTTTGTCATTATTCTCAATTTTAGCTCAAGCTATTATGCTTTTGCCACTTGCATTAGCAACTGGGGCTGACGCTTACATTGGTTTCACCCGGGTTACTGACTTTTTAAAAGCAAGTGAGTTCAATGAAGAATTGGAGAAGAAATTATCTGGTTCTCAAGACAACTTTTACATTCACTCTCCTGCTAACGAATACACCAATGATTATCCAGTCAACAGTGGTGTAGTCACACCAATTCCACAGCAGAACTTCTCTCGTCATTCAGACAGCAATTATGCTGTTGAGATCAAACAGGCGGACTTTGTTTGGGAATCTTTCCATGATGAGCTCGAACTCGATATTTGGGATTTGAGTGAGGAAGCAAGAAAGCAAAGAAAGATCAAGAAAAAGCAAGAACAAGCACGTCTTAAACTCATGAAGAAGGAGCAGAAGGCTATGAAGAGGGCTAACAAAGAAAATTCATCAGAAAACTCATCCAACGCTTCCTATTCTGAAAAATCTACCGAAGAGCAATTTGCTGGTTTATCTAACATTAATCTTATGATCGAAAAAGGTGAATTTATTATAGTTACTGGTATTATTGGATCTGGTAAAAGTTCACTTTTGAGTGCAATGGCTGGTTTCATGAAGTTGAGTCGTGGTGAATTGATGGTCAATAACGACTTGATTTTATGCTCCAACCCATGGATTCAAAATGCTACTGTTCGTGAGAATATTTTGTTTGGTAAATCATTTGATCCCGTTTACTACAATAAGGTTATTTATGCATGTGCTTTAGAAGATGATTTGAAATTGTTGCCTTCAAGGGATTTGACTGAAATCGGCGAAAGAGGTATAACTTTATCTGGTGGTCAAAAAGCTAGAATCAATTTAGCTAGAGCTGTTTACTCAGGTAAAGATACTTTCTTGTTCGATGATGTCATTAGTGCTGTTGATTCCAGGGTTGGAAACCATATCGTGAAAAACTTGTTCCAAGGTTTGTTGAGAGGTAAGACCATTATCTTAGCTACTCACCAGCTTGGTATTTTAGAAGCTGCTGACAGAATCGTATTCTTGAATGGTAACGGAACCATTGATGTTGGAACCGTTCCAGAGCTCACTAAGAGAAATGGTTACTTCCTTAGATTACTTGAGTTTGCCAAAGATGCTGAAGGTACTGAAGAACTTGAAGACGAAGACTTGAATCCTGAAAAGATGACTAAGAAGGAAGAGCTCGAATTAATTAAACATCAAAGTTACAATGAGCATACCGAATCTGACATTATCGGCAGAACTACTTTGGATGAAGAGTCAGCAACTAATGCAATTTCCTGGAGAATCTACAAGAAGTATATTGAACTTGGCTCGGGCTCATTAGGTTGGGCTGGATTCCCAATATTTGTGATTCTTGTTACAGTTGCCACGTTCTTCCAAGTTTTCACCAACACCTGGTTATCTTATTGGATGGAAAGAAAGTTCAAGAACAGAACTGATAAATTCTATGTTGGTATCTATGTGGGACTTACTTTCCTCACTATTATTTTCACTGCAATCGAATTCACCATGTTGGCTTTTTTCAACAACAATGCTTCTGAGCTTTTGAACATGAAAGCAGTAGCTAAGGTTTTGCACGCACCAATGAGTTTCATGGATACTAATCCATTGGGTAGAATTTTGAATAGATTTACCAAAGATACTGATTGTTTGGACAATGAAATTGGTGAAGAAATGAGATTATTCATCTTTCCAATGGCATTGATTATCGGAATTATTGTCTTATGTATCTGCTACTTGCCATGGTTTGCCATCTTTGTTCCATTCTTGGTCGTCGGTTTTATTTTCTTTTCCAACTTCTATCAAGGATCTTCAAGAGAGATCAAAAGATTAGAAGCTACTCAAAGATCATTGGTTTACAACAATTTCAATGAAACTTTGACTGGTATGAGTACTATCCAAGCTTTTAAGGCGGAATCTACCTTTATCGAAAAGAATGATTACTTCTTGGATAAGATGAACGAGGCTTACTACGTCTCCATTGCCAATCAAAGATGGTTATGTGTACATTTAGACATCTTGGCCAGTTGTTTTGCTTTGGTTATTTGCATGTTATGTATCACCAACCAATTTAATATCAGTGCTTCGTCTACTGGTTTGTTGTTGAGTTACACTATTCAAATTGTTGGTTTATTATCTTTAGCTGTTAGATCCATGACAGAAGTAGAAAATCAAATGAACTCTGTTGAGAGATTGCACAATTATGGATATGAAATGCCACAAGAAGCTGATTACTTCAAACCTGAAAGTACACCACCAGTTGAATGGCCATCCTCAGGTTACATTGAATTCGACCATGTCACTTTGAAATATAGGCCAAACTTGCCTAATGTTTTGAAGGATATGAGTCTTTTCGTATACCCAGGAGAGAAAGTTGGTATCTGTGGTAGAACAGGTGCTGGTAAGTCTTCTATCATGACTGCTCTTTACAGATTAGTTGAGTTAGACAAAGGTCACATCCGTATCGATGGTATGGATATTTCTAACATGGGTTTGGTTGACTTGAGATCTAAGTTGTCCATTATTCCACAAGACCCAGTATTGTTCCAAGGTACAATTCGTAAGAATTTGGACCCATTCAATCAATATTCAGATGATCTTTTATGGGATACATTGAGAAGATCTGGTTTAATTAGTAGTGATGAGATGGAAACACTCAAATTGACAAGATATGATACTGCAAATAATGTTGGATATGATGATTTGCACAAATTCCACTTAGATCAAATTGTTGAGGATGAAGGAGGAAACTTCTCCCTTGGTGAAAGGCAATTGATTGCCCTTGCCAGATCATTGGTGAGAAATTCTAAGATCTTAATTCTTGACGAAGCAACATCTTCTGTTGATTTCGGAACTGATTCCATGATTCAAGATACTATAGCTACAGAATTTGCACAATGCACTATTTTGTGCATTGCCCACAGGTTAAAAACCATCTTGAAGTACGACAGAATCGTCGTGATGGACAACGGTCAGATTGTGGAAAAGGGAGCCCCCCGCGTTTTGTATGAAGCTAACAATCACTTTAGAAAAATGTGTGATAAAGCCAACATTACCATTGACGACTTTAATTAATTCTACGATGCATGACTCGTTAGTGTATATTATTTATTACAATACCATATTAATTTTCAGTAACTGTAACACTAAGCGAACTAATTTGCAAATGAAATCGAAAAATGAAAAAATGGGGAACCTATAACAATAACAATAAGAACAATAAGGAAGGTCACTGTGCTGACTAAGTCAAATAAAAGGTTTCGAGCCTACTCGAAAAGCTAAATTTTTATACTTTTGCATCATTTCCAAATAAAAACGAAATAAAATGATTATGAATGAACACTAAATCTAATAGAAGCGGAATGGTATTCTAGAGTAAACTGTTTGCTTGCTGCACTGTACTAACTTTGTAATACATCTGAGCAACTGAAGCTATGTCCATTAATTGGTATCTTTGGTGTTGACAGTAGTCTTCTGGGAGTTTCCTCTTCTCAATTTGTGGGACTTCTCTCTTGACTTTCAACAAGTTAGCTTGCAACTTGGAGGATGAATTAGGGCTAGGTGTCAGGAACAATATCAATCCATTGCCCTTATTAGCTTCGTCATGTATATGCTTTACTTGCCTCTCAATTTCGGATCTTATATAATTGAAGTCATCTTTGTAAATGGACTTATGGTAGACATCCGATTCATTCACCAAATCTGCCAATCCAACAACGAAGAGATGGGAATAACTTACGGCATTGTTCCAGTATCCTTCATCAGTGTAAAATGCTCCATGTGGATTAAGTGCAGATTTGGCAAGTTGTACAGCCTTTTCGGCGTATTTGGAAAAGATCAGATATTTTTCGAGGATAACCAATGTGGACAACATGACCCCCACTGTATAGGACAATTTACCTTTATTAATATCTCCTTTTTCCGAATTCATACCATCATAAATGAGTCCATCGTTTGGATCAGTCAAATGATCGAATATCCAGTCAACACACTTTTGGGCAAAATAGTAGGAATCCAGGTCTCGTGAAATCTCAAAGTAACGAGCTGCTGCTAAAGCGGCCTCCAACGTGGAAATAGACGCAACGTAAGGTTCTCTGAGCCGCCATATGACACCTCCAGATTTTTCCGCCCATTGGCCCTTCATCAACTGGATAAGTTTTTCGGCCACCTGAAAATCCTGTGGATTTTTGTATTTGCTATACGCAGCAATGAATACCCACAGCACCTGGGCATTGTCATCGATGTACACATCGTCATTTCTAGCAGGGGAGGCAGAAAACCACCCCTCAGAATTCCTATATTGTAAACAATTTGCTGTGGCTTTGGAAGTTTCGTTTTTGTCGTTACTAAATGTGACCGCCATGCTAGTAACTGCGAGACTCCAGAGGGAAGCTGGGATGAAATCATCATCTTTACAGTGTAGAGATTTTTCACTGAAAGCTGCGTGAGATTCACTCCAGAATGTTTCTGTTAAAGTATTGATGCTTTCAAAGAAGGCTTGAGTGGAGTTGAACGGATTCCTTCGAATTGGAGAGGCATGAAGAAAGTTCAACCATAAAATGAGAGGAAACCAATGCATTTGTAGCAAAATTGAGTGTTGGCTAAACGGGAACGGTGTAAAGGAGAGTAAAGGTGACAGCACAGAATAAACCATGGGAACATTTTCTGTAACTTATATATCATTACGCTAAGAATGTCAAATTTTTGGATTTGTAAATTTTTATTTGCACCCTGAAACTAATTATCGTACAGTAACAGCCTGGAAATGGGCTTATTTAGGTTGCAACACAGGTGAAAATTTGATGCATGTATTGGTACGGGCGCTTGCTTAGGTAAACAAAGTATAGAAGATCCCCGAAAATGAATCCTTCTTGCCATTGGCCACCTTGAATTCGATACTTGTTCCATAAATATATGCGCGATGGGATGATTGATGGGCGTTTAAACTTTTTAGTTGGGTAAAATTCAAACTTGGTCGCGAATTATATCCAAGTCTTCAGTTACGAAAACTACGATTGTATTCTGCTTGGCACAAGTATCGCGAAAACGAAAGAAAAGACCTAGATTCTGTGTGTGATATAGAATAGCAAATATGCATTAGAAGTGGTCACTTCATCTTGCGATACCAAGCTAACAACGCTGTCGTCGAATTTTAACCATTGACCTGCATCGTTTTTAAGTAGTACGATGTAATGTCCAGTGTTGACGGAACCAACGTGACAAACCAAGGCGAATAACTCATATATCTTTGTACCATCAATGGCCTGAGATTCCTTAGAATCATATGCATACTTTGTTAAATTTAAATATAGCGGTGTAATCACTGGTGTATCTATCTTTGTTGGCGTTTCGTTGAAATTGTGCTCGAACCGTTTTAATTGGATAGACAATACTGGTGCCAATGTTCGAATCTTTAACGACTTTATTGCTTTTGTTTTTTCTTCACAATATTGACAAGTATACATCATGTCTAACTTTTCTTCTCTTGTATACCTATCTAGACAATCGTAAAGGGTAACATTCTTCATGTTTTTCAAGTTATTCATCTCTAATGAAAGGTCCATCATTGGATCTATTGTATGTGCCACGGAATTGCAGGATAAACAACGAATGGAACTTTGAAGTTCACCAGCAAATGTAGTATGTGTAATGCAAGAGCAACCGGCATCTGAACTGGAAATCAGTTGGCCAAGTGTTTGCAAAATACGTTCATGGTCCAGATGAAACTCGTTGAGCAAAAATTGCCAAAATTCATGGGCGTCTTGTTCCTGAAATCCTGCAAGTGACTTTTGTTTGTGCCAGGCGGTAATTAGAAGGTTTGTCATACCAAAACCCTCATTTGAATTTGATGTGTAAAAGTTCTGAAATATGCTGTCGATGCTACATGTCAAGCATGCATTAAAATCATCCAAGGATTCGTCATCGCGACGGTCACAATTGAAATAGTGAAAATCGTTGTTAAAGAACCTGTACTTTACGAATGGGTTATGAATAAATGTTTGGAGGATGGAGCTCATGAAGCAAGTTGCCCCAAGGTTGACAAAGCCTTTCAAACCACTGACAGCCTTGATGGAAGGATTAGAATAATGTGCTAATAGCGTATCATCATCTAAGCGAACTTGGGGCTGGTATTGCTGAGAGGACCCACCGTCAGACACCTCATTTCTGATCCTTTCCAACTGTGGATGGTTAACGTAGTTGCCACACAGGAAGCAATAAAGTAAACCGTTGTGGGAATCGATCCCAAATAAATGCTGTTGTAATTTGTAGTGGGAATATGCATGAGAATTGAAGCACCCGACGTGGGGGCATTGGAGACAGATGAAATTATGTTGGAAGTTATTGAGAGAACAGTCTGTACATTTTAAGGATTCGGATTTCTTGTGGATCAACTTGTTATGCGGTATTTCACCTCCATCTTTCTTGGTGCGATATACCTTGTGGGGACCCACAGCCTGGGCTATTATTACGGCCTGGCGGTAGGTGCTGAATACCGTTTCCTTTGCCTTGGAGGCAAGCACCGACTTTATATGGAAGCATGGGCGAATCAACGCATAGTTGTCTGGAGGAGGAGTCAGTTCGAGGGCTGGACGAGTGGACGGAGCAGAGAATGAGGCATGTGCAGATCCGTTGTGGGAGTGGGGGTCTTTGGAGGAGGTAGACATCGTCAATGGACGATGCTAATGAAGAATGATAATGCAGGTGTAATTCATAAAATGGAATGCAAAATTCAAGACCTGTGACGCCCAAATGGAGTGAAGCTTTGGATGCCAAACCAGACAGTCAACGCAAGGGGAGGGGATTTTACTGGATAACACCACTTCTGGGGAGTGCCGGAATGCTTATGGGACTTCCAGTTGAATATGAAGGTAGGTTGAGGGCCTAGAGACGATAGAGGACTGCGATGGATGCTGGATGGAAGTAGCCGCAAGCGAGTGAAGATCGGATTTGGATGTATGATGGAAAAAGTGAGCATGGGAGTGGAACACGCGAGGTACTACAACGAAAAAGACGGAGAATGATAGTGACAGAAGAATTTCGAAGAGAACAAAGAACTTACGACTTACGAGGGAAAATCTACAACGAAAATGACGGTGGATAAGTGATGCACCAGCACGATTTGGGGCCACAGTGTGAATTGTAGGGTTGCATAGTGGGTACAGGGGTGTTTGAATAAGCAAAGGTGCCAGTGATACTTGCGTGGAAATAGTGTGGAAATAGTGGTGGTGCTGGTGGCGGGGGCCTAAGTATTGCCATGGTAGCGGAGAGTTTGGGGTGGGTACCGAGTGCGATGGTGCTAATAATAGAGAAGCGAGGAGAGTTTGGGGTGGGTACTGGGTGCGATGGTGCTAATAATAGAGAAACGAGGAGAGCATTCCGCAAATTGAGCCTCCAGTACAAACAAGCTTCAATTGAGCCCATGCACCTTGTAGGAGACGGGATGGTTTGTTTCAGGATTTGATACCTGACACACAGGGCGAATTTCCATGGGATTGTTCGGCAGGAGATGGAACCAGTGGAGGTGGGTTCGTTATCGACAAACCAACGGTTGTTCACGCCGCAGCAGAAGAAATTACAATGCCAGGGAACAAACGTAATCAGAGTAATCCGCGGTGCACAGAGGATCCTCATTTCGTATTTAGCACAACATCATGAAACATGGTGATGTGGTCGGCATCTTCAGCAGCATGAAATTCGTGGGATGGCTACGGATGAGTTGAAATCGGTGGCCATGTGGTGGGATTTCTTGGGGGTACTTTGCTGATTCTTTCCTTGGTTCATTTCTTGGTTCTTGGGCCTCCCTGCTCCCAGGGCGATGCCCTACCATGCACCATCAAGTATTGCCGGAATACCCGCACAGCTGTGGAGGTAAAATTGTTAGAACCATAGTATTAGTATGAGTGGCCAAATGCTCCACTAGAGCATTTGACCTCACTCTCCTGGTCCAGTCTACCAATGCGTACTGCCTCACATCCATTCCCCAGTATGCTGGGAGTGAATCTAACCCCAATGCCTCAGTTCCCCGCCACACTGAAACAGCACAGGTTAATGTTTCTCCCGAACCAGGTAGACCATGCAATCCACGCAAAACACGCAAAACACCCAAAGATCCAGTGATCCATCCCTCTATTGATCCAGCGAATCGCTGATCTGTGCCTTGACTCCACCAGATCCATCGCTAACACTGGCAGTACGTCGCTGGTGCCAAGTCAAGCACTCTCCCCTCTCCCTAGCGAGGGCCCCTCGGGCGACAAAATGTTTAGTTTCAGCCAAGCGCGTCCATGGGTCCACCCTCGAGATACCGTCTCCACACCAACCACCAGCCTGACTTTGCACTTTCTCGTATCAACCATTGTAGAGGTTTTGCAGATACCGATGAACAGCCTGATCCTATAGCCACCATGGACCCTTGGCTGGGCCCCACGTGATAAGATAAGCCCACCAGTGGCACTGACGAGCCGGTCCCTGCCGTAACTTCGCCAGCACACGGCTGAGTGCGACGTCATGGGCCTGGGACGAGAGTTCGGAAACCATGGGACATGTAGCTGGTGGGCCAGGAAGCGGGAAATTCGTAAGCGCAAAAGTGGCCTATATTGGAAGGAGGTCACCACTCCCCCGATGCCCCATCCACTTTTAGCCCCTGGTATGTACTATCTCCCCATCGCAACCCCAGACGGGCCCCCATGAAAAATGAAAAGCGGTGGGGGCACGACGTGGTGATTACGTTGGTGATTTATCACTAGTGAGAAAAAAAGACCAAGAACCACCAGCAGACCGTCGGATATTTGGGCACCCCCACGTTACCAACAATCCATCCAACGAATCATTTGCCTCCGACGACCGCCCATTGGTCTCATTCCACGCGTCTTTCCTCTGCATCTGCATCTTGTTGAGCACGCACTTCGATTGCTCTCGCTCCCTCGCCCACGCCAGCCTTTCCGTTGTTATCCATCACCGTTGTCGACCTTGTCGCTCCCGTTAGCTTGCCGGTCCCTTTCTGCTCTCCCCTGCCGTAATGGACCCCACCGGCAACTTTGATCCTCAGTACCAGCCCCGGCGGGTGGCCAGTCTGAATCTCCCTTCCAGAAATCCTCCACCAAGTCAAGATTCTGGTCAGTTTCCCTCCTTTACCAAGCCTGGTGAACCGGCCACTCCTCGCATGCTAAGAAGCGTCAGTGGTTCCCTCCGAAACTCCAAATCAGACATCAATCACTCCAAAGAAGATCATCCCGTCGATTCTCCTCATTACGTCACCTCCGCAGAGAACCAAGACCATTCTAGAGACCCTAGCTTTCACATTCCTCATCCGTCTCTGACACAACAGGTCCGAGCTGTTCCTGCTGTCTCCCACCATCGTGTCGCTAGCAATTCGAAGACCCTTCCTCCCCAAACTCCTACCGCTATCAACTCCCAACAACCTCAAAGAAAGGAATTGTTGCCTCCAGCTACCATAGCGTCTCCTCCCGTCAAAGATGCCAACTCTGGTAGTTCAGTTGCGTCTAAGACGAATCAGCACCCGCAGAACCCTCCCCATCAACACCAAAGTCATGCTCATGGTCATGGCCAAAATTCTCATTCTCAACAACATCGTGGTCACCATAGACAACCATCTCATCCAGAGCAGGCTCACCAACAACCCCAGCAATTTCATAGAAAGTCGATTGGTGATTGGGATTTCGTCAAAACCATTGGTGCCGGTTCAATGGGTAAAGTTAAGCTTGCCCAACATAATGCAACTCATGAATTGTGTGCAGTTAAGATCATTCCTAGAGCTGCCAAAGTTTACCAAAGAGCTCATGCTGACGATCCACCCCCTGCAACTGCTCAAGAAGCTGCCCAGCGTCACAAAGAATATGAAAAGGAAGTCGCAAGAGATAAGAGAACCATTCGTGAAGGTGCATTGGGAAGGTTACTTTTCCACCCTTACATTTGTAGACTTTATGAAATGGTGCCAATGACAAATCACTACTACATGTTATTCGAACATGTCGAAGGTGGTCAAATGTTAGATTACATCGTTGCTCATGGTTCTTTGAAAGAAAAGAATGCTAGAAAGTTTGCTCGGGGAATTGCATCTGCCTTGGACTATTGTCATAAAAACAATGTTGTCCATCGTGATCTTAAAATTGAAAATATCATGATTAATGAGAAAGGAGATATCAAGATCATCGACTTCGGTTTATCAAACCTTTATTCACCTAAAAACTTATTGAAAACTTATTGTGGATCATTATATTTTGCAGCACCTGAATTATTATGTGCTAGACCTTACGTTGGTCCTGAAGTTGATATTTGGTCATTTGGAGTGGTTTTGTACGTTTTGGTTTGTGGTAAAGTTCCATTTGATGATTCATCCGTATCTGTCTTGCATGAAAAGATCAAGAGAGGTGCTGTTGAGTATCCTAACTTTCTTTCAAAAGAGTGTATCTCGTTACTCTCTAGAATGTTGGTGGTTGATCCATCTAAAAGAGCAACTTTGCATGAAGTAATACTTCATCCTTGGTTGAATAAGGGGTATGAATATAGAATTTCCAGTTATATTCCAAAGAGAGTTCCATTGTCATTACCATTAGAACCAGAAATTATTAAGACTATTGCAGCATTCGAGTTGGGTACAGTACAACACATCTCTGAGGAATTGACTAATATTCTTACAAGTGTTGAATATCAAATGAGTTGTGAGAATTGGTACAAAATCACAGAACAAGGCCGTGATTACGCTTCAGCATCAAATGCTCATATTTTGCCTGATCCTATAGGTGGCTTCCATCCATTAATTTCGATCTACTATTTGGTGGATGAAATGAGGAAACGAAAGAAGGCCAAGGAAGATGCTGCTCGAGCACAGTACCAACAAACTCAACAAAATCATCAGCAAGCTCAGGCCCAAGCTCAGGCCCAAGTCCAAGCCAAGGCCCATGCAGATGCTCAAGCTGCTCAGGCTCAAGCTCAAGCTCAGGCACAAGCTCAGGCACAAGCTCAAGCTCAGGCACAAGCTCAGGCACAAGCTGAGGCACTAGCACAAGCTCAGGCTCAAGCTCAGGCTCAAGCTCAAGCTCAATCTCAAGCTCAGCAGATTAGAGATCAGCAAGCTCGTGAGCAATATTCTCATCAAATGCATCATCAATCTCGCTCCACTCCCAAGTATCAAGATGATGAGTTACCTGAAGTGCACACACACATTCCCGATAGAAGAACTGTATCACCAAGGGCAGACACTTCTGATAAACATCAGCATGGCATAATTCCTACAACACCTGTACTTAATACAGATGCTAAGTATCAAGATCGTACAGGACCAGTTGAATCGATTCCATTTCCAGAACAAGCTCATACTTCAGAAGCTGCCGCTTTTAGAGATGCTGAGGGACAAGCTAGTCGTGGTGAAGGTGTTCACTCACCAGCTATTCCAGATCAACAACCACATAGTCCTGATGCAACACAAACTGGCGATACTTTAGATCCTTATTCTGGGAAGAGTGGAACTGGATTTAATTCATTGTTGAGAAGATTATCATCAAAGAAATACAAAACCAGTTCCACTCAAAATAGAAGTGGCTCTCCAACTTCTCCTGCACCCGCTTCACATCCACCTTTACCAAGAGTCGTTCTTTCTCCCGAATCGCCAACGAAGTTGTCTCCTCAATCCTCAACATCCTCACCAAAGAAGGATCCATTAGTGCGTAGAGGAGTTAGTATGAAGGTCACCGCTAAGGAAAAATCTTCATCTTCTCGTATTAATTTACATCCATCAGCAAACGCTTCAAGTTCTCAACAATCACAAATATCGACCGAATCACCTAAGAGCACTAAGCCTCTTGATGGATCCAAGAAGGTTCATGGCCGCTCGGCATCCACCTCAACTGGACAAGGTAAACCACATGGATTTATACCTGTTGAATACTTGCCACCTTTACCAAATTTGAACACTAGCAATAATACGGTATCACCAGCTGCAAATAACAAAGCATTGGCTGTTTCTACGAGTGGTAGAAAACTTCATCCTACAGCAAGAGCAAAATCAGTGGGTCATGTTAGAAAAGACTCATATTATGGTCGCAATCGTGCAAACACTCAAACTCAAGCACCACCATTGCCAAACGCAATGTTTTCTCAAAATAGTGATGAATTAGTGGGCGAAAGTTCCAATAATGATGGCTTTTTCGATGATGTCACGTTAGATGATGTTGAGTATCAAGAAATTCCACATTTGACTGAGGATGAAATCATAGAGCAATTTAATTCCGCTAAGCCTAACAGCATGCCTTCCATTGAGCATTGCAAAACATTGTTCTTGAAAGGTTTCTTCAGTGTTCAGACCACCTCAACAAAGCCACTTCCAGTTATCAGATACAATATCATTAATGTCTTGAGTAAGTTAGGAGTGAAGTTTCAGGAAGTTAAAGGTGGATTTGTTTGTGCACATGTACCATCTTTGCAACAAGCTCTTAGAGATGAAGAATATGCTAACAACGCTAGCACTATAGATTCACAACTCGAGGGTGGATCGGAGAAAGGCTCCGATGATAATGAACACAAGGAACTATATGGCGATGCATTTAAATCTACTTCTTCCTCATTTGAGAATGAAAAGAATATGGCTCCCCCAAGAGTTAAAACGCCAGAACCAAACTCTGGTGAACCAACTAGGACCCCAAGTAGGCAGCCATCATTGCAACTCAATACTCATGCCCTTTCTCCTCCAACGCAAACAGTGAAAACACACCGATCATCCAATTCACTAGGTGGTCATAGAAGAAAATTCTCTATCGGAAACTCTATCTTAGGTTCATATCGCAAGAAGAATGGCTCTCAAGTGATGATGCCTCCTAATACTCCAGCCGCAGCAAGAGTTGCAAAATCATTATATCCTGATGAGTATGATTTTGGTGATGATGAGTTGAGTGGAAAGCAACAATTTGAAGAAGATGATTCTATTGATTCTTTGAATGGCTTAAATATTGGAGGTGGTAGTGATATGTTGATATCATCAAGAATTGAACAGAGAGCTAAACATCAGCATTCATCTAGTGTGACTAGTCAATCATCAAAGTCCAAGAAGTCGCCTTTGAAATTCGAGATTCATATAGTCAAAGTTCCTTTGGTTGGTTTGTATGGTGTCCAATTCAAGAAGTTGTTAGGAAACACATGGAATTACAAAACTTTGGCTAGTCAAATCTTGAATGAGTTGAACTTATGAACACCATACAAAATAGTTTGATTTCGCTTATTCTTTATTGAGTGGAGATACTCATATTTTCTTTTTCCCTATCTAATTTATATACATATTAATTTACACTTCGAGCAAATGAATGTATGATGCATCAAGAATATCTAGGTTGACCTGGTTGGATAGAGTTATTTGAGCCCTGTGGTTGTTGATATTCGTTGAAGTTATTTTGATTATGATTTGGTTCACCATATGGTAAATTCAGAAATTCTTGTCTTGATATTTGAGCATCTTGCACAGGATTTATGTTTGTAAGTTGGGAATACGGTAAAAATACTTGTTCACCGGGGTTAACTGAAGGAATTATGCCAGGCCTTAAAGATGGACCAGGCATATTGACTTGACCAGTTGGCATCATTGGATATGACTGTTTGAAATTTGTACTGACTGTTTGTTGAATGGGTTGAGGTACAATATTTTGGAATGAAGAATTTGAAGAAATTTGGGGATTTGAATTGTTGGAAAACTGGAACTGTTCCAGCTGTATTGGAGTAATAATTGCTGAATTATTCAATGGTTGTATTGAATTATGGTACATTTGGGTTGCTGCCTGAACTGGATGTGATGGTATTGCTTGAATTGGTGCTGATTGAGTTGGTACAGGTACTGGTTGAGCTGATACATGTGGTGGTTGAGTTCGTGGAGGCGCTGATTGAATTGGTACAGGTACTGGTTGAGCTGATACATGTGGCGGTTGAGTTCGTGGAGGTGCTGATTGAATTGATACAGGTGTTGATTGAATTGATTTAGGTGTTGGTTGAGTTGATACAGGTACTGGTTGAGTTAATTTAGGTTCTTGTTTAGTTGGTACTTGTGCTGATTGAATTACATCTGGTGTCAGAATAACTGGTACAGATGCTTCTTGAGATTGTGTCTGAATTGTAAGTTCTTGAGGTGGTGTAACACTTTGTGGATACTGATTAATTTTGCTTTGATTTTCTGAAATATGACTACTTTGGGAATGCAGTTGTTCATTAATCTCAGATTCTTTAGAAGGATCCGATTTTTCAATTGCTTCTGAAATCTCACTTGCTTCTATTGTGTGTCTTTGATCCGCCTCTATTCTCCTTAGTTTTAATCTTTCATCTCTTGATAATCCGCTAGTATAATCAGGTGCTGACGTTTGAACTTCTTTCAATTTCATTCTCCTCTCAAATCTTTTCTGTGCAGCAACTTTCAATTCATATTCTTCTTGTTCTCTCTGAATTTTCAATTCTTCTTGTCTCTGCTTCTCTTTTGCTTCCAATCTGGATGACCTTTTTCGGGTTGCCAATAAACTGGCAAGTTGCATTTCCTTCCGCTTATTGGTCAAGATCCTTCTTTTCTTAATTTCATTCTCGAAAATCGACTCCACAATGGCTTTTTTGGATAATTTCGAATATAAAGATTTCGCTAAAGGAGATTTCCCCTTTGAGTAAGTGACAAGAAGCTCGTCAAGTTCATAAATATTTTTGGATACCAACTCAAATTCTACCAATGGATCGATATCGAATTGACCAGCATCAAAATACTCCTCAGGATATTCAGGTGCATTTCTCCGTTTCTTTGGAATTATCAAGGGGTTGTACTTGATGGTTCTCTTATACAATCTGTTACTATCAAATAATAAGATGTAATCCACTTGAGAGCTTTTTTCCATTTCAGTATGAATTGGATCCATTCTCAAGTTTACATCAAGATGTTTATCGGACCAATTCCTGAAACCAGCGTAACTCGAGATGTAGGATATTAAAATGAAAAGAATTTCAAACTTTTCTGTGATAGAAAGATTATCAAATTTGGGGTCGTCCTCTTCGTCACCATAGTCTTGGCCATTTTCTATGTCTTCGTCCCTATCTCTTCCTTTCAATGGGGTTTCATATCCAAACCATAGGCGGAAAAGCTTTTCGAAATTATTAAGCGACGAAAGCTTCGAATTCTGAACCGAAGACATCAATCCAAGTTTAATTTTCTCCAAAAACGATGTGGGACGGGTGTCATTATCATCGGAATTCACAGGGAAGTATTTCAAGAGTTCGAGTTCAAACAAATCCACATCAAACAACTCATCTTGGAGCTTTATGTATCCTCGGTAATTCTGAAGCCAGTTGATAGTATAAAGGTATTTATAGTCTAAACGAACACTCTTAAGCTCTTCACTCTCGTCTTGTTGATTGAGTAAAATAATCGGCTGAAGCTTGCTAAGCTGACCAATCTGGTCCGTATTTCCAATAGATAAACTATGGCACGGGTGATCTTCCGCTATGGCGGGAGTATTTGACTTGCTTTTTACTACCATGAAGAAGAAACGAGTTGTGGTTATTCAAACAGTGTCCACTGAAATACTGAATGTGAGTCGCGAGTTTTCTTCACACGCGCTCACGCGTATAAACAGTCAAATTTCATACTTGTAAAGTGTTCCCCCATGGTCAGTGGCAAGACTGACTATATGAAGGAGCAGATTATGCCTCTGGGTAGAAACACCACCGGGTATCAAGAACAATTATGAATTGGAAACGGAAAAGGTACTTAAGATTGGTGTAACTTGTATTATGATGGATTAGTATGTTTGAAGTGAGAAAGGCTAGATTCGAAGTAGATAGGTATCACCAAGAAATTGTTGACGCCTGTAACAACGGGTGTTATCAAAGTGTTATTTAAATAGCACCTGCTGCTCATGCCGATTTCGTTACTACAGTTCTAAATTTGCAATAAATACATTTATTTAAATTAGATCCTTTCCATGCCATATTTCCGTAAATTTCATAATAATACAACCAAGCGAACTGAATGCACGCTGTTTAATCGATTTCCCTAGCTACAGGTGGGGCAAACTTCAAATGTTCAGTGATTCCATTTTGCTCAAGCAATTTTTTCATCACCTCATTCTTGCCTTGAATCAATTCAATCTCATTGCTAATGCGAATAAGTGCATTGTGCTTAGACAAATTGGGTAACCCATCCTTGTTAACTCTAGCTCTTTTACTCTTTCTATGAGCAGAGTCTGTCACAGTAGCAGGTAACTTGTTGAATGCTTCAATGTCAATGATTAAACGGAGGCAACGTTCATAGGCGAGTTTGCACATTTGTCTTCTTTTTTGTTCAGAATGTGAATGGTTTAACCTTTTTTGTTCTAAGGATAAGAGTGGCTTCAGAGATGATCTTCTCCTTTTCTTGGCCGAGTTTCTTTCTTCTTCAGAAAGCGATTTGCGTTTATCTCCAGCACTACTGTCGTTGCTGTCACTCGATGGTGGAGTAATCAAATCGTGAGATGGTACATTGTACATGAAGGTTGAACTCTCCTTTTCCTGGGGAGTGAGAAGCTGATTAGGGCTGTTGTGTGATGTAGGTGTGAGATCGCGAGAACCAGGCTTCAAGTGTGGATGACTGAAGGCTTCAGTCAACTCTTTCTTCAAAGTCTCATGTTCCATGTGGCTGTTTGGAACAGAGTTACTTTTTTGGATATGGAACAGGTTGAAGTTCTGGAAGCGATTGGAATAATCATTAGAAAGTTTTTGTTTGTTCATTGGGATTGGTTTCATTGTATGCAAATCGAATAGGTCGTTGAAATCCTGTCCAGGCGACACACTTGCCATACTCCCTTGTCCCATGTTGTAAAGATGAAGTGAAGATTCTTGAGGATGAGCCAAATTGTCTAAAAACTTCTCTAAAGCATTAGACTCCGTGTTGGAGAAAAACTGGTCAAACTCATCATCATTGTTGTTTGTACTTGTTTTAGCGGGATTGACTGCATTGACAGAAGCTTCGTCATTGAACATGTAGTTTTTGTCAGCCATGCCACCATTGAGGATTTGAGAACGGTGGAACTTGAATCCCTGGTCGTCGGACGAGTCCTCAAATTTGAATGCCAGGTTGGACGAGAATTGTCCGAGCCCCTGTGGCACTGCGTCCCATCTAGTCAGGGCTGCTTGGTTACGTGGGCCCCCGCCATTAGAAAGGTTGGACACGTACTGCTGGTTCAACATTTGGACTTTCTCCAACTGCTCTATGGAAGTAAGTGCATTTTTTTGTTGCATGGTAGAGTACATTGTGTAGGCCTGTTCAAAGTCCATATCTGAAGAGAGGATATCAAGAAAATTTGTTGAGTCTGATTCGATATTTACAGAAACTGGTTCAACGTTTGAAGTTTGTTGAAGCGGACCGGAACGATGAAGGGTACTGGACGACGAATGTATGGGATGAGTGGAAGAATGAAGGTCAGGAAGGACGATGGTATCGTTTATCACAGACGTCGAGGGTGATTTCGAAGATGAAATGCAGTTACTTGAGGATATTTGGGGATAAAGAGACAGTCTGCGTCCGCTCATAGTAAAAGAAGTTCTAAAGGCGGCGTTGTATCAAATATTTATAATCATTGACTACCCCAGATTGGCTTTGCCCTGGCGTCGGTGGTTGATCTAAAGTACTGGTGGGCACACGCTCGGTCCGCCGGCTAAGT
The DNA here is from genome assembly GCA_030568695.1 of Suhomyces wounanorum. Classification (NCBI taxonomy): domain Eukaryota; kingdom Fungi; phylum Ascomycota; class Pichiomycetes; order Serinales; family Debaryomycetaceae; genus Suhomyces; species Suhomyces wounanorum. Next base: position 37,519 of record JAJMGL010000021.1, read on the forward strand.
TAACGCCTAGCCCCGCAGAATTTTCGGCTGGGTGCAGGAGCGCTGCAAAGGACGCATCGGATATGGTCGGCATATGCGGGAAACGGGGCAGCAACACCAACAATAACAACACGGCGGGAATGCTGTCATGACGTGGGATGGTCGGCACTGGCAAACGGTAATGGTAGGGTACGGTGTGCGTTGGGTGATGGTAAGAACACGGGGTGGGAAGTGGTCATGGTGGAGGTGCCAGGGGCTCAAGGAGAGGTCCCCCATTTCCCGATTGAAACAGCAAAGGCCAGGGCTTAGTTGCGCAATTGGAGAGGTCTATGCACGATTCGGACATAGCTTTGCGGCTTGGAGGAAGTGCCACAGAGAATTGAGGTTTTATGCAGGTGGCGGGTCTCTGTGTGCAGGCCTACCTTCAATTAGTGCCCTTTTGAGAAAGTGGGGAAAATAATTAGGACACCTCCGTGAGGTGCATAAGATTCGGAGTTTATTTCCAGTTACCGAGTCTGGCGGTGCAAGTGGGACAACCACACGGCTCGATCGGGCTCCCAATACTCTGGTGTGTTTGCCAGCAACTCCGACCCACCAACTTCCTCGTATCTGGTGTCTTACTAGTAGCCCCTATTTCCACTGCTCAACTACTATGTTAATCCCGTTGATGGTATAACTAATTTCAATTGTCTACACACCGACACTCCATTTTCTGCATCTCCCACTGGTTGCAAGCCCTGGACCGCTAGGCTTTTGAGACTGGTGCGACTCCGATACCTTCCCCCAATTTACCCCCCTTTTCTCGTTTCTTCTCAAACTGTATTACCCTTCTACGCATTGGCTGCGCCGAATCATGCATATCCTCGGATGCAAACTAGAGGTAGCTACCTCAGGGGCCTACAGTCTGGGGTATTGTGGATCATAGGTGGCAATCAACCCCAGCTTATTGGTACTCTTCAACGTGCTTCATTCAGCGAGATTTACCCCTTTTCTATATAGCCTAACCTCAATGATTGCCAAAGTTTATCCCCAATGCAAAGCAATCTCTGTCGGAGTGACGAAGTGAAAATTAATTTACGGCCGCATGGAAACTCGCTTGCAAAAACGCCCAACCCTGGTCCATTGGCCGATTTTCAGGCACTAGAAATGTTGAGTTGGGCAATTTCGATCAATCGAGAAACCACGGAAAGCTGTACAGCGCTATTTTGGTGCGTGGGTATTGTTGGCATTTGCAATGAAGCGGCTTGCACTTGGCATGCCATGCAATGGCATTCCATGCACTTCAGAGAAGATACTGAAATCCTGTGACAGCGATAAGATTCTTGTCGAAACCCACAGTTTTCCCCAAATGTGTACATGGGTTCCTATTGCGCAAGGTGTCAGGCTTGCTGAAGAAGGGCAACATGGTATGAGCGCCGGCATCACGTCTATCAGTTTGCCTGCGTAAATCTTTCGGCATTGGGCTTCCTATTACAGCTCTCCAATGCATACCTCGATCATTTCTGGCTTATAACCTGCGACAATAGAGTGGCATTGTTCGTCTAGAATTGTTCTGAGTGATGGCATTGCTGGTGCGTCATCTCCTGTTTCCATTTATCCAGCAATTCCCTCGTGTTGCTGGCTTGTTTGTAGAATCAACCACTGTCAACGATTCCGAGTCCAAACTAAACCTCATCTCCGGCTGTAACAATCCCGAAATGCAAATTCCCTAGTGTTTTCTTTTGGCTATTGTGACTCCAGTTGCCACCCTTGCGTCTAATCTCTTCGCCCAAATCGCCCAAATCGCCCATGCCACCCATGCTGCCCCTCCCTGAGCCACTGCCACATCCCTTTGTCCTAGCCCCTACCCCACCTCATCTCTGTAAACAATAGTACTTGCATTATCGTGCAGTATCCTTCACCAATCGTCATCAGGGCACCAATTACGGGAAGGTTATTGGGATTATTGTGGTACGTTGCTCCTTCCTATTCAGACAATAGCTTCAAGGACAGCCTCCAACCGTTGGCACCTTGCAGCTCGGATAGACGGACTATTGTGGCTCCAGTTGCCTGAGCTCTCAACATCTTGGCGAGCTCCAATCAGGGCTCCCATGAGGTGGAGGACGATATCTCCAGTTTCATCTGCACCTCCCCACGAAACACCCCAGTCAAACTGGGTGGTGCCTGCATCGGAACATAGATCCACCCATAACTTCCGGAGAGGTTTTGGCAATGCTGCAGGGTGTCGGCGAATGAAGCGGCCAAAACCGGGTGTCCCTCGAAGTAAAATAAAATCCTGCTACCACTGTGCTCTGGCTTCGAGCCATGACAATAAGATGGTTGCTTAGATCAGATGTACAGGTAGGGGCTGTGGTCGAAGTAATGGAACCAGTGTGTTGGAGAGATTTGACCGTAGAAGTTACGTACGGATCCAGCAACACAAATAGAAGTTTTTCGGTTTTACAACCGTGGAACACTCCATAATATGCTGGTCATAGTGTCACTCGGTTTTAGTAGCTTTGCTACTTAATGCTGCTGGGGTTGAAACACCTTTGACACCTATCTAACTTAGCCACACCCAAATCGACATATCAATGAATTTCCCCATGAGGTAAATGGATACCCAATTTACACACACAATTCACATCCCCTCTGTTGTTAAGGAACAGATGTTGGGCCTTTCGCCTCTACTTACCTGTGTTCCTGGGTTCGAGAGGTCGCTATGGGGACTTCTCAGGGGGTTTTGCTGTAAGTGGTAAGTTAAATGCTTCTAGTCCGCCAATTTCTACCCTCCAAAACCACTGTGTGTATACCTGGATGTCGCGCAATATGTCGTGTGGAAATGTCTTCAACATCAACGCGTTCTAGGAACACCTACAATGGACAGTTTGACCTCCAGAATTGAGTTGCATCTCCCCAATGCAGAGTCATTTAAGGTTCTCTACGTTCAGTCCAAGCCCGCTTATGTCAAACCGTTGGTCAATGTTCGCAAGTCGCAATCTCGGACGCCCACTGTCAAAATACGTCATTTTTTCACCTTGATTGATTCCCAGGATTGCATCGTGTTTGGTATTGAAATTCTTGTTTACATCACCATTCGAGACTCACTGGTCAACCAACACATTTTTGTTTCCAAATGTGACACCGTGGGACTTAATAGAACCCGTGTTCGGGTTGGTACCGTTGTCAAGGAATTCATAGGCTGGCTCATAGAAATCGATCCTCAACAGTATAACATTAAAAAGCAGAAGGACCAAACGACCCCAGAATCTGCGCAAAGCGCCCAAACTCTGTTTTCAACCCAAGAATATGATGTCCTTGAAGGTGATACGTTGTATCTCTTGAGGAAAACAATAAAAAAATTGGCAACAGACTCTGACTACTATTCGTCTATTCCGTTCTACAACAAAATCCATAGCAAGAAAAAAAAGCCAGAACTCTCCAATTTGGTGGCATTTCCCCAACATCAAACCATTTGCATTTCATTATTCACAAAGGCTGCACAGCAGTATTTGTTTCCTAGTTCATTCAAGAATAAGCATAAGCATTTGATCAACGGGGTCCAGTTACTAGAATGGTGGCTTAAATTAATTGACGAGGTCTTAGTAGACTCGAAACAGGTTGAGTGTAAATTACTGATTCCTGGTTTGGCCGATCAGCCAACATCTAAATTTATTGCACAACTTAACAGTAATTGGAGTGTTGGTAATATTTTTAAAACAGATAAATTGGCAATCTACAATATTCCATTATTTCCAGATGATCCCAAAGGAAGATTTCTCGAACATTTAGTGGTAGACAACAACTACCAAAATATGGACAATGGTAGATTCTATGAAGAATTGGGATACCGTCAGGAATTCAGACTTGGAGATGTTGTGGGTCTTATTGGTGCAGAAATCAAAGAACCCCCTATCCCAAAGTCAAATCTAAATAAAAATTTGAATGTAAATGTGATTTCAATTCAGGACTATAAGCAATTGATGTATCTTCTCAAAGGGGAACACTACAATATTGAGTCTGACATTAAAGCATTAGTCACATCTAAAATACCTGAATTTTTCACAAATAAGCAATTCGAGCATGGACCTTATTTTCAATTAAAAGGTTCCAAAATTATTGAGGTGCAGAACAAGACAATTCACACTCCCGTCATCAATACACTTTCAGTTCGTAAAAAGCGCAAAGAACCAACTACACCAATCGTTAATAATTTGAACTCCTTGGTCAAGAAGAAGAAAAAGAACTGATCGTGACAGCTTTTTTCATTGATACAGTTTAAAATATCGATGAAACAATTTTTTTTCATTTTTATTTATATCAAATACGGTGCTAATTATCCATAGCAAATTTTCGCAATAGAGCTTGAAGCTCTAATTATCAATGCTTGTAGGAATTATATTATTAATGGTTATGGAATATATAAAGACTTCCATAAGATTACATGAAATTCAGAATCGATATATCTGTGGAGCCCATTTTCAATAATTTTACATGAGCTTTCAGAACTAAATGGTAATCACCCACACATCAGGGAAGGTACCAAAAAATACTCAAAATTTAAAAAAAAACTTGATACCCACGAGATTCGAACTCGTGCCTCCGGAGAGACCAGGACCTTACCCTGGCGCCTTAGACCAACTCGGCCAGAGTACCATTTTGTGGTTGGTTGGGGCGATTTTCGGAGTGTACTGAGGTCAAGCAGTTGCCGAAGAAATGGTCAAAAAAGTGATACCCACGAGATTCGAACTCGTGCCTCCGAAGAGACCAGGACCTTACCCTGGCGCCTTAGACCAACTCGGCCAGAGTACCTTTTTGTGATTCGCAAGGCGAACTTTGGATAGTCTCTAAGTGTATTTGAATGTGAATTCTTCTAAAATGATCAATATTCAATATTAAAAATCAAGATTAACTCCACCATTCAATGCAGTTCTAATTCGATTTATTACGCATTGATATAAAAGGAATTAACTGCCTTTTAATTGTGATTGGCCATTTCCATTTTCAGTACTGAAATTTTCTCAGATTTTGGTTACCCCAGAAACTTCAGTTGAGGGACAAAAATTCGAAAAAAAAACTTAGTGATACCCACGAGATTCGAACTCGTGCCTCCGGAGAGACCAGGACCTTACCCTGGCGCCTTAGACCAACTCGGCCAGAGTACCTTTTTTAGGATGGATTTTCAATCTTTTCATAGTTACTATGATATTACTGATCATGTGACCTAACATCCAATTCTGAAAATAAGAATAAGATAACCAAATCCCTAATAATAAATCCAAATGTTTCAAATATGACTATTTCTGCAGAAAGAGTATGTGATGGTGTATTTATATTTTAAATTCGGAAGTATTGGTTTTTGCATTATGGGTTTTTCACAAAATTTTGATGCTGGATAGATTTAGGTGATTTCTCGAACATTTAAGTTAAACCAATCGATTTTTATCCAAATGGAGTCTGAAAAGTTACTTTCCGGTCCATAACTTTGTTTCTTTGAAATAGATTCTAGGCCATATTGGATTACTGCAATCAAATTATAAGTTTATTTGAATAGTACTGTGATATCTATGGATAGCTACCGAGATTTTTGCAGACTCTTGGTATTGTGCTGAGATGCATCATACATAAGAACTTCATTTTAACGGTATTCTTCTTTATGCAGTCAGGCATGCTATATTATGTTGCATTCAGGTTTCTCACTATCGTTTTCGATGGTATCTGGAATTTTTAGAATAGTTTCACTGGTGGAAAACGTGTAATCAATAGTACTTTCTCCCTACGTCCGTAATCTATACCTTGAGATCGGTATCTGTAGTGAAAAAACTGGGGGGAGGCATCAGGGCTCGTGCCTTTATTGAAAGGATGGGGTGATTTAATGTGACCACTAACTTACTTTTAGATCAGGGCACCAGTAGCATCTCCCCATATCAATAATATGCGGTTACATTGTTGATAGTAGGTGAGAAATTCAGTTACCAACAGCCAGGGATACCCAACTAGAATTGCCAAAACGGAATCTTCGACAAGTTCTTGGAAGATCGTATGGTGTCATGAAGGTCGGCAAAATCATACCTCGAGGACGTGCCTATTTTGTTCCTGAAATTTTCCGCATATAATACACATTTAATCAACAAGACTGCCAATCATTCTATTCGTAGTATGAGACATTTACACCAATTTGTAAGGTTAGAAGCACGGGCCGACTATCACAGCCATAAGTTGCTTTTAGTTACTATTTTATGCCAGAATAGAGTCTATGGTTAGATGTCCAAATGGTGGTTTTACAATTTTGTATAGTTCTCTTGGAACATTTAACATCTTGCACATAGGTTGGCATGAAAATTCCCCGTGTAAGTTGGTAGCCAGTGCCGCCATGGACTCCGCCATGGGCGAAACTTCCTTTTCGAGGGAATCTAAGTTTTCGCAAATACCTTAAAGGGCTGTTGACCCTTCTCTTCCATTATGTACAGTTTCACCTTGACTATTTCGAAGCGCATTTGCAATCCTGAGATCTTGGGTACTCAGTCCAGATACGAAAGAAAGAATTTCTTAGTGGAGTGTCACGCTGGGGAAGCTGAATTGTGTTGTGGTAGAAATGGGGTGAAATTTTCGGGTAAAATAGCCAAATTGGCAGTGTGGAAAGTCTGCGGGAGTTATTCTGGTACTGTTGGAGAAATAGAGAATGCGCTTTTCCAGTACCCCTTTTCATTTGCCAGAACCCCAGTTTCCGACACATTATCCTGAATTGGCTAGTTTGCTTAGTAAGTGATCTGCAAATGTCATGCATCTTTAAAGTCCAAAAAGGTAAATATCATTGCACCTCCAAATGGCACCATTTACTGACACCACCCCTGAGCTTATCGTAGAACCATAGCAACAGTGTGGCATCCGATCCCACGCCACAGAGGCTTCTCTATCCCTACCACGTGAGACGCCAATTCAACGGATGTGGACGGATGCCAATTGGGATCGTATGAGCTCAACTATTCTTTCTTCCTTCAGATCATGCCAGGGGAAAAAATACCTGCATGTTCGATTGTGGATTAACAGAGCACCAAGATACGACGGTGAGCAATTTAGTCTTGCACGAGGTTAGAGGTGGAGATGACGGTGTTTGGAATAAGATCCCCAGAGGCTTCTAGGCTCCGAAGGGATCCGTAGAATCTTGGGTGGATTTGTGGTGGGGGAAGTGGACAGAACAGCGATTTTTTTCAAATTTTTCACATTTTTCACTGGGTGCAACCATGCGGGTTGCACTTCTCTGGTCATCCACCGAAAAAGGGCCTGACAAACTCCGACTCAGTTCACCACAGTTGCTACATTTGGAGCATGATGACGGCCCAATGAGGTGTAGACAGGATGAGGTAGTACAGGAAGAGATAGCTTCCAGAATGCGAGTGGCATGAGTCAATTGTGGGGTTCGGCATTAGCGCGACTCCGGCACCATCTGGGATCTGGTCATGGAACTATAGGCGAAACTATCAGTGATGCCAGATGTGGGCTGCAAACAACGTGCCACCGGTGTTGGCAGGGCCAATCAGCAGGCGGAATGCTGAGGCCACTTGGTCGCAATGGTACAAAGCACCAACTTTAGCAAGGCTGGAAAATAACGCACTGGCACAATAGGAATGATGGGTGCAAACAGTCCGATATATCCGCTGAATTGCTGGCAGGAGACCATTGACCTGAACAATCAGCCATCTGCAAGTCTAAAGTGAATCGGCACATTGAGTCGCCTGCATCGTGGGCAGGATTGACAACCTCTCGAAAACAATTGCCCTTGGCACCACCAAGAAATCCACCAGCCGTTTGGCTTAATGCTATTGATCTGTGCAATTACCTCCTGGCATGTGGAGGTGCAGTAGTCAAGAAGTGCTAGGCATGCCAGGGATGGAACTACCACGACCTCGACATGTCGCTGGGACCCAGCGACGGTATGTGGTGGCGGTGCTTGCCAGCCATACCAGCACTGCCACGCAACTGCCACCGGAGGCAGAAGGCATTTGGTGTTCGGGAATTGGCCCTTGGAGAACACAAACCGGGCCCACCGCCGCAGCTCAGACCGTTCCCCAGGCCAAGATGTGGTTAGTCTGTGTGTGTAGAGGCTCAAGGTTCGTTTGCTGTCTCGTCTAGCAGGCTCCTTCTACCATACAACAGTGCCTCGTCCTGGCGACCCGAGATTTCACTTTCACCGGAACCATCCCGGGCCCTGGGTGCCACAATAGGGCATCTCAACCTCCTTCTGCAGTACCCTCAGTTCCACTGGTTCCACTGGTTCCACCATTCCAAAACCAACAGGTGGGTCACTGAAGCCCTGTAGTGTCCACCGGAACCATGGAATCCAGCTCTGCATCCGTGTGGAGCCACACCACCTTCCCCCCATACATTCTACATTCTCTGTTGACATCCCCATACGGCTGCCCATGCCCTTCCCAATGCAGTGTTTCCTATGTCCTTCCTATTATGTTTCAAAACACTCCCCACCGGCTCCCCTCCCCCAGACAACCCCTTTTCTCCTCAGCAGTTGCAGTATTTCACTTACGCAAAAATGGCAGATAAGCCAAACAATGCTGCGGGCGTGCGCAGGCGCTGTGGTGATGGCCAGTTGTATATATATGGGGTAGTGCCCAATTGTGATCTGCTCCACCATGTCGAACTCCAACCATCAGCATTATCAGTCGTCGCCCCAGGTGCTGCACTTGCACAGCGCCGTGCTGTTCGGCCACCCGGCGCCATTGGCCGCCTCTGGCTCCGGCGCCACCCCCATGGCCCCCATTCCCCCCATTCCCCAGCTGTCCCCACGCAATTCCCACTCCGAGTTGCGGTACAAGCCGGTCAACAACTACACCACCACGTCCACCATCCAGCGGTCGCCCAGCCTCAGCGCCCGCAGCAGCTTCAGCAACACCCCCACGCCCAACGTGGCCAAGCGCCACTCGTTCCTGGAGTCGGGGCCCCCCGGCTCGGTGTCCACGTCGCCACTGTACAACAACGAGCAGATCATAGACCTCATGGAGCGCGAGCAGGACGCCATTGTGTTGAAGTTGATGAAGGAAATCGACACGTTGAAGCAGGAAAACAAGCTCCTCAAGACCTCTGCCTCCCTGGCAGCGGTCGGGGTGGGATCCAGTGGGTCCGGCGCCGGAATCGTGCGCCGGTCGTCGTCCCTCTCGTCTCACCACCGCAACTCTATCACATCCATATCTTCCGCAGGGTCTGTTCTGGCCCTGGCCACCGGCCCCAATGCTCCTACCTCCAATAAGCGCAACAGCACACTCTTCTCTAATTATACAGTGAACCCTTCGGCCAGCGACGAGATGTACAAAAAATTCAAGACGGCGCTGATCGAGTCGGTGGAGCCCCGGGACCCCAGTCCTACCTCCAAGATCGCTACCCGTAGTCGCAATGGCTCCATGATGTCGTATGACCAGGTATGTGATGAGAACAAACACCTTCGAATGGAATTGGCGCGGTTGCGCCTGGAGGTGGAAACCCTCCGCAGGTGAGCTTTAACACGGTAAGTTATAGACATAGAACTAAGCGATGCATGGGTATTTCCAAATGGCATTTCTGGGGTAGTGTGCCAAAAACGCGGTTTGGGTGATTTGTGCAATTTGGGCAATTTGGGCAATTTGGGCTATTTGGGCTATTTGGGTATTTGGGCAGCTAGGTTAATTGGGCAGCTTGGAGTATTGGGCAATTTGGGCAGCTTGGGGAATTGGACATTTTGGACAATCTACATTTGTACCATCTCCTCCTCCTCCACGTCCTCCACCACAACACACGGGGGCTGTTGTGCCTTTTTTAGTCTTTTTAGCACTTTCCAATACATGCCCCAGTAGCAACTAGCAATGCGCACTATGTGTAGCAGACAAATAGGATACCAGATATAGGAGACCAGTCCAAAGGATGAAACAGAGTGCACCCTTAACACCACCTTGTCAATGCAACAGATTGCTGGGATACTGAGACACTAGGATGCTGGGATACTGGGATGCTGCCGGGAGGTTCGACATGGCCCCAAAGTTTTCCTTACCCATCAAGTTGCGGTCTGCCCTCGATGGGGGAAATATCTCATTGCAATTGCAATGCCGAGCGAAATTTCTTGCCAAATCTGTTGCCAGCGGCATCTCGTTTTGCAAAGGTTTTGGCGTTGGTGGGCTAAGTCATCTAATTAGGCGGCCGTGCACCTCTTTCTTTCAAGACATCGTAAATGTCGAAGCGCCAATACATCCACTGTAATAGGGATTTATGCATGGCTACTTGCGTTTAGACTTGCATAGACGATGGACCGCGTCTCGGAACCATCCATTCCTGTTGTTATTATCATGAAAAACAGGAAACGTTACCCTTGCTTGATCTTTCCGTGCATGTATGGCCAAAGTGGTATTGTTGGCTCTGCAGGTAGAAAAACTCGGTACTGTGGTAGTTTGACACATGCGGGTCGACGCATAGGTGCATGCAACACCCCTGCACGGCTGAAAGGTTGCAAATGTGCAACTGTGGGTAAATATCCACGCATATCCGCGAGGTCCACAAACACCCCAATCTCCTTACTGTTTCTTTTACCATGTTTGTCAAATATTTGGCCACTTTCGGCACAGTGACAGCTCACGCCGTCGGCTCGTCCCCCCAGCTCCCCGTGGAAATGCAACAATTCGTTCCCCCAGTCACAGGCTCTAGTGTCCCATTATTGCCGTTTCCTCAGTGGCTAGCTGATGCCACTGGGCTCCACCAATGGCCTCAACTCGATCCTCCGTATATCCCGCTAGACTTCATCAGCTTTGACAATATTCCTGATGTTCCCATCCACCACCAGTGTCAGTGCCATTCCATGACCGGGTCTGCTTGCTCGTTTGACTGTTACAACTGTGTAGCAGAGGACGATGTTTACACATGTCCGCGGCTATCACAAACATTTGACGACGGGCCGTCTCCGGCCACCTCCAAGCTTCTAAAGGGCTTGAAACAGCCCGTGACCTTCTTCACCTTGGGAATCAACATAGTCCACCACCCCGAAATATACAGGGCCACGGCGGCCAAGGGCCATGTCATGGGATCGCATACCTGGTCGCACAAGTTTCTTCCCTCGCTCACCAATGAGCAAATAGTGGCACAAATCCAGTGGAGTATTTGGGCCATGAATGCCACTGCAGGCCATGTCCCAAAATGGTTCCGACCCCCCTATGGCGGAGTGGATGAACGTGTCCGGGCCATCGTCCGCCAATTCGGCATGCAAACCGTGTTGTGGGATTTCGACACTCTGGACTGGAAAATAGTGGCTGCGGCGCGCGGGAACCCCCCTAGCCCGCCACGCACCCTCAACGATATCTACTCCGAATTGGCCGAGTTTCGCGAAAACAAACACGGTTGTGGGCTTATCTTGGAGCATGATGTGACTTCCCAAACCGTGGATGTAGGTCTAGACATCGCCCACATGCTTGGCCAGCAACTTACGGTACCCCAATGTGTCGGGGGTATTGACTACATCAAGATTTTCGACGCATAGGATATAGATTGCACCTCCCTTCTAGGGGGTTATGAGCTAAACAACGGCAAATCGGGGGTTATCTACAACGTAGAATTATCAGCACCATCAAAACACAGGGTATTTTCAATGCCCTCCCACAAAACCGGCATCAAAGGAAAGTCACGTCCAGGCTTAGAAAGATCCCTTCTTCAATTAGGCAGAGGCGGAGATGCTGGCATCTGGAAGGAAGCCGTTGGTTTTTTGGTGCACAGTCAGCTTGGCTTCAGCAATGAAAGAGTCGGCCCTACTCTTGGTGTTGCTGGCAACCTCAGAAACGTAGTCTTGGGTCTGGGCACGCAATGGCTTGATGTGACTCTCGTTCAAGGAGTTAAGGGTTTTGGTGGCGGTGTTGTAGGAAGCAGTCAAGTTGTTGTAGAGGGTTGGGACAGGCTCCTTGCCGGCCACGGTCTTGATTTCCTCGTTGTAGGTGGAAACGATCTTGTTGGAGATGGCAGAGGACTTGGATGACACTTGGTTCTTGAGACGGACCACGAGCTGGTTAAGAATGGAGTACAAACGGTGGGCCTCGGAGATTCCCTCGTCGAACTTGTATTCGGCCACTGGCAAGTACTTGTTGACCACTTGGTTGTACAAGTAGTCGTTGGTGGGCTTCAAGTAGGTGACGTTGACCTTGTCTGCGTATTGCAGGGTGTTTTGCAAGATCACGGAGTCCACGTAGTGGGATAACACCACGTCTTCCACCACAGAATCGGCCTTAGCAAGGGGTTTGTAGATGAAGCTGTTGGCAGAAATAATACGTTGGTTGATCAACTGGCCAGCAGGGGCCAAGACGCTGGTGTAGACGTAGTTGATCAAGGAGAAGCTCAAAAAGAACTTGATCAAGGCATCCACATAGGTGTAAGACAAGATATGGTCCACGGACTTGGAGTGGAAAGTCACTATCTTTTCAACAACAGAAGACATAACGTTTAATAAATAGAAAGGAAGCGGCTGTGTGTGTGCAAAGTGGTGACTGAACTAAGGACAGAAGGTGGTCTTTATACACACGATGTAGAACTGTAGTAGATGCTTATGTGTTGCAATGGACGGATATGTCAACCTTCTTATAGTAGGGGATGAGTTAGCACCCAAGAGCAAATCACACAAACGCGACCCAGTGATAGTGCATGTGAAATTGTATTATTCTGCAAGTGAACAGATAACTACTAGCCAGGCGAACCTCGGAAATGCCTCATGGCTAGAAGCTGATTGGTTTGCTGGAGGTTTGTGGAATCGCTGCCAGGAAGTCCCTTCTTTGGATGCTACAAGTGCTCTTGGGGTGGGTGGTGGTAGTACCCATAAAGGTGTCATAAAGGTGTACCCTTCGCATCCATTCCGCAGCAACAATAAACGTTCGCCCACGCTTAGTGGTAAAGTCCTCACAATGTGGGTTGTGTGAACAGAAAATGTGGTGTGTTGTAGGTCAAAGTTTATGTGTTGTGATGTGGGCTTGTTGTGATTTTGCTTATGTGGTTCTGGATGTGTTGGGGCCCTGTGGGTCGCCTTGGATGGTTCGGAGCGGCATATCTCGGGGACCATGGTAGTGGTGGGGCACGGTTGGGGTAGAGCGATTGAAGCATTTTTCACAGTTTCCCCGAGGTTTCCACTGCCACACTAAGTACCTAGGTGTTCGATGGATGCTATCAAACACACCTGACAGACGTGAAATGCTTGGGTCTATGTGGTCTGAATTGGCATATTTCGTGGTGCTGCTCGTATTTGGTGATGTAATGATGATCTGATTGTGTTAAACTTCTTGCCAAGATTCTACATCGGGATCCTACACGAATAACCTTAAAACAGTCCTCGGACCAATTATCTAAACACTGGCCATGGGCCGACGGAACTAACAGAGAGAGGCGGATTTACTCAGCCAAACTAGAGCATTTTCATATGGGTGCACACCGGAGTCGCCACAGGACCCGAAGGTTGTGACAGGTGGTTTGTAGTCATCTGGCATGCCTGCAACCTGAGATTCGGAGTGCGGGCCTTAACAGTGATCCCGATAGGCCGATGGACGGATAACTTGGTGTGGAATCCCTAAGCGATCCGAATGCATGTGCCAATAGGCTATTTACTGTTGTTTGCACTCAGGTGGGTTTTCTTTAGGCTTCTCATCATCGCTGTCATCGTCTTCATCGCCTTCATCACTGTCGAACTCATCTTCACCTTCGAGGTCTTCAGCAAAGCCATAGTCAACAGCATCACCAGTGAACCAGTCGATGGCTCTTGGAATCAATCTGTCCTTGATCTCTTCGCCCAATTGGTAGTCCAATTCCAAGCGAGCTTCCAAGTCCTCGTCTTCTTCTTCTTCATCTTCGTCCTCCTCATTTTCATCACCTTCACCATCTTCTTCTGGACGCTTTGGTGGCTTTGGTGGGTCAAAGAAGTTGAAGAATGATTCGGTAGGAGTCAACTTTTCGATGGTACGGGTTTGCTTGGTGGTCTTGTTTCTTTGCTTTCTTCTTTCGATGTTGATGGTAACATTAGATTCTTTGTGCTTCCAGTTGATTTCGCAACCATCAGCGTGGTCGTAGACAAAGTCTCCAGAGTAGCCCAATTCGGCTTGGTAGTGGTAGGTCTTGGTCAAGATCTGGTTGGAGAAGAACTCATTGTCACTGAATTCAAAGATCAATTCGAAACCTGGAGTGTCCAAGTATTCCATACGGATGTCTGTTAAGAATTGTAAGACATCGGAGTCTCTGTCGGTGATGGTCTCGGAAACAGTGGATAAGTTTTCCAAAGCAGTCAACCAGAAGCCTGGGATACCGGCAGTGTCATCATCTTCTTCGTCTTCGTCTTCGTCTTCTTCCTCTTCCTTGACTTCAGAGAGCTTCTCTTCTTCGTCCTTGTCCTCATTGTGCAACAATTCACCTTCTTCGATCTCCTCGGTAGTTGGCTCCTCAGTACCGCTGATGATGTTTTTTCTTCTAGTGTACAAAGGTTCGTACTTCTTAAAGTACTTCTTTTCCAACTCCAATAATTCCTTTTGGAATTCTGCCTCGAGCTTCATTTGTTGCAGTTGGACGGACTTCAATCCGTACACACGTTGTTTGACCTTCTTGGACAAGTTCTCGACGTAGCCACTTTGTTGACCCACCAAAGATCCCAACTTGCCTTGAATCATCGACAACAATGCTGGGTTGTTGGCCAACTGTTGAGTCACATCCTCGTTCTCTTCATTGATGGTAGAGACGGTTGGTGGTTGTTGCTTGAGATACGAAGTACCAACGGAGGATGGGGTGTTTTGAGGGGTTGGGGCCTTGGAGATGTCTCCATTCTTGCTTCTAATAGGTTCAGCCATTTTTATAGGATGAGTTGCCACTGGTTCTAGACTGAAAATTCACGCGTCAAAAGAGCTCCAAAGGACGTAGGACCAGTATGTGATATGAGATGTATGGCTAACACTTATGAATCAGCTAGATTAACCTTTCGATTAAACCGTTGCAGGACTTGGTGATACTCTCCTTTATAGCACAACACGACGTTCATCCCTTGAGTTTTTTTGCCTAGTTTTTGTGACACTTTTTCAGGCACGAGAACACTATAAGGCGAGGTAAACAGCAAAAATAGACACCGACAAGGTTTCAGAAATCCACCGCCTTTATCCAAGCAGTGGAGGCACACGTACATTTGACCACCTTGCACAATTCGAGCCATTTGGCTTTCTTACTTCGGCAGAATTCTCCAGAAGTTTAGGGGTATCGAAGAGGTTGAAACGTGTTCCATGCGTCGCGACCGAATTGGGATTAATTACCATGTTCCCAAAACGGTAGAAATGACGAGATGGACCAAGTGAGTTACCATCAGCTCGAAACAGGGAAAGGTAAAATACCGTTTAGGAAAGATGCCTTGGGATTCTATAGGCGATAATGGTTCTAAACACAACCGATTTACTCACGGAACATTTTGTGACACTAGTGATGGGCGTGGTAGCAATCAAGAGATTAAACGTAATGGACGAAGGCATAAATTCTTAAGCTCGCTAATGATCCATACAATTGCGAGGCGATGGCTACGAAGAGGTCTAGACTGTTTCACTTCATACACATCAATAGTCAATTGATTTATGTTTTTCAGCACCGTAAATGACATTACCTATTACTGGGAATTTGTTGAATAATCGACATGATATGTTTTGAGAGAAATTGATGATTGCTTCAAGATTAACTGTTGAATAATTAACCACAATCAATCCACCTGTAGGATGGTTTCTAGCTTCGCATGGTTTGTTCCTACAGTGATTATTTTAATTTTAATTGGGCTTGGTTTGGCTTAACTAATGCCGTGTGTACCAGGTTCGATAAATATGATTAGGATGCACTACTAGTTGCATGATAAATTTGTATGATACGTTCTTGACAAAGCAGTTTGAATTTAGAGTATTCTTGGTTTTTCTCAATCGCTCATAATGATATTCTGCATCGAAGCTGTACTTGCAAACTGAGGCCAACTCATTCCTAGACATCACTTTAGGCTAATCCCACAATTTTCAATTCATTCTACAATCTGATCGTTACACATAATATTAAATAGCTATTGAATTTGTGAAATCACCTTCTGGCTCTGCAATATCATCATAGTTTCCATCCAAATACGATTCGATATCCGCAAGTCTCTTCTCCCATTTTTCAACCAGGCTCAACTTGGATTGAATCTCATGGATTTCATTGTCAATGGATTTCAAGTTTTCTTCAGAAGTCAAGTCGTGGAAGGTGGTTTCGTTGTTTTCAACTTCCAAAATGTAGTCATGGTACTTCATTAACAATGGTCTGTGAGACAAGGTGATAAAAGAAACGTCTTTACGTTGCAATAATTCAAATAAATAATCTTCCACGTCTGTGGAAACTGCGTTGGTACTTTCATCCAAAATGACCAACTTAGGTTTCTTGAACAAAACTCTAGCAAGACTCATTCTTTGCTTTTCTCCACCACTAAGAACATCTTTCCAATCCTTAACAACATTAAAATTACCTTCTCTCTTGAGCAAGTACTCCAATTTCACTTCACGAAGAATATGGAACAAATAATCATCGTTGTATCCCATTTCGAGCATTTCACTATAACTGTGAGGATAAATAATTTGATCACGCAAATTACCGTTTGGAAAGTATGTCTTTTGTGGTAAAAAGAAGATATCATCATCATCAGGCTTGGACAATAAACCACGGTATAATGGCCATAATCCAGCAATAATTCTGGCAATGGATGTTTTACCACACCCGTTAGCACCTAAAATTAATAAATTCTTATTATGGTTCAACAGGAAATTCAATTCCTTGATTAATGGTAGATTCTCTGAGCCTTCTTTGGATGGTATAATCACCGGGAAATGTTCAAATCTGATACCATTTTGGTAATTCTTTTGGATGGTACCTCTGATATCGTTTACTCCAAATTTGGAACCAAAATCAAATCTTGGAGAATGGACTTTATGCAATTGGGTCAATAAGTTAAAAACACGCTCAGTGTAACCAGTCAATTCCGAAACGTCTTTGATAGAATACATCAACCGGGATCCAGCATCTGCTAATGAAAGCATCAATCTCTTGTTAATTATAAATTGTCTCATGTTCAGTCTTTGATCAACCTCCTTAGATTTTTCTAATTTTTCTTGATTGTTTGCCGGCCAGAGCTCATCTAAGAACACTGGTAGGCCTGCAAAAATATAACCCCAAGCAGACCAGGTATACTTCAAAACGTAATCTTCCAAAATGGAGTAGTAGAAAGTGATATCGGCTTCCTTACCGACATGTTTCAACAAGCCCCTGAAGTTTTCTTTTAATTTAGTTTTTTCGATGATAGAACCTTTGTAAAAACCAATCTCTTCACTATTAGTCATCAAATTAAGATGTTGGTTAAAATATTGACCTTCCAAATGAGTTCTTTGGGCAGAAAGCTTTCCAAATTTAGGGGTTGCTTTCTTCAATAACATAGCAGTAATAAAATAATTGGTGAAAATACCAACAATTGCACCAGTTCCAAGATTGTCTCTCAAATAGACTGAGAAAAAGATCAAATCAACAAAAGGTTTACCCATACTGGAGAACAACCCACAGATCGAGTCACAGAATTTGGCCACGTCGTTGGTAATATATTGATCGATGTTTTCGATTTCTGTTCCGTTCAATGAAATTTTATAGTAAGCCATTACATTGTCGAGATACATATCATGGATATATCTGGTCAAGTTTGTTCTGAAACTCAATGAGAGTCTGTTTTCCAAGTACTTGATGGCGGCATTGGTGTAAGATGCAGGGAAAGCAATCAAAAGCCAGTAAATTAAGTCTCTAGCAAACTTCTTACCATTACCACCGATTAAATTTTTTACGAGCTGACCATCCAATTTGGCCACCAATAACGATAACCAAGTTCTCAAGATCAAGAAGAAACATTGGGAGAGCAAAAGAGAAGTGTTTTTGGAGGAGAATTTAGGGATGAGAATTCTCCAAATAATGGCAATCTGATTCAAGAACTTCGAATTGAAGATGGTTTTCTGGGAATATTTCTGCTGAAGCAAGAAATCTTTATACAAATATTTGTCTGCAGCATACTGGTCCAAGCTGGGTTTGGGTACGATGATTCTGGTGAAGGAGTTCTTCCCCTTTGGTATTAAAATTTCTCTGGACCCGTTCTTGAGAATGGTGGAAGATTGTCTGATCAAGTTTGGTCGGTTCAACTTCTTGTTGTTCACATGCTCACGATACTTTGTCAACAAGTTCTTGATGGTGAAAAACACTCCGAAACCGAAGGTGGAAATGAGAGTTCCTAAGAAAAGCACCACTGGCCTGGACTGATAGTTTATGGTGAGCGAACTGGTTTCATAGGCCTCCTTCAACAATAGAATGATATTTCGAACATCCTGTTTACTATAGCCGGCTAGCCTTGATATATTAATCATGGTGCCAGCTTTCACAAGATAGTAGCGATACAAAGAAGAGGAAGGAGAGAATCGAAGTTACTGCTGGCAGCAACTTCCCCACAGAGGGGATGCCGAGGCCCCTGCTTACGTAAGAGTACCAATATCATATGCGTACTAATGGAGAGGGCGGAAATTGGAAGTGAAAATGAACATTGCTAGTTAAAAAATGGTACGTGATACGGAAGTATATTTACATAGATAAGATGCCACGGCAAGAACAGCCCATGCTGACGGTTAGAGTAGGGAACGCTGGAAACACTGGGTGGGTAGGCGGTAGCCGGTGTAAATGCGTTTAACGGCAACTTTCACCATCAAAGGAGTGATATCCACGCGGATATGGCCATGTTTGGCAAACTAGCTGGATGCTTCACGGTGCTTGAAAATCAGGAGAAAGTCCAAGTTGCAAGCCTTTTGAGTTATGTGTTTGGGTTTGTAAGTGTTGGAGGGTGTGATTTCTGATTACCACGTCTTTCCCTTTAATTGGGTGGAAATGCACTTTTTGAACACGGCGAATTCCTGTTCACAGGAACCTTTGGCCATGGTGCTGTAGGTGTTCAATACACATTGGCCGTAGGCCATGCCTTCTTTGGAGCACTTGGCACTGGTCTGCACAAGCTTTTTTGCAGGTCTGATCTTGGGATTGGATATCATTGGCGTACTTTTAGATTATTGTGAAAATGTTCTACAAATCAGTGTTTATATGCAGGTCGCAGCTAATCAGTTTCAAGAAATGAACAAGAATCATTGACAACAGTTACTTTGGGAAGGTCTAATGAAGTAAATGTGCTATTGAATAAAGCAGCCAGAAATAGGAATCTTTGGAGTCGTTGGAGCCATTTTAATGATCACTTCATTGTGAGGATGTGTGGATTATTTACTATGCAATTGATTAAAAATTGAGTAATATTTCGCAATAATTCAAAACAAGTGTCAAATACCATCCATTTTCAAAATGGGTTTCTCCTGAAAATGGTGAAAATTAGAATCTACACAAGTAACATAAACTGATCTCTAAAACGAGACAATCATTATTAGTTCTAAGGGAGTCTGTATTGCCTATTTTGCCAATTTCTAGTGCCAGCTGAGTAAGAAACCACCCAAATACCACGATATCACAATTACAGTATAATCTACCAAACAAAACCCAGTCAGAAACCATAGCGGATAAATTCTGTTAGTTAGTCAATTCTGACTCGACTCGAAAAAGATATCACCAAAATAATCTATGAATCAAAACATAGGAATTTGAAGCTCTAAAGAATTCCCATAAAATAAACATCCCAACCACCAAGGCTAACCTTATAATAGCCAATTGTTCAAAAACACTTCTTAAAATTCAGAACAGAGGGTATTCCTCAAAACCACTCTTGGGTCCCACTACATAGTGTTCCCAAAAAGGCCCTCAACAATAACAAGTCCCAGTGGCCGAGTGGTTAAGGCGACGCCCTGCTATTAGCAGTTTAGGCGTTGGGTTTTACCTGCGCAGGTTCGAATCCTGTCTGTGACGCTATTGTTTTTTTGCACTTCAAAGTTTGTTTGGATTTTGATTATCGCACTTGTATTTCAATCTCGGGGTTCAGCCGGACGACCTCTCTCCATCATAAGTTGCCTTCATTGCTACCCTGATAGTACCATACCCAAAAGAAAAATTTACCGAAAATTTTTTTTTGAAAAACTTCAACTGGTTTTTTATTTTTTTCACTTTCAAGTTAAAACAAAACCGATTATTCTCAGGTCCATAAACATCCCCCTCCAGAGATTAGTCATTTCCTCTTAAGCCCTTTACAAATTTTGGGAAAGTCTCGTGACCCAAAGTTATTTTATGTGGGTAATTTTTGAACAATAAATACTAGTGGGAACTGATATTCAAAATTTGAGCACCACTAACAGGTAGCAAACCCCGGAGTATCCGCTTGAAAACACTATCGACGTTTTTCTTGGTAATCCAAACAGTAGAGAAGTCTCCAATCCGTTCCGAGTCCAAAATCCCCGTACCAATTGCAATATGGATCCCACCAACGATCCTAATTTCTTACCTCCTTCGTTGAATAGGGACATTGAGCCCACGGCACCCTCTTCTGAGATCCCCAATAACATGCCCATACAGCCATTTGTGTTGGCCGATATGGGCAACGCCATGGATGCTCCCCCACCACATCCTTCCAAAACCAAGAAGGGAGAATCGAACGAGGAAACGTTGAAAGGTGCGTACCACTCCAAAATCCCCAGAATACACTCAGATCTCGTGGATTCGTCTTCAGACGAGGACATTTTGGGTGCTACTGGAAAGGTCAGGGTCTCAGAAGGCCAAAAGTCTACAAATGCTCAAAAGGATCATCCGGGAGCCGAGAAACCCATCCTCCCACCCACAGTTGAAGTCAAATCATCACAGATTGCAGATCTTGAAGAAGTGCCCCATGGGATCCAAAGGCAAGCCAAAACCCTAGACAAATACGAATTTCCGACACATAGATTAGCTACCACATTGCTGGACGACTCTAAGTATCCGTTGGTGATTGTGGCATGTGGCTCCTTTTCTCCAATAACGTACTTGCACTTGAGAATGTTTGAAATGGCCTTGGATGCTATCTCCGAACAAACTAGATTCGAGGTCATTGGTGGTTATTATTCTCCAGTCTCTTCCAACTACAAAAAGCAAGGATTGGCACCTGCTCATCATAGAGTTCGAATGTGCGAGTTGGCTTGTGAACGTACATCGTCCTGGCTTATGGTGGATGCATGGGAATCCTTACAACCCAAGTACACCAGAACCGCGTTGGTTTTGGACCATTTCAACGAAGAAATCAATATAAAACGAGGAGGTATCAAGACGAAGTCAGGAGAAAGTAGAGGTGTCAAAATTATGTTACTTGCTGGAGGGGACTTGATTGAATCGATGGGAGAACCTGACGTATGGGCCGATCAAGATTTGCATCACATTTTGGGCAAATATGGCTGTCTTATCGTCGAAAGAACTGGTTCAGATGTTAGAAGCTTTCTTTTGAGTCATGATGTGATGTATGAACATAGAAGAAATGTCTTGGTAATTAAACAACTTATCTATAATGATATCTCTTCTACAAAAATTCGTTTATTCATAAGAAGAGGTATGTCAGTGCAGTACTTATTGCCGAATTCCGTTATAAGGTACATTCAACAAAACAAGCTTTATTATGACTCAGAACCTGTTAAACAAGTTATGTCAGAGAAGGCTGATTAAACTTTTCATTTATTACAATTGCGTTTTTGTTTGCTAATATAGATGAGAACCACACTGCTTGGTCAGTGATCTATGTATTATTTAGGTTTGAAATATTTCGATAGAGTAGGCAAATGTGACCTACAAATTGCTTTAAATATCGTATTATTAATTATTGAACTATTTACTTACCATTCTTGAGTCTTGAGACCGAACACAGACTTCTTGGTACCTTTGATTGGTTTTATTAATTTCGATCCACCTTCCAAGAAAGAAAATCTGTTTCTTCTTTCAGCTTCGTACTTAGAGATGAACTCTTCCTTTTGCAAAGTCAAGCCAATGTCGTCGAGACCATTCACTAAACAATGTTTTCTGAAAGCTTCAATTTCGAAATTTGCCACCAAAACTTCGTCAGTTTCACCATGTCTAATTTGTTGATTTGGTAAATCAACAGTTAAAGAATGTCCTGCAGTTGCAACTGGATATAATTTCTCCAAAATCACTTCTTGGGGAATTCTGATTGGTAATAAACCGTTTTTACAGGAGTTGTTGTAGAAGATATCACCGAATGATGGAGCAATCATACACTTGATACCGAAATCCTTCAATGCCCATGGTGCATGTTCTCTGGAGGAACCACAACCGAAGTTGTCACCAGTGACCAACAAGATTTCGGCATTACGGTTCTTACCAACGTTCAAGACAAAATCAGTCTCAGTATCCTTTCCAGTGACTGGATCCTTGGAGAATCTTGCTTCGTAGAACAAACCATTCTTCAATCCAGTACGCTTAATAGTCTTCAAGAATTGCTTTGGAATAATAGCATCAGTGTCGACATTGGCCTTGTCCAATGGTGCAGTTACACCAGTCAAGACGGTAAACTTGTCCATTCCTCCAACAGTGGAGTCAGTCTTGGCTCTCTTGGATTCTGGCTCTTTTGGAATATCATTGATTTGTTCATTCTTGGTGCTTATGGTATCATCAACCGGTTGTTTTTCGTGCTCATACACAGCATCTTGCAAGGCCTTGTCTTCTTCAGCTTCGATGGAAATGGTTGGTTCATCACTGCTGTCGTAGTCAAACTCACGAATATCGGTGAAGTGACCTTTGATAGCAGCAGCAGCAGCCATGGCAGGAGACATCAAGTGAGTTCTGGATTTGGCACCTTGACGACCTTCGAAGTTTCTATTGGAAGTGGAAGCACATCTCTCTTCAGGGTCCAAGATATCTGGGTTCATACCCAAACACATGGAACAACCAGCTTCTCTCCAGGAAAAGCCAGCAGCCTCGAAGATCTTGTCCAAACCTTCCTTTTCAGCTTGCTTCTTGATCAAACCAGAACCTGGAACAACCAAAACCAACTTGACATTGTCGGCCTTCTTGTGACCTTTGGCAACCTTAGCAGCAGCCCTTAAATCTTCAATACGAGCATTGGTACAAGAACCAATGAAAGCTTTGTCAATTTTAATTTCCTTCAATGGAGTGTTTGGAACTAAGCCTTGGTACTCCAAGGCTCTTTCCATACCACTTTTCTTGATTGGGTCTGAAACCTTGGCTGGATCTGGAACGCTGGCGGAGATGGGCAAAGCATCTTGAGGAGAGTTACCCCAAGTGATGGTTGGAACGATATCAGAGGCTGCAATCTTGATGTCATAATCGAAATGAGCACCTTCGTCAGAGTGCAAGGTGTTCCAGTAGGAAAGGGCCTTTTCCCATTCGGCACCCTTTGGAGCCAATGGTCTACCATTGATATAATCAAAGGTGGTTTGATCAGGTTTTATCATACCAGCACGGGCACCGGCCTCAATGGCCATATTACAGATGGACATTCTTGCTTCCATGGATAAGTTTTCAATGGCTTTACCAGCAAACTCAATCACGCATCCAGTTCCTCCAGCAGTACCAATGACTCCGATGACGTGTAAGACCAAGTCCTTGGAGGTGATACCTTCAGACAAATCACCTTCGATGGAGATTCTCATGTTTTTGGACTTTGCTTGAATGATGGTTTGAGTGGCCAAGACGTGCTCTACTTCTGAGGTTCCGATACCAAAGGCCAAGGAACCAAAGGCCCCGTGGGTGGAGGTGTGGGAATCACCACAAACCACAGTGGTACCTGGCAAGGTGAAACCTTGTTCTGGGCCCACAATATGCACAATTCCTTGTCTGGAATCGTCCATACCGAAGTAAGTAATGTCGAAGTCCTTGACGTTTTGTTCCAAGGTCTCCACTTGTAATCTGGAGTCATCTTGCTCAATAAAGCTGCTCACATCGGTGAAGTTCTTTCTGGAGACAGTGGGGATATTGTGGTCGACTGTAGCCAATGTGCAGTCGGTTCTTCTGACTTTTCTGCCAGCGTTGGCCAAACCTTCGAAAGCTTGTGGGGAAGTGACCTCATGCACCAAATGACGGTCGATGTATAATAAGTAGGATCCGGACTCATCCTTGTGGACAATATGGTCATCAAAGACTTTGTCGTATAAAGTTCTTGCCTTAGCAACCATTTTCAATTGAGTTGATGAAGTTCAAGAAGTGATGTTTCGTGTTATTTATATGAGGGGGTCGAAAAATTTCAGGTATATACTGGCTTAGAAGGCGCCGGTTCCGCGCCGGTTCCATGCCGGTTCCGCGCCGGTTCAGGCCCGCAAAGGTTTTTACACCAGAGCCGCACCCGCCTGGCCAATTGCGCCATGAACATTACTCATAGGTCATATGTTGCGGGGTACAGATCACGTGTGCATTGGAAACGCAGAAAATTCTTTTGAAACAAAAACAAAAACCAACGCGTGTCTCAACCAAAAATCAAAAAAATCAAAAAACGCTCACGTGATCAAATATTTTCAAAAGTAACGTGATAGTGCACGTGACACATTTTTATCATAATAATCTGTGGAAGTATTTACCATAAAGGCAAATCCATAATCATAGATCTACACCTCTGAAAACATATCAATGCTACCTCCAGGAAGTCGTAGATCAAAAATCAGACCACCCAGAAAGTCCTTGTCTTCTTCAAGCTTGGAAAACTCCTCGGAGTCTGCTGCAGAGTTCGAGAAATCATGGGCCATCTTATCAAATGCAATCACCCAGATCCAACAGAAAAATGTGTCGAATCTCTCATATGAGCAACTTTATCGGAAAGCATACATATTAGTGCTAAGAAAATGTGGTTCCAAGTTATACGAGAATGTTTCTGAGCTTGTTTCTCAACATTTACTCAAAAGAAGAGAATATTTATTATCCATTAATGATGGCATGGAGGAGTTTATGAAGTCAATTCTTTTGGAATGGAATGAACATTTGCAAGCAATGAAGTTTATTAGTGATGCGTTGATGTATCTCAACAGAGTTTACGTGAAAGAACACAAAAAGTTATTAATCTATGATCTTGGCATTCAACTTTTCAAAGATCATATCATCAAGCATGGAGAAAATGAAGTGGGACGGAAAATCATCGACAACATCATTTCTGAAATTACAAGAAGTAGAAATGGAGATGTCATAACGACCAACATGTACATCTCGAAGTTGATCAACATGTTTCAATTGTTAATAGAAACCGGGAACTCCGATTTGCATTATGGTGAGTCTTATTATCAAAGTGTATTCGAGCCAGCGTTCTTGAGAAGCTCGGAGCAATTCTTCTTTAAGCTTTCTCAAGACTTCGTGAATTACTCCAAAGGTACAAAATACTTGGTCGATGCCTGCCAATTTATAAAAGAAGAAGAAGCTAGAATCAACTTTTATCTTCCTGCATCCACATACCCCAAACTTATAGATTTGATGAACAATATCATCATTAAGGATAAGATCGACCAAATCATTTCCTTACCAATGGATTATCAAGGTCTTACATACTGGTTACTGCCAGTGATTAATAATATCCTCCAAGAAGAAAACCAACCGCATATGATACATGAGCTTAAAATGCTTTACGAATTAATAGGAAGAATTGATGAAGATTACGAGTTATTGAGCTTAAGATTGAAGGAAATCATCATCAACCAAGGTTCTATGATTCCAGAGTTTGTGAAAAATTCTATTGTGGCTGCCAATTCGGGTTCCAAGAAAGCTAGTAATCCTACTTCATTCGCAAATAAATGGATTGATACCATTTTGGAGTACCAGAATCAAATCATGAGCGTGTTAAAGTCTTCGTTCGAGCTGAATCCACAATTAGAGGTCACTATTAATTACGCCATGAAAGATTTCATCAATGAAACTGGCGGTGGTGTCTCGAAAAAATCCCCCACTACCAGAATTGATGCATCAGAAATGTTATCCATTTATATGGACTATCACATAAAACAATTCAGCAAAACAGTGCCATCAAAAGATTCTTCTAATGCACCAGATACTTCAGATGAGCT
Organism: Suhomyces wounanorum; assembly: GCA_030568695.1. Classification (NCBI taxonomy): domain Eukaryota; kingdom Fungi; phylum Ascomycota; class Pichiomycetes; order Serinales; family Debaryomycetaceae; genus Suhomyces; species Suhomyces wounanorum. The sequence continues at coordinate 63,498 of JAJMGL010000021.1, forward strand.
TATCAGTAAGTCAATATTATTCTTAAGGTTTATTAAAGATAAAGATTCCTTTGAAGCTAATTACGCCAATCATTTTGCAAAGAGATTCTTGAACAGTAAAGGGAATTCACAAATCATCACCTCAAACAATAAACTTGGGGTAGATCTAGAAGAATTGGTACTTTCCAAATTGGCAGAGGAAATGGGCTCATCTTCATTAAATAAGGTATTGAGGATGAACAAGGATATTAAGCTGTCTCGTGATATAACTAATGATTGGAAGAAGTTTATTTTGAAATTTCAGAAGAAGGGTTTAATAGAGCTCGATTTGAAGATCTGTAATGTCACAGATTGGCCAAAATCAATGACTAAGGACTATAAATCATTTACTAACCCAGTTGATAATGAAGTGTCGTTGATATGGTCCAAGCAACTTCGTCCAACCATAAAAGAGTTTGAAGAATTTTGGTTTGCTGGTAAGAAGAATCATAACAAGTCACTTTATTGGAGTCCAAAATTTGGATTTATGGACTTCAGGATCACATACCCAAGCAGAACATATGAATTCAACATGCCTACATATGCCGGATTGATCATGTTATTGTTTGCACCTCAAAGTTCAGACCCAGATGTCCTGGCATTTGATGAGAAAACGGAGCTTACCTACGAAGAAATCAAAGAACTTACAGGCATTCCGGAAGCAGATCTCAAAAGACATTTACAATCAATCGCTGTTGCTCCCAGACTGAGATTGTTGATCAAAATCCCCATGTCAAAAGAGGTCAACCCAACTGACATCTTCAAATTGAATGAAAAGTTTAAATCCCCATCCATAAAAGTTAAAGTATTAACAGTTTCCGCATCTTCAAATTCCAAAGGTAAAACTCAAAAAACAGAGCAAGAAGAGGAGGCAGAAGAGGTTAAGAATAATATCATGGAGGGCCGTAAACATGAAGTCAATGCTGCAATCGTTCGTATAATGAAATCGAGACATTCTTTACTGCACAATGAGCTCTTTGCCGAATTAGTGAAACAACTAGCCAGCAGATTTCTGCCACTGGTTCCCTTGATTAAACAAAGAATAGAGGACCTCATAGAGAAAGAATACTTGAAGAGAGATGAAGAGAATAGAAGCATATATCACTATGTTGCATAGTTATTGAGTTAAGACCAAATGATTCAAATGAATGTAGTTTTTTTTATAATTGTAGTATATATTCAAGAATTTTCTGTAGTTTCTATAGATGATAATTGAACAACGTATAGTGTATAGTGAATGTTTACATGTAGTTGATGCCAATTATTGAATTTTAGACTTCACTAATTGAAGCTACAAAGATTGAACTATGTGCAGTTCCAAATATTTCACTTTTCTTTTGAACCACTACAAACAAAAGCAAACCTCCGTACTAAAGCATGTCTGCCAATGACATCTTAGATGTGTTGAACATCCAGAGAGATGATCAGAAACAACCACCTAAGAAGAAACAAAAGACCACAACAGATCCCAACCCTAGGGGTGGGATGGCTAGAGAACTTTACAACTTGATTGGACCCAATACACCTCCAGTGAATCTTTCATCGTTATCATACAACAGCAATACAAAAGATAAATTCAAATCCAAGCCATCTCCATGGACAAATATTGCCTTTAAGCCAAGTGTCGACCTGAATGTTATCTTGCATCACTGGGTTAAAGGATCCAAGGAATTATTGAATTCTGTGGAAGAACAGAAGAAACCATACCCCTTTGAAAAGTTTAACGTTAGGTTGGATATTCCCAAACTAGTAGACGAGGAAACTTATGAGAAGTTTATGGAGGAGGTTGAAGAACACGAAAGAATTGTAAGAGCCTCTCAAACCCAAAGAAGAAAAGAACGAGAGGAGGCTAAACTTAAAGAGAAAGACAACAAAGATAAATCAAACGAAGTGAAGAAAGAGAATGGCGATAAGGAATCTGAAACAAAAGAAGTGAAGACTGGAAAATCTGATGCCACTGACGAAATTGGCGACAAAAAGAAAGACGCAGATTCAAATGACAAAGAGAAGGATGATTCCAAACCACAAGAAGAAGATGTTCCAGATGAGAAGTGGACATACGAGGAAACAGAATATCTTTTCGACCTTTGTTCTGCGTTTGAATTGAAGTGGCCTATAATCTTTGATAGATATACCTGGAAATCTAATAGAACGCTTGAGGATTTGAAAGAACAATTTTATAGGATTTGTGTTAAGATATACGAGTCTCAAGAAAACGCAAATCCATCATTGATTGAGTCCTTGAAGGTGTTTTCAAAGTCTCGAGAGATAGAGAGAAAGAATTATCTCGAAAACTTGTTAAAGAGAACCCCAGCAGAAATCGCGGAAGAAGAATCTTTAGTTATTGAGGCTAGAAGATTTGAACTTGCCGCTAAGAAAATGCTTATCGAGAGATCAAACCTTCTCACTCTACTAGACTCTCCTCAGACCACTCAACCTATTCAACAATACCAATCCTCTCAAGGCTTGACTAACTTGTATAACAATTTGATGATCATTGATAAACATCAAAAGAAGAGACAGATGCAACAGCAGCAAAGTAGATCAATATCTTCTCTGCAAGATCCAGTTCCCCCTTCAATTCCAAGTGCTGCGTCCTCCTCATTCAAGAAAGACAGATCTTTCCAAACTCATTTGCAACAGTACTTATCTGGCTTACTCAAACAAAACCAAATCGTCAATCCTAGCGTCAAGCAAGAGGCTAATGCGGTGCAACAATTATTGGCTAAGAGATTGACCCAAAAAGAAGAAGAAGCATATGGTCTTCATTTCCATGGAACTGAAAAACTCACCCCAGGTGTGATTTTGAGATCAGCCCAAAAGTTACCTGGATTGCAACAGAAACAATCAGTTTTGAAGTCCGTTAATTCCGTACTACAAGAATTGGATATCCCAACTGCAGGTGGTACTAGCTGGAAACCAGTAATGCCAACAAGGAAAACTATGGCTAAGTACGATGAATTGATAAGATCAGTTGTAACACTTTTAGATGTTAAGAAAGGAAAAGATAAACTAGAAGCGGAAATAAAACTTATCAAGAGCCAAAGAGGACTTCAATAGGTTTGGGGTTATTGCTGTATTATATTATTAATTGTATATTATGCTGTCGTAAAAATGCTGTCGTAAGGTTAGAGGATGAGTTGTAAATCTCAAAAATCTAATGATAGGTCTAAACATGCCGGTTTAGTGTTATGTATTTTGTCTTGTTTCAATTGCCACACAAATTCTTTCAAATCTTCTTGTTCGTCAATAAGGATCTGGTCCTCGATAATCATTTCGTTTGTATGAGATTCATCCCGCAAATCTTGAATATCAAAAAGAACAAATCGTTTGAAATTTCGCAACTCATGCACCAGTATTGAATCTGGTCCCAGGATCTCTTGAATGAGGTTTTGTATATCCTTTTTGTCTTTGTATCCATCAAAGAGGACCAAGGAAAACTTGAATACTTTTGCTATTGAACCTAAACTTTTCGTTCGATGAAGTTGATTCACATTGTTATCAAATTTTACCTTCAAATTGGATATATCTACCAATAATGTAAGGAAATTGATGAACGATAAATTAATAATTTTAAACTTGTATAATTTCACATTCAGTTCAAAAAATTCGAGCAAGAAACTTAAAAACCTCCATTTATCTTGACTCGATTCTAAAAATCTTGCGTAAATACCCACAAGATGATAAATTAACTCAACACCTTCTTCAAATGTAAGATTCATAAAAATCATTGATATATCCTTTCCATAATGAACGAAATTGGAAAGTTCTTTATTTAAAGTGATCAATCTATCCTTTAAAGGCAAAGACAACCATTCATATTTGTCTAACTCGTTTTGAGGGATACTTAATTTTGATGCAAGGCTTCTGATCAATGGATTCTGTTTAATTAAATCTCCACAGTGCCTCTGAATATCCTTAATTGATCGAATGCAAAATTCCTTATACCATATGGAAGAGAAATACTTGTCGTAATCATCATTTAAAGATTTCATGAATTCTTCAAGATAAATTGCTTTTGTAACTGAGGGTATTTTGACTTTTACTAGATTAGTTAAAATGTTGAGAACAACTCTTGATCTGAAATTCAGCATTAGAAATGAATCAACTTCTTCAGGGATATACTTTTTCTGAAACAAAATTATGGAATTACCAAGGTGATTCAACTGGTTCATCAACTTGGAATGATACTTAGAAGGCATGTATGCACCTAAGCTTTGGAGTATTCCTATAATAATATCATCAATAAAAGGATCTGGTGAAGTAAAGGTGATTAATAGAGAGTAAAAGTATAGCTTAAATTTTTCTCTCAGTTTAAGGTTCCCAAGATATGGGAAAACTTGCAACACAATCATATTCCAATTTACTTTAGGTATCAAAAAGTTCAGTTTTAACCACACATTAAAGTAAAGTTCGACCAATGATTCTAAGCTATTCTCTTCAATAATGTTTGCAAGTGGAAATCTCGTCATCAATTTATGTAGCAATGAGAATGATTTCTTTGAAACCAAGTTTAGTATTTTAATGTGCATCTTCTCAAGAGAGGTTCCTGAACATATGCTATTCAAACATTTGAAAATTAATTTTTGCAAATATGACGATAGTTTATCAGGAATATCTTCATTAATTTTATCATAAAGTTGAAGTACCTGATATACGTACTTCTCCCCAATGTTAACAAACTCGCTTAGTTTATCAATAACTAACTTCCATAAACTTTGAGCTTTTCCGATAAGTTTGTAATTCTGAATTAAAGAATTTAAGAGGCTTTCAAAGCACTGAATCGCAATATTGTTAGATCGAGAAATATTAATTTCACAGTGACATATTAAACTTTTGATCAAAACTTCTAATACCTCCACATCAATACAGTGATTCATCCTTTGGACCAAATCAAATAATTGGTTCTTCAAATCTAGATCTGACAATTGGACCAACAAGAGAATGAAATTCAATCTGTTAATGAAAATTGTTTGATGTTCTCTGTCTGATTGGTATGTGAAATGACTCGAAGTTATAAACTTCGTTACCAACTTTTTTTTATTAACACTAGGAGTTAAATCAGAAAAATAGCTGTATAAGAGGAATAGAAACTTATCGAAAAAACTGTCGTAAGGAATGTCATGCCGTGTTGTGATATGTCCTAAGGCCAGAGGTATGGTCCACTCATCTTTAAAATTGGCAAACTTTCTGGCAGTGATATTCGCATATAATTTCATAATCATTGCTTCGTCTATTGGCCACTTCAACACTTGATTAATCTGTACCACCGCTTCCAAAAATAATTCATGAGGTCTTGAGGCTTCCTCTGCCCTAATTTGTTCATGTAACTTTATAAAGGGCGACCATCCTATGGTTTTTGAAGTAGTAAAAAATGGCAAATTGGAGAGCATCTCTAGCAATATTTCAAAATCAACAATCATTGCAATATCTTCCAAAGATTTTGAAATGGATCCCCAAAAGCAGTTGTTTATAGATAGGATAGTTTCGATAATTTTGAAGGATTCTTCTTCTTTTGGATTTTTCGGGGAACTTGAGTGAAATTTGAAGTATAGTATCCAATACTTTGATGCAACAGTTTGGGTATTTTCCACTGCTAATGAAGCTTGTGTTTTACTGGACAATCGTGATTTTTCTTCCATAATCTCAATTGTGTAGAGATATAGAAGAAACCAGGGATAGAACAATAATGCCAAAGTTCCTGTATCTTGATCATTTGCTTGTAATAATAAAATAAAACAATGATTTATTAGTTTCCAAGTTTTAGGCGAAGTGGGTGGTTCTTGTATGATTAGTGTCCATTCAATTAAACCTTTCAAAGCAGAATAAATTTGATCAGGTTTATTATTATCTTTCCAAATTTCTGGATCCTTTATTTCTTTCACAATCGAAACCAATAATTTCTCTAAATTCATTCTTGAAGATTCTTTATCAATTGTGGAAAATAAAAATAATTGGCCAAATACTGCTATTTGAACATCACTTTTATTAATGTAATATGTTTTGCCATGAGGGATTTCGCAGATTTGATTTATATTAATCTGTGCAAGGATGAAATCATTTGGGAAGCTATCTGCAATGCGATTATTTCTCATCAAATTCAAAGGTTTGTAATATTGCTTTGGTTTCACAAAGTTACTTTCACTTTCAGCTTCAAACACAGTAGTAAATTGTGCTGGAGTTCTCAGAAATTGGTATTGCAGCTTCAATAATTCTTTGGGGTTAGTGTTCACTTTCTTAGGTGGAATTTCGACATCATTTGATTTCACTTCTGGATTATTCTCATGTGTTTGTTTCGATTTCTTCAATCTCTTTAATGGTTTTGTATGCAATGTACCTTTGGATGTTATAATTTTGGAAGGTCTAGGAGAGCCATGTGTTGTTCGCTTGGCGCCCTTTTTTGTGTTGGTATGGTGATTATTTTTCCCCTTGCTAAAACCCAAACGAGATTGATAGCCATGAATAGAGGGAATCGGTAGCTTCTTCTGGCTCTTGCTGAGTCTTTTTGTAGAATTGGGAGAATTATAGTTTAACATTAATACTGAAGAATTGAAATTTTCTTTATCACGAACTTCAATCGGATATGATTTGCTAGGTTGCCTATTTGGATTTATTGTGCTCTTCGAAGAAGATTTCCTGTTAGAACTTCGTTTCTTATTATAGGATCTTACCGCAAGCATTGGGTTTATTTGGTCACTTTCTTCAATAGAGCTATCCAGTAAAATCTCATAGGCCTCTGGAAGACGATTTTCACTGTGTGCGTTGTGAAATAAGTTTTGGAAATAACGATCATCAAGTTGTTCAGGTTCCGAATCAGAACTATCTGAAAGAATTCCAAATGTATCAACACTTTTTAAAGGTGTATCAAAATCAGACATAGCTTCATGGGAAGTATCGACTCTGCGATAAAATTGACTATCAACATCGGGCTCAGAAGTGTCATCCACAAAATCAAACGTCTCTTTAGGGAATGTTTTTATTAACGGTTTGTTTTTCTTGATGGCTAGGCCCTTCCGCTGATCAGAATACTGTTGTAATTTTTGTGCTCGAGAAAGATGGTTAATTGGTGTTCTTCGAAATTGTAAGTACTTTTCATCTTCACTGTTGAAATCATAATCCGAAAGGTTGTCGTACATTTGTTGACCTGAATCAAGTTCATCTAAAGAATCAGGCAGATCGACACTTGAAGCATCGCTTATTTCATTCAACGCTTGGCTGATATAGTGAAATGAAGCTATTTGTGAGTTTCCGAGTTCTTCAGCTTCATCTTCTTTTTCTTTGGCCCTTGCAGCTTCTGATTGTTTACCTAGAATTGTGTAAAAGTTCTTTGACCGGTACTTTTCATCCTTTGGGTTAGCTTCTTTCAATTTCCGATAGGAGAAATTAAGATATTTTACGATTTGTTCGAAATCTTGATTTTCATTGTATAACTCATTTAGATACCTTACACTGGATAGTCCGAGGTAATGTGCTTGATCTGCCAAATATGGGTGAGTACTAGCGAAGTTCCTCTTTCTCAATCCTCTTCTGGACGTGACTGATTCATAGTTTCTGGAATCAAGATATATTTTCAAGTTGTTGATATTTTCAGATTCGTTTTCGTGGTCATTATCATGTTCTGGGTGGTTATTAGATGGGTATTGATGTGGGCCATTAGGTTGGTCTTGGTTACTTTCATTTTCTATATTATGGGAATAGCTGGAAGCTATGCTTTCTAAAGAGTCTCGTGAAAGACTTTTCAGTGGAAGTGCATTACTTGTATTGATTGAATTGGTTGCATCCACGGCATTCATATTACTCTGTGGCTCTTCGTCAGAAGAGCTGTGGTTTATTGCCAAATTGCATAATTCGTTGAAGGTGTCAGATGGAGCCTGGGCTGTTGATTCAAAGCCTAGAAAGTGTAGTTGGTGGTGGGTCTGGTGGCGTCGTTCGGGACTTATCCGACTCAACGCTGACTCCATTCGCAGAGGTGAAAGCATTGACGTATTGAGGAGCATGTCATTCTCATCTTCAGAGTCTGACACATACTCCTGGGACATTTTGGTACCCTGTTAAGAAGCCATTAACTGACGCGTTTATTTACGCGCACTTGGTTATTAGTGTTGATGTTTGCATTGTGAAAAAACCACTAGGTGTGAGGTGCTACCAAAAGTGCTACTGAGCAGAAATAATTCCAGAGGTCAGTGACTACAGTTTCTTACCAAAATCTAGTGAATCATCAAGTATTTTGATTATTGGAATTAACTTCAGCTGAGGAGTCTATTTGGATGATGTGATTGTTGTAATGGTAACTTCACGGTTGATAGCCATTGCCGTACAATTAATAACAGTTGAGTACTTTTAAGTTAATTAGGATCATCTGACTCAATTTTTTTCTTTATGTTCATATTAGGTCAGGTTATTTATTTGTGGTTATTTGCAGAAGTTTGAAATTATTTGCAATATACTTCAAAGTGGTTACTGACCAATGTTTACAGTCAAGGATATTGTTCGTCCAATGGAGTCATTTATATTGATATGCAGTGGGGGTGAACTCCAGATTCATAGCAATCACTTGAAGTGTCTCCAGTTCTGTCAGTGCACGGATTTACGATTTTTCCATGAAGCGATTCCGCTGGGGTGCATATTCTACAACAATAACTTCTCCCAAACAGGAACTAGTACCGAAACTTTTCACACTACCCCACGAATTCCACCCCAACCACATAACGTGGGACAGAAAGGAACCCAAAAATCCCCGCAACGAAGCCTTGCTAAGCTGTTGATTGTCACTATGTACGCTTCTGCCAAGCATTGTGATTTTCAAGCTCTCACACCTTAGGAGACCAGCATTATGCCGCTAATGTGGTGTTTGGTAATTAATGACATGTTGTTAATTAGAAGACCGCGCAAATCACCTCGCCCGTCGCAAATTTGTGTCTAAATTCTGGGGTTAGGGGCCATCTACTTTTGTGTAGAATAAAAGGGATGAGATCACCAGTGAATGCTGCACCGAAGTAACACCCCCAATTTAATCATTTTATTACCCATATCCGAGACACTCATTCCCGAAGATGGTAGAGTATAGCAGGTTAGATACCTCCGAACCGTTCGAGATATCCGAACATGCATCAACCACCTCGAACTCTCCATCGCCAAAGGCCAGTTTTCAGGCAGAAATCGTTTCCCAATTCACAGCAGACAATGAGCATACTCCACCACCACTGGGATTGGTGGATGGAATTTACATAGACAGCACCAACTGGAGAGATAGCAAGTTGCTAAGGGCCCAAATCCTAGCGTCGTATCTCGTGTTCATCTTGTTTGGCTTGGCTGAACAAGCCATTGGAACCATGCTTCCGAAATTTCAAGACCATTATCACATCAATGACAAACAGGTGAGTTTGATCTTCTTATCATCTGTGATTGGATACTTCACAATGGGGCTCTTGAGCGACTTCAGCCATCAGAAATTGGGGGTAAGGGGAGTGGTCACCATGGGTTCCGGCCTCATGACTGTTTCTTACTTAATCGTAGCCACTAAACCACCATTTTTCATCCTTCTCTTTTGCTTCGTGTTGAGTGGGTTGGGTTGTGGTGCATTGGATGCTTGTTTGAACACCTGGATGGGTGCCTTAGATGACTCCAACGAAATCCTCGGTATTCTACATGGGTGTTATGGTGTTGGATGTATGATCGCACCTCCAGTGATTACGTTTTTGCTTGGAAAGAAAAACCCTTGGGTATGGAATCAGTACTACATTGTTCTTGCTTTCATTGGTGGCCTGACTCTTCTTATCTTAAGTGTGCTTTTCAGATACGAAACCCCAGCAAAGTACCGGTACATGCTTGAATTGAAGCACAATAACGATTATGAAAATGGCTTCGAGATGGATTCGCTCGAAAGCGAAGACCTTTCCAGATCTACAGGCCACGAAGTCAGTGTATGGGAAACTCTCACCAACAAGCAAGTGATTTTTTTTGCCACCATTCTTTGTATCTACGTCGGTGATGAGGTTGCATTTGGGGCTTGGATGATCACATTCTTGACCAGAATTCAAAAATTAGAATACAAGCTTTCGTCTTACATTGCCGCAACTTTCTGGGGTGGGTTGACTTTTGGAAGAATTGCCCTTGGATTTGCAACTTCCAAATACTTCAAAAATGAATTGAGAGCTAATTTTGCTTACATTCTTGGATCATTTGCAGGATCGTTGGTGTTCTGGCTCTTTGCTTTTACCAATATCATACCTTTGATTTTTTTGATTGTATTTTTCACAGGAATGGCAATTGGACCTATTTTCCCTACCACTATTGTGTGTGCTATCAATGTGCTTCCCGCAAAATTCCAAACCGCTGGTGTAGGATTCATCTGTGCTTTTGGTGGTGGTGGAGCTGCTGTGTTGCCATTTTTTGTGGGTTTAATCGCTGATTCTAGCGATGCTGGTCTCACTGCATATCCATTGATCGTAACTGCAGTGTTTGCAATCTTGTTATCAATGTGGGTGATTGTAATGTCAACCTACTCCAAAAATTACGGTACCAAGTTAAAGTAGAGAGTATATACTCAAAATAGTTAAAACAACCATCATAGATTATGACTTTGTATCTATACATCAATAAATTATAATACAAGTCGTAGCCAATAATCCTGGAACACGCCTAGTAGAATTGGAGTACGAAACACCACATGCCTAATGAATAATGAATTATGAATAATGAATAATGAATAATGAATAATGAATAATCCTCCGTTGATCATGATCATGAAAAAAATGATGATTCTCCCTGGGAATTGGGTCAGTTTAAAATGCCACTGACCAGACTTTAAAAAGATATAGATCATCGATAAGGTGATTCCACTACTTGTTTTGAGCAATCCATTCTTCACTAGTGAATCCCTTTTGCGTGAATGCATGAATAGAAGCGATTTCGTCTTTCAAAGAGGAGTTAACCAAACGATGCCTTTGTAACTTGTTTTTCCCCTTGAAAAAATCAGACACTATAACCACAGCAAATGCTTGTCCACAACCACCAGACATATCCTCAACCTGGACCAACGAAGCATGAAGCCTCTCTTGAATGATATGCTTCAAAGAATCTGCGGTCAACGACATCTCAACAAAGCTATCAATACTTGAAAGTGTAGATCATATAGGTTAAAGAAAATTGACAAATTGATCTTGGCCGCTTACATAATCATAAAATGAGTGTCATTACATTACATATTAATACACAGTCGTAACTATTCGACACGCGAGGTTTCCCCGTGTGACTCGGTCAATACCTTCGAATGGCCCTTTGATATGGTGTTTGTGTGGACCATCTGTTTTGAGACCTCGTCGGGACCGTTCAATTTTTCATAGTTGCGGAAAACTTGATTATCTTCCTTCAACTCCTTTTCAATTCTTTGCATGATTTCCTTAGTACTTAACGATTCAGATTTGGAGCCACTGAATCCACACTTTTCAAAAAATTGAAGCAAGTCCTCTGGGATTACACTCAACTCTTCATGTAACTCAATCAATTGATTGACAACTTCAATGGCAAGGAAATACGTTTCGCCTGATTGAGGGGCTACCTCTTGTCCTGATGCTTGTTTAGCAAATAGAATATTTGGTGCCACAACCGTTGCTAGATTATGAATATCCATCTTAGATCCAGTTTCTTCATCAATTTCCGCAAATGATGCTACCCAACTAAAGAAGCAAAGTAATACTTCAACCAAGTTTCGGTGACTTCTAGGCAACATACAATAAACCAACTGAAGGATTCTTTTCCTAACTGACAAGTTCTTCTCGGCTTGAGAGGAAATCCATAAGTCGTAAAGATTAAATGTTAATAAGGGATTGGGTAACTCTCTGAGCCATTTCTTCATCAAAGCTGCTAATTGAACGGCAGATTGATTACTAAAATCAGGTGATTTCAAAGGACTCTTATTGATCTGTTCTGTTAATTCCTTTAATCGCTTAATATTACCGTTCAATCTAAAAATACCTTCCACAGACATATCCTTTTGTCTCAATGCATTGATGACATCATCAACAACTATTGGAATACGCAATTTTGAAGGGCCAACACCGAGATCAGAATCAACTCCATATTTTTTTGTCAAGTCCTGTAAGTCCACACCAAAAACGACCATATTTTTGTCACGCTTGTCTTGACCACCGAATTTGAATTTGTCCCAGAAAGTAGACTGCTTCTTGGTTTGAATCAAATTCAATATATCTTCTCTGACGTAATTGTGTCCACTCATGTGCATTAAGGCTTCAACTGCAATATGTCTCATAACGAAATGTTCATCCTTAGATAATTCTGAGTAGTATGTGACCTTCTTCGGTGCTATATTAGGGGTTGGAGAATTAATGATTGAGTCTAAAGCATTTGTTGGATTTATCGAAGGATTGCTCGACCCTAAATTATTCACATTCTTGACAGAATCCATTGGCTTTTGTCTTTGGTACAAAGAATTGTGGTGCTTGAAGGCATTTGGTCGTTGATCTCTCGCTTGTTCTGCTGCAACTATTCTAGGGATATCATCTAATGTTAAAGATTTCTCATTTTTCAACAAATCTGAAGTTCTATCAAGATGTGCATTAGAAACTTGACGCTGTGGTTCATCCCTAATCTTCAATGCCAACTTAACATTGAAGTGATCATTGTCATTATGCAGAGCGATAAAAGAAAGATGAGAAGCTGAGCTTGCCTTCCTATCATTTGTGTTTTTCAGCAGTGAAATTTCGGACAATTCTTCAATTACACTGTCCTCTGTAGTTGTAGTATGTCCAACTTCATCTTCTCTTGCTTTATCTGCTATAGGAGCATCAAGAATGACAGATTTCCTTGCATTCTTTTTAATGGAATTAGACAACTTTTGACTTTGTCTTCTAGTCCTTAACCTGGTAACGTCACTGATAGTCTTTGAGTAGTTGTTCTCGGTCACTGCCGTCTTAACAACTTCGTTCTTTGTTTGGTCTGATAACTGTGATACTAGCGTATCGGATCTCAGAGTACTAGTGTCTTTATCGAAAGTTGAACCTTGAGGAACGAACTGCACTTTCATAACAGCCTGAGATCTGGATAAAGCAATGTGAAGGAGGTAAACTAGCTGTGCCAAATCACTTATAAGTTCAAATCCATGTGAGCTCTCTGGATGGTCACAATTTTTACAAACAATCAACTTTTCTGATTTCACTAACTTTGAGTGAACAACTTCTTCTGAGGGGATTGATCTGTTACACTTTACACATTGGAAGCATTTCAAGTGCCATCTATCATCCTCAAACCTAGCACAACATTTTTCAATACTCTTTGAACATTGAACGCATGCGTCAGTAGCTCTTTTTGAAATGCTTACCTGTGATCGGATCAAATGTAAATCGTTCTCAGTTTCTTCTCCTAATTTTTTGTTGAACTTCTCGAAATTCAGTACGGATTTTAAGAATAAGTCAGTAGCAGAAGTAGATCCTAATAATTTGTTTGCTTTCAAAGCATTACTGAGACCTATCCTTATCAATAATTTAAGATAATGGGCACAGCCTGTGATGACAGAAAGTAATTCTGCTGATAAGCTTCCTGACATTGAAATTTGGTTAGATTTTCGGAGTATAGCCAAGTAACTCATGATCTTACCAGATAAATTTCTAGGTTCTTTTTTCAATAATTGAAAATACTCTTGCTCCAAGCTGAATGAAGATTCCAGCTCAACATCATGGATTCTGGTATTATCTCTAGAAATTGCTTTCAATATTGGAACGCAAGTTTGACTGACTTTGGTAACGTGATCCAATGCCCTGAACAATATTTCGACGTTAATGACTAACTTTGCTGTTGCCAATAAACCGTTGCATTGATTTCCAGTACATGCATTTAATAACATGTCACTGATGCATGCAGCTGTGGTTTCTTCGTAACCTGATAATGTTAACCAGCATTTCATAACTATATTTTCAATTTGTTGTTCAATCGAAAGCAAAACTTTTGGGTCGAGACCCAAGCTATTGGATTTTTCACTATCATCATCAATAACATTTTTTAATGCTTTAAGATCCGATAAATACTCCATTGGAATTTTGTAGGTCGATTGCAAACCAACAGAATCTGCAAGTACGCAAACATTCCAAAATTTATGAACCATATAACATTCAGGATGCCATTGCTGATTTCTTCCACCCCTGTACAATTCAACGAACTGTTTAACAATTGAGGAATGACAACCCTCACAGTGAGAAGCGTAAAGTTTAGAATAATGGAAATGACAATATATGCTACCTTCATGTTCATAATAACTTTCATCAGACTCAAATACACGATGGCATACGTTACATTTGAAATGTTCTAAGTGAAATTTATGACCCAAAGCAGTGATATAAGGCCCTCTTAATGCATTGTTACAGTTGTGACAGATCAAGTCCAATTTTTTGAAATAATCATATTCGCAAAGTGGGACCTGAATCTTCTTTGTGGGGTCTTCTTGATCGGGAATTTCGTAAGGAAAGAACTTGGATGCGCATGGGTTTCCACAGTCATTACATTTGAAACATTCCACATGATAGGCTGCATTTAAGGCTCTGACAAATTGACCAGTTATTTCGATGCCACACTGATGACAAATCTTTCTATTCTTTCGCCTTACACTTGACTTGCGAACTGCAGTTGAATTTCTTTGAGCGGAAGGAACTTTTTCTGATGGAGGGGGTGGTGTTTGAAAATTCTTTGGGGTTTCTTGGGGTCGGAACAGTTGATCGGGACTGGTAAGATTGAGCGAGTCATCGTTATGATGGGCAATGGGAGAAATTGCTATTGAGTGACGTTGTTGATATGAGGGAGAAGGTGACTTATCCTGCCTCCATGAAGAATTTTGATAGGAGGAATCCGAATGATTTGGGCTGTATGCTGCCTTTGGTTTCGAGGGCATTGGAGGAATCAACGAAGTCCAAGTGGGAGTATTAGTATTGTTATTAGGGGCGGGATCGTTGATGAAGTTGAAATGCAGATCATTCAAGTCTTGATTATGGTGAATGGGCTGGAATATCTGTCCTGTAGGAGGAGTTTGAGAATTATGAGAGTGGCTCCTAGAGTGGGTGAAGAGTCTCGATGTCGAGGGTTTGCCGTTTTTGCGCTTGGGGCTGGATATATACTGGGGGAACTCTGGAGATTGGCTGGGTTTGAAAGGATTGTTGGAGCGCATGGTGCCATGGGGCATGTCTAGGTTTGGAGGAGTGGGGGCCATTGCAGGAGGAAGGGACTGGTGGTTTGTAGGGTATGCAGAGGGGCCGGACGAGAGGTAGGAAGGGATCTGGACCTTCGAGTGTCTCAGCGACGGGCCGCGGGCATTGGACCCATTGACACCGTTGTTGTTGTTCGAGGACACTGAGGTGTTATTATGGGGATGATTTGTGGGAACGGACATGAAGAAGCGGCAAAAGAGTGACTAAGTTGGATTTTGTAGAGGATGGAGCTAAACTGACTGACTGGACGACCCAACTCAACACAATAACGGGGAGATCGAGGGTCAAAGGCTTCGAGGGGCTAGAATAAACCACAACAGCCACGAACAAGGTGGAAAACGCAGGAACTGGAGGTGTGAGCAGTGGAGAATTCACGGCGACGGGGCTCTGGGGACGAACAACGGGATAGGAATGAATGCAATTACGCAGTTGCCTAACGACTGGTTGGAAACAACACTCTGTCAAGGGAATAGTGTTTTAGTGTAGTCGCGGTAGATTCAGTAAATGATTTCGTCACACCCGATCAGCGAGCGTAGAGAGAGAACTGGTTGCACGACCAGGGGTGGTACGGTATGGGGAAATGGCCCGGTGGAGACAGCGAGCGCGAGGTTGGTGCTATTGGGATGGGGGAATCGACCAAGGGAACAACGGTAAGAGGGAACGAGGGAACGAGGGAACGAGGGAATAAGGGAATAAGGGAATAAGGGAATAAGGGAATAAGGGAATAAGGGAGCTGGCGGGGGAGAAAAATGTAGCAATGCCGTGGCCTATCAAACAGGGGAGAGCCAGAGCCAGCAGGACTAGTTGGTGGTTCAAGCGTATGGCAAGAGATGATGGGTCGCGGATACGTGGTGGGTTATAGGGTAGGGTAAGAGTTAGGGTTAGGACACCTGGGCTTCGGCACAATGTCGACGGCTTATAGTATATGGAATATGGAATACGGAACATGGCATATGGCCTAAGGTAGAGGTGTTTGGGGAGTGACAATCGAGCTGCAGCGTGGGGATTGTGGATTGTGGAGAGGCCGTAGAACGACAAAATATGCACCGCGAGAAAAGTGGAATGGCCAGAGAGGGAATGTCGATGAAATCACACCAAGTACGGATGAAATCAGCCAAACCCAGATGAAATGCAGGGCCGGGGCCGATTGGGGCGAAAGATGGACGGATTGGATGGAGGCGTACAACGGTGTGCCAGTGGAACAGGACACTACGGTGCTCCAGTGGTGGACGGTTGGGGTTGATAGCGGTGCCGGGGATGTGGCATGTGGCACTGGCGTCGCTAATGGGACGAGTAATGCGAGGACCCCGGCCAGGGTAGCACCGGCTAGCGGCGTAGCACGGTGGTGCAGCACGGTAGTGCAGTGAAGCACAGTGTAAGCAAGTGTAGAGGACAGCAGGGGGAAGGGATACGTTTCATGGGGTGTTGTGGTGTTGATGACGTGGATGTTAGCTTGACCCAAAGCTAGGAGTTGCCTGGGGGCCGGAGTGCTGGTGTATAGTTTCCTAGAATGGCGTGGTGGGTTCTATTTTTGTTGGCAGTGGCCAGGCTGGGCCCATCGCGTACGGCGGTGGAAAACAGAGACCTACTAGAGACACCAGTGGTTCTGGACTACAGCTACAGAATGGCAAACTACAGAACCCTGAAGGAACCGGAGGGAACCGAATAGAACCGAAGGAAAGTTGTGGCTACAACGAAATGCTGCGACATGTTGGGGACCACGGAGGTTGGCCCACGGTTGACGGTTGACGGCTGACGGCTGACGGCTGACGGCTGACGGCTGATAGCAGACAGTATTCCCGAGAAATGGTTACGTCCCAAACCGGAAGAAATAGTGCAAACGGTGCAGGCCAGACATCATAGGTAATCCAATCGGTGCCAACGGTTCTAACGGAATTCCCGAACAATCATAGGGCACAGCAATGGTGAAGCGAAAGTCGAACGCAAGGGCACCGCCAGAACCGTCAGTATAGACCGTGTCATGTCCGCGTTGTCACAGAAGTGACTTCTCGCTTATAGTCTAGTTTCTCCACGGTTCACATTCACTGGTCACTGTTCACATTCACTGTTCACATTCACTGGTCACTGCTCATTGTTGGCTTCTGCTTTTGCTCTGCTGTTGCTCTGTTGTTGCTCTGCTTTTGCCTGCTGTTGCTCTGCTTTTGCCAGCTGAGTGGTACCACGAGTTTGTTGTATTGGAGTTGTCACAGCGACTCACTGCCAGTTCATAATGTCCTCAGGTGCAGCCAGAAGATCCAGTACCAGACCCCGGCCAAACACCGGCGTCGACGGCTGCAGCGGCGCGGGTAATCTCCGGTGAAACACTGGGGTTCTGGCCCACGCTGAATCCCTGCATGGCCAGTCTGGCCCGGTGGAAAGTCAACAGCCATAGTCAAAGTCGACCCACACAAGTAGCTCACAATAAGATTACCCGTCCCTCGCGCATTGGCCATTTGGAGGCACTGCATATAAGCAATTTGATCGAAATGGGGTATGTGCAGGATCTGCATCCACTTGCTTCCGTAATATTTGTGTCATGTGACAGGAGGTCATGTGACCCAAAATATCACCGACCAACCACCATGTCTCATTTTTCACCCGGCCCGACAGACACCCACCAGTGTATACCTCAAGTACGTACCAGCGCCACGAGCCACCGTTTGTTGTGGCAGGTCATGTGGGCATGTTTTGACTCGGGCCCGCCGTGTCCGTGAGTCCAGGCGCTCCAAATTGACTCGGGCCCGTCATCGCAACATCGCATGCCCCATTCACCGTTGATCAACATCAACTTAGCCCATGGGTCCGATTTCGGCCAAAGGGCGAGTTCCAGACCGATATTCGTATTGTGAAGGGCACACAAGTGAATTGCCAGTGTTTTGCCCACCTTGACGCCGAACCGACCCCAAAACGGACCCCAAAACGGCCCCCAAAACGGCCCTCAACCGGGCCTTGCTCAATGCTATTTGCTCCATTGCTTCCAGCTACTAACATAACAGTCATGTCTACAGAACAAAAGGTTATTCCAACTACTGCTTCCCAAAACTTGTTGAACGAGAAGTGGGACGTTGTCCTTTCTAACACCCTCATCAAGACCGGATTAGGATTCGGCGGAGGTGTTTTGGCTTCCATCTTGTTCTTCAAGAGAAGAGCCTTCCCAGTTTGGTTAGGTGTTGGATTCGGTTTGGGCAGAGGCTACTCCGAGGGTGATGCTATCTTTAGATCCACCCACGGCTTGAGAAACGTCAAGGCTTAATCCAATTCATATTTATCACTAGGCTCGGCCTACTAGCATGCCAGAAATGGTGTCAAAGAATAGACGCATACGACATTATCTGTAGAAGGTTCTTGCCTGGAAATCATATTCCGTGCCTACAATGTTGCCAATGACAGTACAGACGAAATTGATTGCCTGTTCGCTGGAGGAAACGGGCGATTTTTCACAGCTTGGATGCAATTTACCACCCCATCCCCCTTTGCTTTGTTCATATTGTCTTTTGCTACTACTCACATTGTATATGACAGGGATAAAAGTACCCCTTGAGTGGATATGGAGTTTGCCATTTGTGATTCTAGGTTTGGTCAAATTAATCAATAGATATCATCATTATAGCATCATCATCAATCTAGCTTTCCTACCTTCTCTCTTTTATTGTCCTTCCCCAGATCTTTGTTCCTTATTTCATCACCATATTATCCGCACTAAAAGTTACTCTTCTCATCGCAATACTATAGAACCTCCGCAGATATGAGTTCTCAAGCTATCAATACGGGGGATCTAGATCTCTACGAGTTCCTCGAAATCCAGCCCGATGCCTCCCCTACCGAAATAAGATCACAATACCGTAAAAAGGCCTTGCTATACCATCCAGATAAACAAGGTGGAGATACCGATAAGTTCAATACATTGTCGAAAGTCTACGAAATCCTCATCGATGACAAGCTCCGTACACAGTATAACGAGATACGAAGAGTCAAGAGACTCAAGAACATCGAGAAAGAAAAGCTTTTGGCTTCGACAAAGAAGTTCCAAGATGAGCTCATGAAAGCTGAAGTACAACATCGTTTCAATACCGACAGAACCCTGGAATTATACAGCTTCGAGTCGAGACGTAAATGGACATCCGATCTAGAGAAGCTCAAAGAAGATGGGTTGAAAAGACGCCGTCAACAAGAAAAGGAACTCGGATCTTCCAAATCCACAACTCTTCCTCGGTATGTCCCGTATGATAACATTGTACTTCCTAAAACCTACCTCACCTCGTTCAAAGGCCAAGCAGAGCAAACAGAGGTCAGAGTGCGATGGAAACATAAGCCAGAGTTGAAGGAGATGTTTGACGGTGAGGTGCTAAAAACAATAATGCAGATATTTGGTCCAATTGAGTCCAGTATGGTGCTACAAAATAATTCCTCGAATCCTCGATATGACATGGGCACAGTAGTTTACGTGGACCCCAATGATGCTTCAAAGGCTATGGCCCACAATTACAAGGCATCGGCCGACTTGTGGAATGGTACTAGTGTACGTAAGTTGGCCAGTTTACTCAGAGAATGTACTTCAATGGATTCAGCCACCGTGAAAAATACTAGCTTTAAATTCCAGCGAACTCAAAATAAAGCCATAGATTTGATTTTAGACAAATTTGAATCTCAATTGGCCAATGACAATAAATAGAATTTTATGATTTTTACGATGCTACGATCCACCAATCAAATGTAATGCCCGTATCTGACCTGGATCTAGTTACTTGCCAAACCCCGTCTTTTAAAAGCTTGTTTCGATTTCCGACAAGAACACCAGTCAACTTAGGTAGCAGGCTGGAAATCCCACGTCGGCTACAACAATCCCAATGTATATCATTCATTTAGTCATCTCTCCATTTGATGAAAACCTCATCAGTTCTAAATCTTTGCGTGCAAACGGTGTTCCACATTTCATTGAGCTGACCAGTTCTATAGCTCAAAAGACCAGCGTGTGCAATCATGATACCATTGTCAATGCAAAATCTTTCATCTGTGGCATATATTTGGCCGTTCTTTCTATCTTGAATCATGAGCTTCATCATATCTTGAAGTCTTTCGTTCGATCCTACACCTCCCACGATAAGAACCTGGTTGGAATTGACATGGGCAAGTGCTCTCTCGGTGATTTCCACCAACATGGAAAATAACACTTCTTGCAAGGAGAAACACAAATCTTCCACGGTAATAGGTTCTCCTGTTTCCTCGTCTATTATCAGGTCCTTTTTGTTTTGGCCCACCAAGTCCTTTCCTTTACGTGCAATTGCATCCAAAATTCCGGACATGGATAAATCCATTCCCTTGACGGTGTAGGGAAGACTGACCAAATGCTTGCCTTTTTTGGCCAACTGTTCGATATTGTAACCAGGAGCTGGTTCGTTTGGAATCTTCAAGATTCTGGCAAACCTATCCAAACAATTTCCTATGGCAATGTCTAATGTCTCACCAAAGATTCGGTACCTTTGGTCTGAATATGCAATGACTTGGGTGTTACCTCCACTCACGTATAAAACAACAGGATTATCAGCTCCAGTGATTTCTCTACCCATTTCAATGTGGCCAATACAGTGGTTCACACCCACCAAAGGAAGATCCCAAAGCTGTGACAAGGTTCTGGCGGCGATTACCACGCTTTGTAATGGGGCTCCCATTCCTGGCCCTTGAGTAAAACAGATACAATCAATATCTGCACCCAGGACTTTGGCATCAATAAGTGCCTGTTTGATGATACGAACCACCCAGTTTCTATGATGTCTGGCGGTATCACGAGGAAGAAACCCTTCTCCGGGTGGGGTTATGTAAGTATCTCTGACATTGGCCAAAACTTCAGCTCTGTTGGAGTCGGATAATTGCCCCAAATTTTGCTTGATAATGCCGACACCGAGCTTGTTGGCAGACCCTTCGAGCCCTAATGCTAAATAGTAGTTCTTGCCGGGCTTGGCATACTGATCAAGATCCACTGTCATATCTATGAAGGGACCTTAATATACGCTATTGTCAAGAGAAGAGCATATCTGAAAAAGTGGATCACGTGATTTTCTACAATAGTGAAAATCTATGTAGTGAAGGATTGTAATTGGGCCACTTGAAGGAACCAAATGGGGTAATTTCTGGTAATTGCAATTAAGGTACATTATGTGGTTTCTTTTTTTACAATAAATGCCGGAAGAACTGGCAAATTTATTTCCTTTTTCAGTGGTATTAATTGAACTCTATATCAGGTTTAATATTACATAGCAGCCAGTT
Organism: Suhomyces wounanorum; assembly: GCA_030568695.1. Lineage (NCBI taxonomy): Eukaryota > Fungi > Ascomycota > Pichiomycetes > Serinales > Debaryomycetaceae > Suhomyces > Suhomyces wounanorum. The sequence continues at coordinate 84,992 of JAJMGL010000021.1, forward strand.
CCATTTGGATGATTTCTATGAACCAAAAAAATACCAAGGAATCAAAATAGAAGGAAAGATGTGATACTCTCGACTATTTCCACCGGATCAATCTCTTTTCTTATTATGTGTCGATCAATATGAAAGTACCTTCTTGATGTATTTATGTGCAGTGCACGCCGATTGAGATATCAACAAACACTGCAACATTAATAGCATTGCAACTTCTTTGAAACTCAATGTCTTCTTTAAGTTACTTCTTGGATCGCACGGAACAATCTATCGAGTCGATAAACGCGCTCCATTTCCAGCCTCCTGGACTTTTCACTAATGCATTCGTTAAAAGCCCGAATATCACCACCCTCTTGAAAGACCCATCAGCGGATGAACGGGCACTCTACAAGATCAGCAAACCAAGATACGAGATCGGATCCAATCTCAAAACAGACTCTAGAGTAAGTAATATAGTGGTCGATGCCGAAGCCAGGCCAGAAAGAGTGGATGGCAGGTCCATTTATGTTGATCGAAGCTTCCAAGAGTACAGTCCCTACAAGGCAGTAAAAGAGGTTGTTGGACGGAAAACAGTGGTCAAAATACCTGAGATCCATGCAGATTCACCCGGAGGAAGAAAAGCGTTTACTAATGACTTGTTTCAATCTGAAGATTCGGAGAATGTGGGGGACCTCTGCGGTCAAATCCTCGAGGTGATAGAGAAGTACCCCAACTTGATAGAAAACCGTGAAGAAATCGTTGAACGGGTGATACGAAATCAAAACGAATATAAATTGGTGACGAATCAATGTGCCCAATTGGAATCGGTGATCGACGATCAGAAGAAGCAACTTACCATATTGAACATCAACTACAGTGATATTGGCAGTCCAGTAAAGGCCAGCAAGGAGAAAAATAAAACGCCTGTGTTGGAAGAAGATCAGGAGGAGAAGATCGATATCGATGCATACTTGAGGCAAGAAGAGGAGGAGATCAGACTGCTTGAACAGCAATTAGACAGCATGCAAGGGAATTAGGCGTATACCATTCAATTCACTACTAAAATCCGTTAATGGAACCCAATTGGTGGCGGTTTGATACTGGCCATCACTTTCCACATATCAGATGTCATTAAAACTTATAGATCAAATTTCAAGCAATTAACAGGCTAACTCATCATGGTACAATGGAGATGGTTCGATGGTTCGATGGCTCGATGGTTCAATGGTTCGAGGGGGTGTAAGTATACTGGTGTATTATGCATCACATCTCAAATCATCACATCTCCATACTATGCGGTCTTTAAACACTATTGGGAGTCGCAATACCGCTGACGCTCTACATTCACACTAGTGCTACACTTGGCCAATCTATTAGTTTATTAATATACACGAGTGCATACAGCAAGCTTAGTTGATGGAAGAAAGGATGTCAGAGTCACCAGCATCCAACACAGCCAAAGTACCGACTCTGAACAACTTACCACAGACAGTACCCAACTCGTTGTTACCACCTTGGAAGTAGTAAACTTGAGTCTTGGACAACATGGCGTAGTATTCCAACTCAGACTTTCTCAAGACTGGGGTGTTACCAGCGATGATGATCAACTTGGCCTTACCGGTTCTCAAGGACTTGACAACGGACTTGTAACCCAAGGTGTACTTACCGGACTTGATAACCAAACCCAACTTGGAGTTAATGTTTTCTTGGTTCTTAGATTTTGGGGCCTGCTATGTTAGTAAGGGTGTTTATTCCATCGCCGTTAGCAGTGCCAGCACCACCGCCTGCGGTTCAACTAAGTATACTGACCATCTCTGCGTTTACTAGTTTTACACTCCGGTCTGGATAAAGAAGTGAGTTGAAATAGTTGAAAATTTTACGTACTCCCCACTGCGCACTGGCAGTCCATGAACAAAAAACCAGTCACATCTCTCACGTGCCGTGCCCTCTCTCTAGGTTGGAATTTTCCTGCAGACAGTCACAAGTCCCCTCAACCTGTTGATGTTTTTTTAGGGCTTTGGTTAAGTCACGTGTTCTTGAAAATCTATCTCTACCCTCTCCCTGCGTAGTGCGCCTGAGCTTCTGGAGGTAAAATTGAAAAAATTTCTTACTGTTTTCTGGTCAGTAACCACGAATAGGTATGTGCATACCAAAGTCATATTGAAGTCCAAGAAGCAGCTCAAGCCCATAGTAGAGCATCACATGGATGCCAGACAACCGTTAGAAATGTTGACGTGAAAAAGCGAAGGTTTTAGCTTGGTTGGTTGTGTCCTTAGCAGTGATTGTACCACCAGTGGAAAGGGAAAAGTTATTGCCGATTTGGGATCTCTAATGGGCTTCCAAAGGCCACAGTTGGACCACAGTTGGACCACAAACTTGCTTTGCCCTGATATCAAGCTAGCCGTTCATCAGAGATGATGAAATGATGAACTTCAAAGGTTGTGGATAGACTTCAGGTGTCCTGTCGAGTTGTAATACTAACAAGCAGTTAAAAATGAAGGTTGAAATTGATTCCTTTTCCGGTTCTAAGATCTACCCAGGTAGAGGTACTTTGTTCGTCAGAGGAGACTCCAAGATTTTCAGATTCCAATCCTCCAAATCCGCTTCTTTATTCCACCAAAGAAAGAACCCAAGAAGAATCTCTTGGACTGTTTTGTACAGAAGACAACACAAGAAGGGTATCTCTGAAGAATCTTCCAAGAGAAGAACCAGAAAGTCCGTCAAGAACCAAAGAGCCATCGTCGGTGCTTCTTTGGAATTGATCAAGGAGAGAAGAGCCCAAAAGCCAGCTGACAGAAAGGTTGCCAGAGAAAACAAGTTGGCCAAGGACAAGGAAGCCAAGAAGGTTGCCAAGGCCGCCAGAAAGGCTGAGAAGGCCAAGTCTGCTGCTGCCGGTGCTAAGGGTGCTGTCTCCAAGCAACAACAAAAGGGTGCTTTCCAAAAAGTCCACGCTACCTCCCGTTAAGTAAGTTGAGTTTAGTGTAAATAATAATGCTAAATTAATCTTATCGTGTTAACAGTGTATATTTAATATATCTTTTGGTAATAAATTGTATCTACTATATCCTGCATTCTCCGTAAGCAAATGTGTGTCCCGCCCTGTTTGCAGTAGGTAGACTGCTTTTGATGATTACCAGTGATTGCTGGTCCACCTTATATCCAAAATAAAACGATTCTGTACTGTGACAAAATGCCAATTGCTTCTTCTGTTGCACCGTATTGTTAATCACTACCACCGCTCCCACATACACAATGGAATTCCCTTGATCATCGGTAGCTTGGAGTTGGTGTCTACCTGCAATATCATTAATCACTGTGCACATTTCCTCTCCAATGTCATCTTCCACAAATGGATGGTTGACTAAGTGATGGGCCAATTTAACCATCAAAATATCCTCGCCATTCCCACTACACATACAACTAATCTCCATTCCATCTCGCTTGTGGAAATCAATTGCAGCTCCGATGACTCCAGCACATCCAATTCGTCCAGGAAATTTGAAAAAATTCCCTCCTGATGAAGTTGCTATTGTAGTGGACGATTCCTTGATTTTCATTACTCCTATGGTATCAGATACTCCCGTGGGAGTCTTCAAAGTCCCGATATACGTATCGTAGTATTTTCTAGCTTGGTTCAGTCTCAACTCATGAGACTGTCGGGAACTCTCGAATCCCATTTTTTCGAAGGAAGTTTCATTCAAGAGTAGCGGAGAAGTCAATCCGTAGTTCTTGAGTGTCCGAAATCGTGTTCTAATGTGCTCATATGTATCCATGGTATCAGCAATTGGATATTTGGACTTGCTCATTCCAACCATCCCACCCATCTGGACAATTCCATCGTGATGTCGTATGAAGGTAGCATCACATTCCACCTCTCCCAAATAATTGAGAGATGATCCAAACCCTGTATTTGTGAGTGGGGAAGCTTCGATGATATTGCAGGTGGAGATGAAGTCACTACAGGCTAATGCCTTGCGCATCAACTTCAGGTATTGGGGGCGCTTTTGTCTGGAATGGTTGCCAGCACCAATATGAACTATAGTGACTTCCATAACGGGGTTCTAATGATCATCTGTTAGAATAGAATAGCTTGTGCACCCCAGTGAACTAATCTCGAGGTGTTTGATTAGAAGTCTTCATATCATACTATTGAAGTATTTGTGTAAGCTTTTCAATGCGAATACAATAAGAATGTCACCATAGTTATACTCCGAACTTCTAGGATACTACTCATGAATACTTCCTGTTAAATTACTGTATGAATTAATGATGGATCGGATTATAAACATCCTGATGTCATAGTATTATTCAATACTCTTCACCCAACTATCTAACACTCTTGTTTCAGAAAAAGTACAGTTCTAAAAGAAATGGCCATGGTGTTTATGTCCCGAAACTCACTAAATAATTGGAGAAATAGTCAATGATCCCAGGTAATTCAATTTCTCTTTTTTATCAAAAATGCATTCTTTTATGAAAACTGTTTGCCTGTATTCTACTACCGTGTTAGTTTTGTAGTCTTGTCATATCCACATCGTACTCAATAGATCATAAGAACGTCAACCCCTCCGAATTCACATCTTGAAGGTAAATGTCGAAGCAATTAACTAGATCAAAATTTTCCTGACAGTTGTAACTCTTTGTTAGAGAATATCAATCGCCTTTTTGGTATGTTATACAATGTTTGTTGCGGTCATTTATTGGTGGCATATTGATATTTATTTGCAACTAGCGCGATGATTTAAAAATCATACATTCAAGTCATGACTTCATCTTCAGATAGAAAAGGCATAATAGACAATCTAGAGGCAGACCATAGAACGGACTTGGCGGTGCATTTGTATTCCAGCATTATATTGAACAGAATAGATCCCTACTTTCCTTTGAGATCATGGACAGAATGGCCACTTCCTTTACACGATGTGCCAATTCCTGGTACTGTTGACAAGTATGCAGATTGTATCGTTAAACATGATGAATTTACAACAGATATCGATGAGGACTTTGCAAAGGTAAGAGCTCAGCAAACTAAACAGTATAAAAGGTTAAAGAAAAGAAAGCTTGATTTGGCACAGGCCAATTTGGAGTTTTCCAAAAAAGAACGTGAACAAAGAGAAATATTGAAGAAGCTAAGTACTCAAAGTGAAGCAAGAGCTAGAATTAGATTGGAACGGAGGCAGGCGGGTATTTCCAGCTCGGAAGGAGAGTTTGATGATGATGAAGATGACGAAGATAGTGAAAATGACTTGCAGCTAATTGCTCCAGCAACTTTGTCACAGCATGTGCCAATGGTAAGTGAAGATATTGTTGATCCAGAGATTTTGAAATCTACAACCTCAGCTCCGGTCGCTGGAGCAGTGGTTCCACATAACCTTGAACCCGCTACAACTCTTTCAAACGAAGTGAGTGTATCAAATGGGACTGAAAAAGGTACAGTTGCGGTTGGAAATGTGAGAAATGATGAACTCAACATTAATGAAGATGATGACGAAAGTGATGGGGATTACTCTGAAAGTTACCATATTGAAGATGACCAAGATAGTGAATATATTGAAAGTGATGATGAGGATAAAAAAGGTAGTGAAGTTCATGAAAGTAATGATGACAATGACAACGATAGTGAAGATAATGAAAGTGAAGATGATGACGATGACGATGACGATGACGATGACGATGACGATGACGATGACGATGACTTTGATGATTATGATGACTTAGAAGACGAGGAAGATGATGATGAATTGGAAGAAAGTAACATTTTTAAGAGCAATCAACAGCATCAAGACGCAGATACAGATAAGAAGCGTGATGTGAGAGTGATTCAAAAAGGCGCCATCCCAGATAAAGTTCAAGCTAGAATTCGTTATTCACAACCATCATCAAATAGTAAAGTTGACTTAGTTAATGAATTGGGTAGCTTAATAACACGCAAGTTGAAAAGAAAATTCGACGAGATGAAGGAGCAGAATGTTATACTCAAGAACCATATGTTTTCATCAGACATATCATCAAGTACTATTGTTGATCTTAGCAAAGAAGTGGCATTTAGGGTGGATAAATTGTTAAATTCTTTAGCATTCAAACGTACTAATAGAAACGAAATTACCAAAAACCGTGGTTCAATAGGTTGGCAACAGATTCTTCTTTCTGGTCTTGATGCGGTCGAATCACCTTATCATTCCTATGATCCTGAGACATATTCTACATTATTCAATAAGTGTGAATATTTGTTTGACAAATTGGGGTACAAATATGAATTTGAAGAGGAAGAAGAAGAAGAAGAAGAAGAAGAACACCAAGGTAGGTTGACAGAAACCGACGGTATCATCAACAATGGAAATTTTGATGTGGTAGAGTATTTAAAACGGATTCCTCAAAAGAGGTTTGTCAAGAACATTATTCGAAAGCATCAACTTACATCGCAAATTAATGAAGATTATAAAACAATATTCAAAAGCCGTTTGGACATCCAGCGTGGTGCAAATAGGTTGTCATGGGCCAGCCATGCTAAACATGTTCAGCCACCAAAATACGAATTTCTTACAGCAAAAGAGAGTGAACAAATGAAAGATATAGCCTTACGGTACGGTCCAAACAGACAAAGTTTGAGAATGTACAAATTGAATGTTAGTCGATAATTTTAAATTTACATCAAGTATAGATAGTTTTTAGTATATAGTTTACGCAAATAAAGCACAGATAAATTAAGCCATTGACGTATACACAATTTTCCGTAAAGGATCCCATGGATTTATAATAATTAGTAGGATTACTTTCTCTTGTCGAAAGTACTGTTGATTTCGGTGTTAAAGATAACATCCCAAAATTTACTGGTGACACCAAAACCCAACTCATAGTTTTTGTAGTGGTGTTCCAAATGATAGGTCTTCAATTCCTGAAAGTATTTGGGTAATTTGGTGTGATGCAAAACGTAATGAGTAACGTCATACATGATGTAACCGAGGGTTCCACCAGCGAATCCGGAACAAGCCATGTAGAAGGGGAAAATTCCAAACACCAATCTGTAGAAGGGGTAGGCAAGGAACACGAACAAAGTAGGTGGCAAAACCAATCTCTTGGTGTCCATGGGTAAGTAATGGTGGATTCCATGCAATAAGAAGTGCATCATCAAGGCAAGAGGATGGTCGGGCAAATAACCGTCTAAGTGGAAGATGAATCTGTGCAAGCAATATTCGACCAAAGTCCAAACAAAAAGGCCCAAAGCCCAGAAGCTGAAGGCAATGAGCTTGTTTTGGTTGACCCATCCCACGTAAAAGATGGCCAAGTTGCAAGGTAACCAAAGCATTGGAACAACCCACCATGGGGTTAGCGAGAGGGGTTCCAAGAAGTTGCCGAACAAGGGAGCAGAACCCTTACCGTAGTGTCTTGGTCTGTGGACCTGGTCCAAGTAGAAATCCTTGGTGAACCCTCCGAACAACACTTGCATTAGCAAAGGCTTGTTCAAGTCTAGGAACTTGTGCTTTTTGGCATCTTCGTCGAAATCCGTCTGGATCGAAAGGAGCTCTTCGGCAGGAACCACATCGTGGAACTCGTACAAGTCGATTTCCGGCTCGTTCAACTTGACCTCCACCTTGGTCTTGTTCTTGTTGTTCAACAACTCTGCCTCCTCTTCTGCGGTGGCCAAGTATCCCACCAACATGCTGTCGTCCAACATCTCGTAGGCACTCTCGGAATGCTCGTGGGAGTCGGTGTCGGCCATGATCTCCGTGATGTCTTTTCCAGCATATGGAACAATAATGTCTCCACCTCCCGGATGTTCTTCCAAGAATGCTGTCACATCGTATACCTTACGGTTATACAATGTGACCCAGCAGTCCTTGGCTGAGTTGTGCTTGTTGACCTGAGTAGCTGACAATAAAGGCAAGGATCTCCCCATGTTGATAGATCAGTTGAGGCTGCAAAAAGTGACGACTATCCGACTATATATAATAGGTAGTGATGGTGGCCTGACACGGTAGATGTTTACTAGAAATTTTAACATGGTGGGCACACGTGACCCACCCAGGGCCCCTAAAGGGCTCTAAACGAGCTGGTGTCACTGGTCATGGAAGTGGCAAGGTCTAAAAATGACAAATTCTCGGAGTATGGGCCATTGGCCGAGGTTCATACTCTGGTGTGGCCATGAAGCTACGGGCAGTGGATTTCCGGATGGAGTGATTTGGCGTCGCTTGAAACTGTTAAATTGGATGCGAAACGCGCTACAATTGCATGTTAAGTAGGGACTTAGCGAAACTGCCAAGGGCCAAAATAGGACGATCTGATAGTATGATGGATTAAAATGCATGTGCTATAACTAAACTTCTATGCCGGAGTTCATGTTGTCGATGTCGGCGATATCCAAATCTATGGGGATGGAATCGCCATTTTGAACGAGCTCGCTGTCATCGATCTCGTCGATGTTGTCTTCTTCGGTGATCATGTTTTCGTCAGTGCCAAATACGAGGTCCTTGTCACCATCTTCGGCAAATTCCTCCTGTGACGCTTCGTTGGACATGTGCTGCTCCAAATGCAAGGTGTGGTCCACCAAGTTAAGGTAGGCATACATGAAATTCGAAAGGAGAACTTGCTCGCGTAGAGATCTCTTGGGGTTAGCCAACTTCAAGTGCGACAACCTATAAATGGCTCTCTCGACATGCACAGGGAATCGGTAATCCAACATCACCAAGGTAGACTGTGATGGGGGAGGCAATGGGAATCCAAACGCCGAATCGGTGAAAACAATCGGCTGGTTGGCCCTCGAGGTTCGCTTGATGGATTTCTTTAATTTCTCTTGCACATCAAGCGTGGTCTTGGGCTTGTTATCTTCAATCTCCTCAGGTTCTGGTTTCACCTCTTTTTCTTTGGCCACTTCCTTTTCCTTCTCCTTCTCCTTCTTCTCGCTAGACTTCCGGCGGAATTTGGACATCTTACTCTTCTTCTCCTTGTGGTTCTGTTTATCCATGGCTTCACTCATGGAAATATCCTCTATTGGCGATGCGAGGCTCTCCTGCTTATTGGTCTTTAAGGTTTGAGTTTTGATGACCGCTTTATCATTGTTAGATGCCACATTCAACTCGTCTTTTCCAACTTCACTGGACACTCTTGATTGCTTTGAAGTCAGACTCAATTGAGACATGATATCCTCACGCTCATTATCCTTGAGTTCTCTCTCAACAAGCTTGGCCTTGCTTTTCTTCTTGAAAATTCCGGAATGCATCTTACGGTTCTTCTTGGTTTCCCCGTCTGATTCATAATCAACAACTACTCCAGAGTCTTTAGAGTCATTTTGCACCAAGTCCCCAGGACCATGGGTATGCAGCTTTTTCTTCTTAAACAATTTCGTAATCATATTTTCCTTACCCTCAGTAGAAGTTCTTGGCTTATGTTTAGTGTCCTCTTTAGACTTGGATTCTTCTTCGTCTGGTCTAACAAAGATTTCAGGTGTAGAAACTGATCTAGAAGGTGATGGTGATTCATCTACGGTAGGTAAGTTGTTATTATCCACCGAAGAAAGACTTGCTGATCTTTCTTTCATCCATGGCCATGACTTCTTCTTCTTTAATTTCTTAGTTGGACTCTTATTGTTAGAATCTATCGAAGCTGAAGAATTATTCTGTAATAATCCGAAAGATTTCTTTTTACGAACTCCTTTAGTAGGAGAAGTTTCAAGACTGGAATCATCTGAAGTGTCGGTCTCAGAGATAGGTGGGAAAACATTATCAATTGATTGCTTGGAAACAGGTAAACTTTTCTGACTATCCATGGACTGTTTTTGATTGAATACATTGTCGGTATCAAACTTTGATGATTCATCATCGACTAAAATTGGGGTTTCGTCAGATTCAGTCCATTCTTTGTCCTCTAAAACATCGTTATCGACAATAACTTGTTTTCCTTCGAGTCGATGCTTCACTGAAGGTCCTGAAGGATCGATGATATTTGGCGAGGGATAAGATGAATCCACGTTCTCTGCTTGTGGCTCTCTTTCTTGTTGCATCACAGCATCATTTTTACTAGAATCATCAGAGATTTCAGGACTAGGAGTCTGGTGTCTGTAGCTATCTGCAGCCGACTGAAGTTTGGAAGCGTTGAAAGGTTTTTGCTGTCCATTCTTTTCAACTTGTGGAGTAATTTCATTCTCTTTTGAGATTTGCTCTAGCTGAGTGGGGTATCTTTGCATTGCGTTTTCTCTACTTTCAATACCATGTTTAGCTTCTGCTTGAGTATCTATGTTCCTGTTTTGTAAATCTCTAGAATCAGAATGTTTACTTCCACGGTCATTACGAATTTCTCCATGTTGTTGACGAGTCTCTATTGCAGTATATTGGTCATGAGGGCCAATCATATTTTCCTGGCGTTGGTCTCTGTCACGACGAATCTCTCTATCGCGACGCATGACATCAGGACGGTCCCTAACATTTGACTTTGAATCTTTTTGCTCTGTAAAAATCTGTTGGCCATTGAATTGTGGATATTGATTGTCTTGGTTGAGCTGAAGATTTCTGTCAATTTCATTCAAAAGCTCATTTTCTGAGTCTAAGATATTTGATTTACTTACTCTGTTTCTACCAAGTTCATTCAATGCTTCTCTCTCAATACCTAATGTGTCCTCATAGCTAAGATCTTGATAGCTCAATTCAAAGCTAAAGTCTTCATTCAGTTCTGTATTAACAGGAGTTTGTTTTCTTTTCAAAGGTTGATTTGAAAGAAAATGAATCTTTTCCGAAATTGGCTCGTTTTTATTCAAGCTCTCTTTGAATTCATTTATTTCAGATCTCAACAAATCCAAATTCTGATTTAATTGCTGGGATTTTTCATTCATCGAAGGAGTTGACATGTAAGGTTGATGTAACAGCTTTTGATGTTCACCTTTTCTATGACTACGATGATGACGTCTATTGCGTCTTTCTTCCGCTTGAGCAGGATCCATTGGCTTTGACGATCTTTCTGAAGATCTATGATGGTGACGACGGTGATGATGTTGAGAATGCTGAGGGTTTTGATTATCGTATGGTGAAGTTAGTTGATGGCTCCTATGCTTTGATGTTGCGGAAGGAATATAATTTAAATCATTGGTAGGGTATGGTTGATTTGGAGGAGCTTGACGAGGTCTTGCTTTATCTGGTTCAATGCTAGACTGGATTGATTTGATACGTGAGATTCTCTTTGCAGTCAAGTTCTGATTGTTGAATTTTGGATTCAATTGTTGTTCTAAATTGTGTGAAGCCGCTGAAGAAGGATAAGGTGACCCAGTATCAAGAGCCATACTTTTATGTTTTTCGGAAGGTTTTTGGGGTTGTGGCTCGTTTGGATTTCTATAACTGAATAACAATTGAGAATCACGGGAGCTCTTCTTATCAAAACTCTTATGAGTGGTGGATGACTTGGTACTGTATCCTTCCTTCTGTCCTATCACATCTGTACCAAAACTAGCATTTAAGTTATTTCTAAGCTCGGCAAGTTTACCATGTTTTGTCTGCTGTAAGTTAGAACCAGAGGATAATGTAAGAGTATTAGATACCGGTTTTCTGTAATCTGGTCTTCTGCTTCTCTTCAATGAAAAGTCGCTAGCAGAACGATCTTGTCTTGCGAAATACTGGTTGGCGTCTTGCTCGGACAGAGTTGGGAAGAATTGCTGTTGTAATCTTCTTTGGATATTAAGAGTAGATGAGACAGGATAATTACCACCACTGAAGTCGTTTCTTCTAGTAGGTGAGTCTGGATCGATGGAAGTGTCATCATCTGAGTTATCAGCAGATTCTTCAATACTTTTAGTGCTTGGCCTTCTTCTTGGGGAATGCAGAGGGGAAGTATGAGGAGATGCACTTAATTCGTCCATAGCAAGTCTTTCAACGTCAGTATAACCTAATGAAGAGGTTGATAAGGTTCTTGCTAGGGTAACGGCATCATTAGCATCCATTCCAGCCAATTTCGAAAGCTGTTCTAATTCTTGGGTCAAATCACGCAATGAAGGATTGCTAAACCTTGACAGTTGAAGCAAAGATTCTCTTTTTGTTTCTTGCTCTTTGTTTTCTTCCTCTAATGCAGGGATAGTTGATTCTGTAGAATCTTCTTGAACTATGGAATTGGAGCCAAGGGAGGACTTTCTCGATAATGTGCTCTTTCTACTGAGTTTTCTTTCCATGATCTCTTCCACGGCAGATTTTACATGCATTTTGAACTTGTCGGGATTAACTTCAGGGTGCAAATTAGCAGGAACCCAAAGTAAGGTGTTGGAGCTGTCCATAAGATCATTATCTTCGGCATCGAAGAACTCGTCTGATTCGTTGCCGGTGTCTTCGGAGTACTCTTTCTTCAACGACAGTTTTCGCGACAACGACGAAAGCCTTCTGATGGACTTTATCAGGTTGGAGGCGGAGGTGTTATTGTTTGAGGATATGCTGAGTTGGGAGGCGGCGGATTCCTCCAATGCCTGATGGTAGCGCATTTGTTGATCGACATTCTCCATGGGCAAATCTGGATCGTAGCTCATCATGTTACCTATGGACAAGCGCTTCAAGGCCGCCACCATCTTCTTTTCCTGTTCTATATCCTGAACAGCGGATTCATAGTTGGTATTCTGGGGCATGGTTGTGGGGGGTCATCAAGGGAAACGGGCAGGAAATGAGAAAAAGCACGCTGGGAGCAGATCAAGTGGATGTTTTGGTGAAGGATGAAACCAGAAAATGTCACCACGACACGAAGGTGGAGGTTGGGAAGGTTGTGAAACAAACAGTAGTGGATGAGGTAGACGTCCCACGGACACGAACACGGTGGGAGTACAAAAAGCCTGAGTTTTCAGATGGGGCAGATCAATGGTGCAACTGGATGGGGCCAAAATATCGGGCCAAAATGGGGATTGTCACCAACGGTATGGGTAGCTAAGCAGACGGAAGTGCCAAATAGACGATAATGCGTGCCAACACAGCGGATCAAGGGGAGCAATGTGCAGTGCTGGGCGGAGGCAGTGACTTAGGCTGGGGGGTTCGGGTGGTGGTGCACAGTTGGGGGTCAACGGGACGGTGCAGACGACAGGAACACGGTGAAACGCTGGCAATGACGTGAACGATTCGCCAACTATGGTGAAGAACAGATCAAATCAACACGCAAGTCGTGTGTGGGGTACAAAATGGGTTGGGAATATGGAAGAAAAGGGAAATTAGAAATTGGCAATGGAAATTGTCTGAAGGTAAGGACAAAGGGGAAAAACAAATACTGGGGCATACGACTAGGGAGACAATGTAGCGGTGGTACCGCGGGAGCTGGAGCTGGAGCTGGAGCGGAAGACGAGCTGTGGACAACCACATGCTAGATCCACCGCTGTTGTACGGTTGTGACCCCGGTAATGGCTATTGTAGTGGCACCTGGTGCCTACCATTAGAGCCACTATAGGCCATGGCAAGGAATTCGGCTAGGGTGCGCGAAGAAGTGCGTACTCGTCTAAATGATGGAGGACTCAAAACCACCACCTGGAACGAGGTAGTGGGCGGAGGTCGGGCGACATGGAAGGGTTAGGTAGTGGTGGCCATTGGTGGCCATTGGTGGCCATTGGTGTCCATTGGTGTCCATTGGTGGAGCAAACGACAAATGGCCCGTTGGTTGATCTGTGGCACTGTTTTTGTTGTTACCACCAACGTTGCGGTGAAGCCTCATGCATCGTATTCTACTAATGTACCACGGCCAAAAGTGCAGCCTCTGCAAAACAGCTATTGTAGACGGTGCAGTTGTGTGGGAACGGTGGAACTGTGGAACAGTCTGGAGATGACTGAAGATTAATGGGTGGAGTAATTTCTGCGGGAACCGATGTTCCATGGTTGTTGGTTGTTGCTGGTTGTTGCTGGTTGTTGTTGGTTGTCGTTGGTTGTGCAGTTAAAATGTCCTCCAGTGCCGACCTATTGGAGATGAAAATGAAATTTGATGAATTTTACGAATTACGGCATTTATTGAAAATATTCAACTAGGGAAGTTTTTGAGGTTAGCCAAGGGTTTGGCGCTCAAACGTATCGATAGAATGCCACCACTCCCACCACGGTGAGCCCATAGTAACATGCGCGATACATCACCAGGCCCTCCACCACCACCGGAGGAAACGACAATGCGTTGCACACGGCGTGCACCACGGCGGGGCTCCACACGGTGTGGTGGTGCAAATAGAGCCGGATGGCCAAAAGCCCGAACACCGTAGTGTAGCCGGTCTGAAACACCGTGTTGGCCACCACCATGCCCTTGGGAAGCAGTGTGGTGCGTATAAGTATCATGGCATGATGAACATGAGCGATGCCGAACAATAGCGACGTCCAGGCCATTGAGGACGGTGGTGGCCGGGTGTGGGCCACCACCGTCACCACGAGGCTTCGATAGATCAACTCCTCGGTAAATGGCGCAAAAAGGTGGTCCCGAAATCCGTGGAGACTGAACATCCCTGTCCACAAGTGCTGGCTGATTTGCGGCTCATGGAACAAGTAGTCAAAGAGCACTCCGCAGTAGAGCACCAAGATGAGTCCAGCACTGTGGAGAATGCCATGGATATCTTGCCAAACATCCGCAGTGCCCCATCCGGGAATCAAGCCCATTTGCTGTACCACTTCCTTCCATGGTGTTCCATCATAGCCTTGGATCAACATGGGAACCACCACCGTCCACGCCACACAGAGCATGGAAACTCGCTTCAAGCGGTGGCGTATCACCACAGGCTCGTTCCTGTCCTTGAGTCGGACGTTTTCGGGCTGATACACGTATATGCTGACCACATACGACGAGGCAATGGCCACGGCCAATAGTTGTGGAAACATGCCTTCGTGGTGATGGAAATCATTACTCAATGAAATTGGTGGGTCACGTGACCCTCCCCTGCCATCAAAAACGGCGGATTTTCGTTCTGGTTTCGCAATTGCAGTGCTAAGACAGCCAACGGCCTCGTGCTTCTGCCACTGTCACCAGTACCCGCAACGACCCACGCCCTGTCACAGAACCCACAGAACCACAGAACTACCCTCTTGCAAATGACAGTGGCAAACGCTCGTAACCAGAAAAACAAATATGCACAACCGTTTTTGGTGGTTATCGTCACGTGGCTTATCTGACCAATACTAAGCGCTGTGGAGTGTCTGACTCATCCTTAGCCGCAGAATCTGGAGAACAAGCCGCCAAATCTGATCCAGTAACTTTTCACTTTCGATTTTACACTTTTCACTTTCGATTTCCACTTTTCAGCTCGGGTGATTTCTTTCCTGTTTTGCTGTTTACCTTCAGTTTCACTCAGTTTGATTGCTCGCTTTCCATTTTACAGTCCAGTGTCACCGGTGACTTTACAGTTTATCCAGGCCTTCCATCATCTCCAACCATTGCTGCCAATATGACACGCTTGTTACGATTACCTGCCAGAGGGCTAGCCTCCACCGCCAGGTTGAACAGAGGCCAGAACTTGACGGAAAAGATCGTCCAGAAATACTCCATCGGTTTGACTCATGGAAAGCTGGTATACAGTGGAGACTACGTGACCATCAAACCAGCTCATTGCATGTCCCACGACAACTCGTGGCCCGTGGCCACCAAGTTCATGGGGTTGGGTGCCACCAAGGTCAAGCATCCCAAGCAAATCGTGTGTACGTTGGACCACGACGTGCAGAACAAATCTGAAAAGAACTTGGAGAAATACTCCAACATTGAAAAGTTTGCCGGTGAGCAAGGAATCGACTTTTATCCCGCTGGAAGAGGTATTGGTCATCAGATCATGATCGAGGAAGGCTATGCGTTCCCCTTGAACTTGACGGTGGCTTCCGATTCCCATTCCAATACCTACGGTGGTGTGGGGTCTTTGGGTACCCCCATTGTCAGAACCGATGCTGCCTCCATCTGGGCCACCGGCCAAACCTGGTGGCAGATTCCTCCCGTGGCCAAGGTAGAATTGATCAATGAGCTTCCCCGTGGTGTCACTGGTAAGGACGTTATCGTGGCGTTGTGTGGTATCTTCAATAATGACGAAGTCTTGAACCATGCCATCGAATTCACCGGTGAAGGAGTAAACAAATTGTCTGTCGACTACAGATTGACCATCGCTAACATGACTACTGAGTGGGGTGCCCTCTCTGGTTTGTTCCCAGTAGATGACGTTTTGCTCGACTTTTACCACCAAAGAATTAATCAATTACCTCAACCACATCCAAGAGTCAACCACCACACCATCCAACACTTGGAAGAAAACAAGCTTCAATCGGATTCTGACGCCGTCTACGCAAAGCACTTGGTGGTGGATTTATCTTCATTGTCTCCATACATCTCAGGTCCAAACTCAGTCAAGGTTTCTACTTCATTGCACGAATTATCCAATCAAGAGATCCCTATCAACAAGGCATACCTCGTTTCATGTACCAACTCCAGATTAAGTGACATCAAAGCTGCTGCTGACATTATCAAGGGTCACAAGGTTGCAGATGGCGTTGAATTCTATGTTGCTGCTGCCTCTTCCTACGTTCAAAAAGACGCTGAAGCCAGCGGTGCTTGGCAAGACATTATCGATGCAGGTGCCATTCCTTTACCAGCCGGTTGTGGTCCATGTATTGGATTAGGTGCTGGTTTGTTGAAAGACGGCGAAGTTGGTATTTCCGCTACTAACCGTAACTTCAAGGGCAGAATGGGTTCTAAGGATGCATTGGCCTACTTGGCATCTCCAGAAGTTGTTGCTGCATCTGCTGTGTTGGGTAAAATTGGAGGACCAGAAGAATTACAGGGTAACCCAGTTCCAGCTAACCCAGAAATCGTGAAATCCTTATCAGTACCTACCATAGAAACTGAGGTTGAAATTGAAGATGGTGAAGCTCCAGCTGTTGAGGTTTTAGCTGGATTCCCTAAGTCTATCGAAGGGGAATTGATTCTTTGTAACGCTGACAACATCAACACTGATGGTATCTACCCTGGAAAGTACACTTATCAAGATGATGTCAGTAAGGAGAGAATGGCTGAAGTATGTATGGAAAATTACGATGGTGAGTTCCACTCCAAGACTAAACCAGGAGACATCATCATTTCTGGTTACAATTTTGGTACCGGTTCCTCCAGAGAACAAGCTGCCACCTGTATTTTGGCAAGAGGTATGAAGTTGGTCGTTGCAGGCTCATTTGGAAACATTTTCTCCAGAAACGCCATTAACAATGCATTATTGACCTTGGAAATTCCTGACTTGATCAACAAGTTGAGAGAAAAATACCAAGGATCTCAAGAATTGACCATTCGTACTGGATGGTTCTTGAAGTGGGATGTCACCAAGGCGCAGGTTTATGTGGCGGACTCCGAAGGTAACCTCATTTTGAACCAAAAGGTCGGTGAGTTAGGTACCAATTTGCAAGACATTATTGTTAAGGGAGGATTAGAAGGATGGGTCAAATCAGAATTATCCAAGTGAAATACCAAGGTAAGTAAAAAAATAGACTCTGGGCAATTTCGAAACACCCAGTAGAAATTTTCGCAGGTACCGGTGGAAGGATCCAATCAAAACGTAAGACAGCTTGGAAGTTTAATGGTAAAAGCTATCCCAAGATTGCATAAATGCACACCGCAACCCGAGGAACAAAATTGGGGCAACTTCCAATTTCCAACTTCCAATTTCCAATTTCCAATATCCTTTAGCGATAACCTATTTATCAGGGATATCCAATTAATTAGTAAATACAAAAGCAATAAATAAAACCAAGAGACCAGTTGGTAATTGCATGCGTCTCCGACGCAGAATTCGTAACTAAATCGGATATTCGTAAGACAATAAGATAGTAACTGTTAAGCAATCATCTTACTTTGCATTGCTAACTAAACGTGGTTTGGAGCTGAGATGAGGAAAATTCATATGCAGATGAGCTGTGAAATTGTCCTAGCGAGTGGAAGCACTAGAAACCATAGGAAAGACACTGAATACAGTCAAACACAGTTTGTATTAAAACAATTCCAAGTTGTCACGACGGATACGGTAGAACTTGAAGGTACCGAGGCTGGTGTTATGCTTTCCATGGAAATAGTGCAAGCGAATGAACGCCCCCTTCATATCCCATTAAAGTTGGTTCGTGGACACGTACACTCTGGTAATCCAGAACTTTTAATGTGCCACGGATTCTTGGGAGCCCAACCCCAGCATCAACTGACAACATGTGACAGCAGGGATAATTCTGCACCAATTCCGAACCGTACTATTGGCGAACCAAATGGACACTTGACTCAAAGCGGAAAAGTCAATTCGGTGCTCCTGGCTCATTAGCCTTCCATATTCAGTAGAGAATTCCGTCCAATATGGTTGTGGAGATTATGGCACACCGACCTACTAGAGATAGAGCATTTGCCACAGCAGTGATTTGGAGAGTGTAACTTCTTCTTCAAAGGCACGGTGGTGATATCATGTCAATGCCAATTGTAAAACCACATCAAAACCGGTGCCTGAGGTGTTTGGTAAGATATTTCACAGCCCCAAAATATCGACTAATAATCTGGCTAGTCCGGCACGGTGGCAAAGTTCCATAGACCCTAGATGGCTCGTGGCCCAGTCAAGCCGGACACGAGCATTCTGTCCAGCACCGTTGACCTACCAAGGCCATGGCCAGTGGAATGCATATGATAATTGTGGTGAAGAGATCGCGACTGCGAAATTGGCTGGATTCAGCAAAAGCCACGTCTGTGGTCGTCTGTTGAGATACACGGCGAGACACATGTGGGTCTCGTTGGTGTGTTATGAATCGGAGAAGAGCTGGAGAGTGGAGGGGGTTTTGGTAGCTAGTCAAGTAGTTGGCATGATTCTAGAACAGACGTTGGTGTCAAGAGCATGTACTTCGGCACTATCCCCATTTGGAACGGCTGCTGTCCCGCCCCTGCCCCGCGTACCTAAAGAGGACCATGCATATCGCCGGTTTGGGAGATGTTGGCGTGTAGTTGCATCAACGTGCGTCCGCGGGGTGGATGCTGCAGCCATGGCACTGTGCAGGACGGTCATGGCGCATGTGCTGCACACAACCTGTCACACAAACATGGACACCAACCTGAATCTCCCATATATAAGCGTGGGGATCCCAGTACCTCCTCCAGCTAGTTCTTCCAGCGGTTGTTGTTCGATCCCTGCACAATTCTCAAACAAGTCTACTATGAGTATCTTGGATGCTATCCACGCTGTCATAGCCACCATGGTCTCCATCACCTCAAACACGTTTGAGCTGGCCTACCTCTTGCTCGACACCATGATTTACTACGTGATCAACATCTCCATGATGTTGTTGATATTCAGCGAGTTGGTGGTGACGTTCTCCAACAATTTTGTGCACAACTACAACATCCTCAAGTCTTCTGTCCGTCATAAGATGTACAACAACATCAACTAGAGCATCGCGGCCACTCCTGCTGACGATGGTCAGATTGCCACATATCCACAATGTTAGACCCAGATTCCGATGGGCCAATCCACTACATCACATGTGTCACCACCTTAGACAACACCAACAAGTCGTCATGGTGCTGTTGAACCTGCTACCACTACACTTCATTTCTTTCTCCGCATGAGACGTCTCTTTTGGTGCTCCCCCTCCTGCGTGCAGGTCCGATTCATTTCTCCGTCGCTTGTGGCGACTTTGTCATGTTTATCTAAGTAAACCCAGCTCCATTATTTATTACACTTTACTGCCCGTCATATCTGTAGCGGCCTGCCTCAGCAATTACACTGGCCCAGCAACTGGATGGCTCTTGAGTATTTTTTAGATCGTGGGTTCTACGCATGGTTTGTGTTGTTCCACCGGTACCCCAGTTCTTCCCCACATTGTGCGATTTCACCACAAAACTCCGTTTGTCACGGATTGTTTGCCCTGCCCAATCAGGCACCTCCGGCCAGTGGCAACATCCGCCGTGATGCGATAACTCCAGCTAGTCTGGGGCAACCCCAGGTTTTGTAATTGCATACGGCATCGTGGGAAAAACCCTCACCACATTCGCAGAAAATCTCCATTGCTAATCCCACACATCCTCAACTCCTGCAAATCTTGTGTGATCTGGTTCACCTCGAGAGCTAGAGCTATCTTCTTCCCACGGTGCCACCACTTGCAAACCACGGACTATTTTAGAGCAATCGATAACATTCCGATCCACCAGGTCGTATGTAGTGTTACTGTAACGAGTAACCATAACCTCCGGATCCCCGCAATGACGCAAGCGAAGTTTTCGTTTCAAGTTCAAAGTCATCGCCACATAAACACTGGATTGCTGACACATGCATGTTCCAATTGCAAAGGAGGTACAGACGGTACAGACGGTACAGGTTGGTGCATGCATGCTGCATGCACTTTACGGCAAATACTAGTGTGGTAGGTTGGTTAGGTGAGAAACATGCGTGAAGAAAACTTCAAAAAAGAGGGGCGAGCTGGGAATTGAACCCAGGGCCTCTCGCATGTTTGTAGTCCCATAGAGTTGAGAATACCCAAAGCGAGAATCATACCACTAGACCACACGCCCGTGTAAGATAGAAGAAATGGGGCGAGCTGGGAATTGAACCCAGGGCCTCTCGCATGTTTGTAATCTCAAGTAAGTGAGAATACCCAAAGCGAGAATCATACCACTAGACCACACGCCCTATTCTTGAATATGCTAGACGCCTGTAAAAATACTTTGTTAACATTTTACTATGATTTTGTTCTGTACCCATAAAATGCATGGTTTATCAAACTTAGTTTATCTTTAATATATATTAGTAATTACAAAAGACAAAATATTATTAATCAGATCGAGAAAGTTTTGACCAATTATGGTGAGATCCTGGTTCGCAAGCGTGACCACAACTTACAAGCTCAGTAGCATACCTGAACATGATGCATGAGCAGAAGTAGGTTCTTTGTTTTCCATTCTCAGGGCTGGTAAGACAGGATTTGCGATTTATACATGACGAACCAAAACTGGAACACTTATGGCCAAGTCATTTTGCAAGAGGTTGACGATTTCTCATAGGGATCATTAGAGTTCTATCCTCGTTCAATTCGAGATTCTTCAAATTCAATAAATGGAAGAAATAACGGGTAACCTCGCCTACAATTTCTTCTTCAGTGCTTGGTGCGTTCACATTTTCTCTAAGTTCGTAATACCAATTGATCAAATCAATCATACTATTGAATCTAATGGCATTCGTCATGTCATAACCGTCATAAAAGTGTTGATCAACAATCAAACTTTGATTATCCTGCTTGGCTCCGAAACTTAACCACTGACCATCAACGAACTGGACTGAAGAATAATAATGAAGTTTCAAAATATCACCTTCATTAATATCATTTGGTCCGCTCACGTATATTATCCTGTTATTCCAACCAGCATATGGGAACAAAACCTTGTTGTCTAGAATAGGTAATCCATAAGATGTCCAGTTTATCGGTGTAAAGTTGAATTCAACATCACTATATGCCATAGATAAGGTGGTATGTAAAAAAATTACAGCAATAGCAGCGATATGTAACATGATGATTTGAGTTGATTAGTTTGGGAATATCAGTTTATGATAATAATAAAATTTTCTGATAGTCTACTTTATATATTCGCCATGATGGGTTAGAACGCATCCAGATCTCATTCTAATTTCTTGTTTATGATTTCGTGCAAGATTGACATTAATAGTTATTGAAATGCATCACTATTTTAAAACATGTATCAATAATATCTCTGTTTACATAACGTCAAAGTATGATACAGACCTCGTATGTTATGGCTTGACTTGCAAAAAGCGGAGCTACGGACGGCTTGGAGTGCATAAGGTGAAAACATATTCAAGGTTATATCATTGTAAAGCTTCTCTGTAACTTTATTATTTGTATTATCGCCGATTCTGAACCTTGGTGGCGAGATTAGAACAAATCATCTGATTTGAAATTATATACCTCGAGTGCAATCTAATCTGACTTTACCTTTGTGGTTATGTTTCTTTACATAGGTGAAAGGTCATCTTCTTCCTACCATATAACTTCGAACCTTGAATTCGATCATATTAATAATTAAATCTGATTTCTAGGATTTATGTTTATAAAGCAGATACATTAATTAACCTAAAACCCATATAAACTTCAGAACTAGATATAAACTATTTATTAGTTGAACAACTAACTAAACAATTTACTCTTCGTCTTCTTCCTCTTCGTCGTCAGCGACGGAGTAGAATTGCAAAGCGTATTGGTTTTGCTTAACAGAGACAAATCTGATCCAGTCTCTGATTTGGTTCTTCTTCAAGTATCTCTTGGTCAAGTACTTCAAGTACTTACCGGAGAACTTGGCGTTGGAGACAACAACAACCTTGTTACCTTCGGAGGTAACAGAGATGTCATCACCCAAGTTACCAACAAGACCCTCGATCTTGATGTGCTCGACCAAGTACTTGACGTAACCTTCTTGGTCAAAGACACCGTTCTCGACTGGAGCAGTGGTGTCAACGACGAACTTCTTAGCAGCCTTAGCTTTCTTGGAGGTCTATCCCATGTTAGCCTACCGCACTATTATCGGCAGATGTACAAGTACATCCTAGATAAAGACAGCATAGCCCAGGGACGGGTTTGCGTTTAGGTTTTATAAGTATCTAGAATGCTTCATCAAAAAAAGGAGGTCATCACTGATTCTCCAAAAAAATTCCTTCTACCAATTCAATAAAACTCTGTTTCACTAACCCGTTCAAAGGGAGTCTGTTTTATCTAAGTTAGTATACATACAATTGGAGCCATTTCTATTTGTGTGAATAAAGAAAAATTCCTTTCAACACTGAAATATACTTTTCATCCAGTGCGATGAAAAGTCGTGCGCTTGGTCAATTACTCGATGATTGACTACTTTTGATGTTTATTTACTGCGAATTATGCTGGACCGTAAGTGTTAGGGTTTGTGCCCTTAGATTTATGTTTTGCGCGTGATGACTCATTAGTGGAGGATGGTCTCCCAAGAGGTGATGACTCAAGACTCAAGACTCATCAAGACTCAAGACTCAAGACTCAAGGCTCAAGGCTCAAGGCTCAGGGATTGAATCATCGCTATCTCCTGTGGGCATGAGGGGTCCAGGGAGAAATAAAATTATCGAAATAGAGATAAATCTCATTATCTTAAAAATGACAATTCAAAAAAGATTATTCACTACCGGATTAAGATCATTTATCCGTTCTGCTACCCTGCTTACACCTCTGAACACAGTCGATGTAGACTCTTCAATCAAGTTTAACATCAAAGCCCAAAATGTCAATGTTTCTGTAGCTAAGTCCATTGACGTTGCCAGATCCACCAACGTTCCAATTAATTCGTGGACAAAGGAGCAAATCAAAGAGATTTACGAAACTCCATTAATGGAATTAATTCACCAAGCTCATTTACAACACAGAAAACACCACGATCCTCAAGAAGTCCAATTGTGCTCGTTACTTTCTATCAAAACCGGAGGTTGTACTGAAGACTGTAAATATTGTTCCCAGTCTTCAAGATACGATACTGGAGTGAAGGCACAAAAATTGATCAAAATTGACGAAGTAATGGAAAAGGCAAGAATTGCAAAAGAGAATGGATCTACTCGATTTTGTATGGGTGCTGCATGGAGAGATATGACCGGTAGAAAATCGGGAATGAAGAACATCACCGAAATGATCCGCAGAGTTAACAATGAATTAGGAATGGAAACATGTGTTACCTTGGGAATGGTTAATGAGGAGCAAGCAAAGGAATTGGCTAATGCAGGTTTGACTGCTTACAACCACAACATTGATACCTCTCGTGAGCATTATCGTAACATCATTTCCACTAGAACGTTCGATGATAGACTCACCACCATCAAAAATGTTCGTGCAGCAGGTATCCTGGCCTGCACAGGTGCCATATTGGGATTAGGTGAAACTACCGAGGATCATGTTTCCTTTTTGCACACCTTGGCCACCATGGACGAACACCCTGAATCCTTACCCATTAACAGATTGGTCCCAATTAAGGGTACCCCAATGGAGCAGGAAATTTCTAAGCTTCCTAAGGATTCAAAACGTAGATTGAACTTTGACAAAATTCTCAAAACAATTGCAACTGCTCGGTTAATCATGCCTGGATCGATCATTAGATTATCTGCAGGTAGATACACCATGAAAGAGCACGAACAGTTCTTGTGTTTCATGGCAGGTGCCAATGCTATTTTCACTGGAGAGAAGATGTTGACCACCATGTGTCATGGATGGGATGAAGATATTGAGATGTTGAAAAAATGGGGTTTAAAACCAATGAAAAGTTTCAGACATCAAGAAAAGCGACCAGAATCTTCCGCCATCAAGCAAAATCTCAGTACCGAGAACAAGGAATCTTTAAAAGTCGAAGTTTAAGTCATTTTTTAATCAATTAAAATCTATAATAATGTAGCCGTATACACTAATCATCTAATTCATCCAAAATGTTTGTATTGTCAGTTTTTGGTGTGCATTCAGTATCAGAAATTTTATTCTTTATTCCCAACAATGAAGAAGTATTCACCACGGGCAAAGAAAATGATTCGTCGGGATTTTCTTCGTTGCCGTCTATTTTCTTTACATCAACTGTGAAACTAGAAGAGTTGGCCTTCTCGTGATCAGTTCCTGCTAATTTCAGTCGATTATATGCATTTACCGTATCTTCTGTGTTTTCATCACCATTATATTCATCTTCTTCCTTAACGTTAACAATTTCATCAATTTCCCGCTCTATATTTGCGAGATTACTGGGAGTATTCGATTCATCCTTATCTTGCTTGAGCGTAGAAACAGAAACACTTTTATCAATACCAAAACGATCTTTAACTGGAAAATCATTGACAACATCATCAGAATCGTAATTTGATTCAAACAAATCTGGGGAAATCTCTAATAATTCATCGAGACCCCCACCAGACCAGCCTTTTTTGGCCACCCCTTCAAATATTTCCAATTGAGCTCTTATCAATGATCCAGTTTTTATTAAAAGATGCTCCAGGTTGAATCTTTCGATCATTAAATTAATCTCATGATAATATTCGTATTTGAGACGATCTATTTCTTCCAATTGATTAGTTAAACTAAGAAGGTTCGTCTTATAGGTATTGAGGTTTCTAGTTTTTTGCTTCGATAATCGTATATTCTCCAACTCTTTCTCACGCAATGCAGCAGATTTTTGCTTGACTTCTTGTTGATAAAACCCATGATTCAATTCGTATTCTTCCTCTAATTTTGCCAACTGTCTTTTAAGCGGCTCTTCGAAGTTTGATTGGGTCAACTTACTCAATATTTGCTGATTACTACCAATCATGAACTGCAACCCTCCCGCGTTGAGAAGTCCTTCCGACACGATTTTGGAATGATTGACCTTGGGACACTCGTTTACACAATCTTCCAAAGCTTGACCAAATTCGTTGGCCGCCTCAGACACCTGAAGCAAGGAGTTCCGGAGTTTCGAAGCCTTGGATATCACGTTGTTGTAAGTGGCAATGTTATTGTGGAAGTCTTTGGAAGTTACTATATTGGATAGATCCAGCACCGAAGGTGAAAAGGAGGTGAAAGTGTTCATCAGTGGGTGGCGTTGAAGTTTCCGTTCTTCTCGAGGCTGGAATGTTTTGGAGTGTTCGCTCAAAGAAGGCGACATCGGTATATTGGGCTTGTTGTTCATAAATGAGTAGAATTCTGTTAAGTGTTCTGGAGTCTTTATATTGTTTTTAAGGGTAGGCACCAGGGACTGATCGCTTTTAGAGCGCATGGGATGGAGCTGAGAAACACCAGTAAATTCCTGATTTTCCAGCTTCAGAGGATCCGCTTCCACTTGTTTTGCCGTTTCCATTTATATGATTTATCTATTAGTGGAAGTAAAGGCTACCAACATGTAATTGAAGCAAGATAAGAATTGGTTGGGGCGCGCGTTAATCCCTACAATCGCTAACAATGTGGGGTGTACAACTACTCAGGATATAATTCTTCTAAGAATTGTGGAGCGAAAGAAGTAGACAAATTGATCCATCGTGATTGAAGAAGAATATGATGCTAGTATCGTTTTAGAGGAAAAGATTTTAGTGACGTTTGTAGTCTTGACAATGTCGAAGATCCAGTGGTAGTAGTATTGACAATCTTGGAGGATATGGTAGTGCATGCAATGCGCGAGAGTAAATATTACGAGATCTACTACCTCCTCGCGTCGGGTATCTTAAGTTGTATTACAGTGTAACTCTTGCCATGCGTAGTGTTATGATTTGAAACTATATGAAGGATGTTTCTGTATAAAAATTTCAAAGTTTTGTTGTCACGAGTATTAGAGATTTTTTGTTTATCTTAACAAATTTTTACAAAATTGTAGATATTTTTATAAAATTGTAGATGATTGAATTACATTATTCAATTACATAATTCCATACCATACCAAATATGCAGAGGTTCCCAGATAAAAACTTTTCAGCCTCCTTCACAATATGTCAGGGCGTGTGGCGTAGTTGGTAGCGCGTTCGCTTAGCATGCGAAAGGTCTCCGGTTCGACTCCGGACTCGTCCATTTTTTACCAATTTTATTGGTAGTGATCATACTACAGAACATACCCACATAACATTGATACTTCATGAATACTGAAAATTATAACTATTACTTGGATATGAATATGAAAAGTATAAATAAGTTAGACAAATTGGCTGCTCAATTGCTCCAAAGCCTGTTGATTATTCAACAATGCCATGGCTGCTCTGGTCATAGCCTTCTTCTTGGATTTATCACTAGCTGTGGCCACCGATACTCCCTTGATCTTTAAATCCACTACAGCCACTCCGTTTTCGATGGAGCTAATAATGTATTGCGGAGTCTCCCCGATCCTTTTGCCAACTTCAGCATAGATTCTGTTTTTGGCATCTGGATCGAGTGGATCATCATCGCTACCTCGGACAGGGAAGATCGAGCTGATTTTCAAAGGTTTAGGGTTAGCAGGCCTCACGTCATCGTTGGTCCTAGGTCTCTTGGGAACTCTAACTGATTCCTTTCGGTCGGTAGTTAACCTTATCTGGTGATATTTCTCTAGCATAGGTTTGTTGTTCAAAGCTTTCATGGCGGCTCTCAATCCTGCATCTTTCATGTTACTGGCAGTTCCATATCCTAAAACGTCGTCTCCCATTTTGCAAACAATTTCGTAAGGTTGATCGGTCCCATCACCCTTTGAAATGACGTGGTACGTTGGGTGGAATTGCGCCGTTCCAAGAACGGAATATAACTCGGTTTTAGCATCTTTATTAAGTGGTTGGATATTGTATTCAGTGTCATACTTCAAGAGCTTTTTCTCATATAACTTTGCCAACCAATCTTTAATTCCTTGGAAATCCAAGCCTCTTTCGATTCCTAATGCTCCCACGTATGCTTCGAAAATATCGGCGTAGATCTTTTGGTCACTCAGCTTCAAGATTTCTTCATTGATATTTGCTCTCAATTTCTTGTGGAAGCCATAGGCAAAGGAAAATTCCTTCAAGGAATTGTTGTCAATCAAATGAGATCTTATTTTGGTCAAGTCTCCTTCAGATGCACCCGGAAATCTGTCATAAATGATCAATGTGGCCAAATTGTTCAAAATAGAGTCACCCAAAAACTCCAATCTCTCATTGTGTTGGTTTATTAATTCATCTTGTTGCATGTAAGATTTCAGATTAATGGTGGATTTATGAATAAAAACTCTCTCGTACAAATGAGGATCATGAATGACTGGCAACGCAGGCATATTTCCGTCTGTACCATTTGGAGAAATGACCAGGGTGGACGATAAGTATGGGATTTCAATCTCGAGTTTCTCTTCTGATTGGTTGAACTCAGTTTCTAATTTTGCTCTCTCATCTTCAGAAATTTCGACATGAGTATCAAGAATCTCGTCAAAGAGCTTGAGCTCTCCCAATTTGTACTTTGATTTCAATTGGGATGCCAAGTGGAGCAACTTGTTTTGCTCCAATTCTGACCGCACAGTGGGGTTTGTAGACGCGGCCTTGGTAATCTTTTCAAGCTCCAAAACATCTGGCGCATCATTCATAATCAACTTGATATTTTTCTGAAGAGTTCTGGTACTGTATTCTAATTTTTGAACCTCAATCAATCCAATTTCGGTCTTGTTCTTCGTCAATGTTGATCTCTCTGGTGTGTCTTCCATCTTATCCGCCTTTCTCTTTTTCGAACCAGAATTTGCAGTAGTCAATCCTTTCGATGTCACTTCATTACTTTTCATATTCAAATCCGTGTAAATTTTGTCAAGTCAGCATTAAGCGGTTTAAGGAAGTGGCGATGGAATAAAATTTATTACTTGTACTGCACATGCGAACCACAATTCAGGGTTAGGTGAGGGTATGAGCCCCGAATAGTAACAATTGATAACTAGTTCCTTGAGAGTTCTTGGTTTGGATGGCATGAAAATTGGGTAAAGGTGCCGTGAAATTACAGTTGACACATTTGGTTCTTTGAAGAAGTTGTAGAAGGATTAGAAGAAAATGAATTTACCATTGCACTGGTAGTATGCATAAGCTTCTACTTGTTTGGTATTATGCTACATGTTCTGTGAGTATTGCGACTAAATACTATAGTAAGACTCTTCGGTTAGGGCACAGAAGAGGAATGGACTCGGGGTACATACCATTGATTTGGATAGTAGACGGGCTCAACATATTTTGCAGCTAAATTCTCTATCGGGTTGAATTTCTCCGTCTATTTATCGGATTCTAAGTAGCCAGCTTACACACTAATATATTTATGATATAAATTTGGTCGTGTACCCCCAGTATATCCTCACATAAGTGTCAGTCGTGCATAGTTCAGAAAATCGAGTGAAAAATTACACTACATCGACATCCACTCCACACCACCAAGAATGATGTTGGCCCAATACCTCACCAGTCTTAGATGCGGTATAGTGGGGAGCTTCCCCAGAGCTGCAGCTTTCAATGCTTCCGCAAGAATCGTGGTCCCAAGATCCTCATACAGTACCGAACCAAAAACATCACCAATATTCAACTTAGAAGGTAGAGCTACCGCCAAGCCGGTTTTGTCCAGAAAGACCTTCTTGATGGACTACTACAAATACCTCAATGACAACAACGAGATCGTGATATACGCCCACCATAACAACATACCCAAGGCCGACAATAAGAAACTCAGATCCGAATTAAAGAAGGTTGGTGCCCAATACAACGTGATTGCAAACAACATCTACACAGTTTATTTGAGATCTTCCCATGAAAGCGACCCTGCTGCTGCCATCAATACAAAGAAAAATAAGGATGTCAAGCATCCATTGCAACCATTATTGCATGGACCCACCGCATTAATTACCATTCCAAAGAGTGACCCTAGCACCGTGGCTCAAGTTTTGAAGGTTGTCAAGGGCTTACAGGACAAATTGTTTGTAGTGGGAGCCCGTGTTGAGACTTCATTCGCCGACATCAGCGAAATCACTAAGTTTAAGGACTTGCCTACCAAGGACCAATTAAACAGTCAATTGGCCGGTTTGCTCACGGTTTTGGGAGGTGCTGGCTTGGTCAGAACATTAGAGTCTGCTTCTAATGTGTTGTATCTTACCTTGGAGGAGCGTAGAAAGGATATTGATCCTAATGAAGAGTAACTTGTATATAGTGCATTTATTAAACAGAGTTTTTAATTAACTACCACCATTGGTGAATTTTTCCCAACTGTAAATTTGAAACTTCCTTCATCATGAAGATAGTTTTGTCATCAGGCGATGGAAAGAAAGTAACTTCAATGTATGTTGTTGTCTGTTAGGGCTGAATTCTCAATTCAAACTATCAGAAGGTACAGAGTATTTTTAATGCGCTTTATCTGAAAAATTTGGCTCATCTCACCAATACACCAAATCATGACCAACGAAGTTAAAGACAAGGAGACTCAGTTGCGTGAGCAACAAGAGGCCGAAACCAAGAGAAGACTGTACAGAACCACCAAGGAGGAAACAAGAAAGAAATTGAAGCATGCCAGATTTGACGAGGCTAGTGGCCCAAGCGGCGAAGAGAACGAAGTCTCTTTACCAAGAAAGAGATTCTACAGACAAAGAGCTCATTCTAATCCATTTTCCGACCACAGATTAGAATACCCAAGATCTCCAGATGACATGAAATGGGAAAAATTATATCCTGCATTCCAAGACCCCGAAACCAAAGAAATGTTGGCCAAGGTAGAGATTGCTGACATAGGGTGTGGATATGGAGGATTGATGACCAAATTGGCGCCAGAATTCCCTAAATCCTTGATATTGGGAATGGAAATCCGTGTACAAGTCACTCAATATGTTGAGGATAGGATCATTGCATTAAGAGAACAACATAAAGACGATGAAGTAAATTTTCAAAACATATCGGTGTTGAGAGGAAATGCCATGAAGTTCTTGCCTAACTTCTTCTACAAGGGACAACTTTCCAAGATGTTTTTCTGTTTTCCAGACCCCCACTTCAAGCAAAGAAAGCACAAAGCTAGAATCATCACCAATACACTATTGTCTGAGTACGCTTATGTTTTGAAGGAAGGAGGAGTGATATACACCATTACTGATGTGGAAGACTTACACAACTGGATGGTGATGCACCTCGAAGAGCACCCAATGTTCGAAAGATTGGACAAGCAATGGGAAGAGCAAGATAAGTGTGTTAGTATTATGTACAATTCTACAGAGGAAGGACAAAAGGTCACTAGAAATAAGGGATCCAAGTGGACTGCTTGTTTTAGAAGAGTGCCTACTCCCGAAGAATGTGATTAGACACATGTGTATATTACAACAGGTAGCAAAAATAATATACAAGCAACTGTTGAAGAGGGCAATAAATAATACTTCAGAAACACAACGCAAGTTAAAAAAAAGGTTGAACAAGATAGACTTGGTTAGTTTACTGTAGCCTTAAAATTAAACCGCCGATAAACCATTCTTTCTATTCTTGAACATTTGAAAAAAAGAACCTAGAAATCAGACTGAGCAGCGTGGACGGCATGTTCCTTGGCTTCCTTGATTTCTTCAACGATTTCTTCGGTGGTATGGGCGTTCAATGAAGAGGATGGGACTTCTGGGAACTTGGTAGCACCAGTAGAGGTGGCGGAGGCGACTTCTTCGTCGATCTTGGATTTGAGAGAAGCATCAGCACCGGTGCCGAAAGAGGTGGCTCTGGAGTCACCGACGGTGGAGCCCGCGGTTCTGGTTGGGAACTTGGAGGAGATGAAGGCACCGACTGGACCGGTTTTCTTGACCAAGTCATCGATGACTGGGGCAGCCTTGGCGTGGACGGTCTTGGTGAGTTCTGAGGTCTTTTCTCTGGCAATGGCGGAGTATTCAGCAACCAAAGCATCGATTTGCTTCTTGTTCTTGAGGTAGAACACTGGGACGGTGAACACCAACACAACGGAGGCGGTGATCAAGGAGAACAAGGAGAACCACGAGGTGAGCTTGAACAACACGTACGACACACCGGCGGCCTTCAAGGTGGTTTCGATGTCATGGGAGAAGACAATCTTTTGGTATTCTTCCTCGGCCTTCAAGTTGAATTCGGCCACAAGGGGCAACCAATGGTCGTTGAATCTTTTGGCGCAGGAGGAAACAGAGGGCTTGTACTTGGTGACAAAACCTTGGCCTGTGACAAACTTACCGGCGTATTCGGCAGCAGCAGAGACTAGACGTTAGTAGGGGCACGGGCGGGCGGTCAATGGAGAGGATACGTACCTAACAATCCGAGGTATGCCAAACGGAAGAAAATGGTGAACAAGTTGATGGTCTTGAAAATCACCAAACCTCCAATCACTCCTCCGAAGACCTTACTGGTCTTGACAGGGTCCTTCCAGGTTAACAAGTTGATGAGGTGTTGGTCGGCTTCAGTGGTGTGGGTGCTCATGGTGGGCGATGGGGTTAATTTACTGACAATTGACTTGAAGTAAAAAAAGTGGTTGTGGCGACAGGATCAAAAGATTACCACAGTCGAGATACCGACACTATCGGCTATGGCGCCCCTGGGTGAAATTTTTCTCCTTGACGACTTTCTCACGTGAGGCAGCAGCAATCGTCTTGTGACACTACCAGGGGTGGTGTGGTGTGGATTTGCTAGGGGTAGGTGAGGCTACAACGGGGGGAGGCTGAAAACCATTGCTGGTGCCAGGTGGCAACGTAGTAGGGAAGCGGATGG
The DNA here is from genome assembly GCA_030568695.1 of Suhomyces wounanorum. Lineage (NCBI taxonomy): Eukaryota > Fungi > Ascomycota > Pichiomycetes > Serinales > Debaryomycetaceae > Suhomyces > Suhomyces wounanorum. Next base: position 117,090 of record JAJMGL010000021.1, read on the forward strand.
CGGTAGGTTCAAATAGGCAGAAGTGAAAAATTCAGATTCAGGGTGAGGGAGGGGATGAGTGGGGGATTGGGGGAGGGGGACGATGGAGGAAGCAGAATACGTGGGGGATATGTGGACCATTTGGGGGCAAGCCTGGCGAGCAGGGCCAAGAGGTCGCGAGAGAAAATGTGGTGGTGGGCGGACTGGATCCCGGCATGTTCGGCGAACACTTGTCGGCGAACAACTCCTCGGTAGTGGCATATTTCCACCACCGGGCCATCGCACGCAGGTTGCACTGTACCAGCAAGGTTTAGGTTGTTTTAGGCATGTGTTAGCATGTTTAGTGCGGCAGTGGGAGTGGGAGTTGCTAAATAAACAAGGCGAAAGTGAAGCTGGAGTACCGGTGTTACAGACAGTATCAAAGGTGTTACAGACAGTATCAAAGGTGTTACAGGTGGTAGCATGGGAAGTGACCAACATGCTCATATCTTCGATGCTATACCCACTACATGCTTTGTATCACTGCACGGGCCACCACCATGGCATGGTGGTAGCTCTCCAATATGGAATCCGGGTGGTGGACGTGGTTGCTACGGCCAAGCTCGCGGTACCACCACCTTGTAATTTGCACATACTGACATGCCACGAGTTGGCCGAAAAAGACGATATCGGCGGGATCGGGCCGGTGGCAACTTCGGGCCATGTCAATGGCCTGAGAAATGTTCGCCAAAAGCCGCCGGTAGTGGTCGACGGTACTGGCTGTGACCCGTCGTTGCTGGAGGCTCTTCTCCTCGTAGCTCTCGTATATGGACCCGAGAAAATGGTCGCACGACCGTTGGTCCACCAACGCATCTGTCCATGCCACACTACACCGGCGTTGGTGTTCCAAAAGCTTCCTGATATGCTCCATTTGGTGCCCTACTAGTTCCAGGAACCGCTGTAGATTGCCCAAACACCCCTGATATGCTGGCAGCACAACATTGATTCTACCACAGGGCCTCGGTGCGGTGGAATTTTTGCACCCAACCACTTGAATATCTTGTGAGGAACTCAATGGGGGCCCTAGAACACCGAAAAGCCCACTTTTGTCGGTAAAAGCATACTTTGAGGTTAACCCGCGTTTTTGAAGAGGCATTTGAACATCACAATGTCTCTCAATAATGGCTGGTGCCATGTTTAGGTGGTGCTGCGTACAAATTAGGTCGTCAGCAGGTATTCCCTCAAGAACCCCAAGAACCAGGTTAACTTGTCGCAAGCTTGTCATCAATGTACCTTTTTCGTATTCATCCACCAGTTCAGTACCCTTCACATTGATCAAATCTGCAATGAGCCGGGGAAGTGAGGCGATTTGGTCAAGTGGGTACCCCAAGATCTCTCTCAAGTCTTGTTGCATGCATCCCTGCAGCATAGTATTAATCATCGACATTTTCAAGGGAAGAGTGACATGGAGCGAAACAAGCAGCCTTAGGTAGCGTCCATCACCCAAAATATGATCGTTTAGCATTTTCCCAATGGGAATCACTTGCAAGTCCATCTGAGCTATAGTCATGTAAATTGTATCCTGGCTCACATTCAATAAGCAAAGCAAGACATTTAAAAATAAATGAAAACAGTGCTCTATTTTAGTAAACTCTTCCAATAATAATGTGCACATTTTGGGGTCCAAATGCTCCATCAAGTGTACCTACTTCTGTTCCATAAATTGTGCATTTTCCACTAAAAATCCCAACAACCGTGCACGATTAAATTCAGAACTTTGATGTTTAGCATCATGGAATGCTTCTGGTAGGTTTTGCTGGTAGCAATTTTTAAGCCAGGTTGGACAATATAGATCGTCTGTTTCTATATTTTGAGATTTTTTTGTACGAGAACTGGTGTCCGAATTGCTTGACCAAATCAACTTACTTGAGTTAGAGTTTCCTCCACTACCTTGGCTAACAAAATATCGTACAGTTTTACGAATTGGAATCATTTTTGTATTTCTAATCTATTAGTTTTGCATACCCTTCTTATTATATGACAACCACCTCAGAAATGTTTCAGAAAATAACTGCGAAAATTTGAGCCCGCGCCTGGACCAAACTCACTTCATCAATGTTACTGATTCGTTTTCCATTACCCCTTTACCGAGGTAGTCAGTCATATACTTGAATCTGTCCTTACTCTCCTTCAAGTTGCTTTCAAATACTTCGATATTTTCTTTAGATTTAAATTGATTTTGGCGGATGGTCTTAATTTCATCGATCTCATTGATGCAGAGAGGGCATGCACGTTCCTCATTATTATCTCCTGATGTAGCTGATGCAATCAAGTTCTCGTTAAGACATTTCTGGTGGAACGAATGCTTGCATCTAAAATGAATAACTGGATAATCTAGTTTCAACAGGCACTCGGAGCACTTATTGTTGTTAATGATGAACAGATTAGATGTTAATTCAGTCAATTTAACCGAGTTTTTGACTGACTCAGACTCGTAATACTCAACTAACTTCTCATTATTATTGATTTCCTTCGATTGGTTGTCTATGTAGTCGATGAGATAGTCTTTGAGAAGCCCCAAAGTGATAAACTCATTGTCTTGTCCACTGGTCAATACCTGGAGAAGTTCAAGGGGGTTCATGCTTTTATGTTTTTCGATTTTATTCAAAATGTAACGGAAATCACGCTGTGAAACCTGGTCAAATATTTTTTTTTTGGATGCAATGAATTTAAGCATCATCTTGTATAATTCAGTGTGTTCATCACCATACTGTTTGACTAGACCAAGACAGCCTTCCACATCTTCTGAAATTTCATAACTTGTGAAAAGACTTTCTTCGAAGCCTGATTTTTGTTTGGAAAATGTTTCTCCCTCTTTAAACTCGTAGATATGTGAGAGTAGTAACAAGGAGGAATCATCTAAATAGTTTGAATTTGTCTGAACCAATTCGATAGCTTTATCTTTCCATTCGAGTTCATTCCCAGAGTCTCTAGCAAGAGTGAGATACATTTCCAATAAGGTTATTAATAACTCTTCTCTGTCACTAATATTTCCTTGATACTTCTCAAAAGCGTTTAAGCATGCTTCCAAAAAGATTACAAACTCATTTGGATGATCCATAAAGCTTGGATAGATGAGACTAGGACGAGGAGGAAGATAAGTGGGTTCTGTTGCTATGTCTTCATCGGAAGAATTTAAGTTACCATTTGAAGGAGATATTCCGTCAGATGTATTCGACAAATAGTTGAGAAAAGCTTTGTAACTGTTCAAGGTAAATGAGTCATTGATCTCATCAACATGAGAATGATCTTGGGGCTCTTGCTCCACTTTAACGTTCTTCAAAAAGGTATCTCTAATTTCTTCACTAATTTTGTATTTACCAGTAAATACATTAATGAGCAACTCAGTAGTCTCGATCGGAATATAGTCCAATAATGACTTGGAATGGTCAATAAGAATAATCAAGAGTTCTTCTATCGGTAAACTTTTCATAAAACTCAATGCTTGCTTTGGTTGATGAAGGTAGTTCAATTGGATTTCGATAATATGATTTGGTTGGTTGAGCTTGAATAAAAGCTTAATTACCTGATCAAAGTATCCACATTCTCTGAATAAATTGATAATCAATTGAAAATTCAAATCTTGAAATGTCTGCTTGGAAGAGTCGTCCAAGTCAAGATCCTCAACAAACTTATCCACATCTTCAGTCATTCTTAATTTACAGTAACAACATAATAGAAGTGTGATGTGATCGTTGTTTGCAATGTTTAATTTGTAAAGTTCATATAAGAACTTTGTCAAGTTTGATATATTTGATACATCTTTAAACTTAGTAATGATATTCATCACAAAATCTTCCAAATCGTCTTCAGAGTCATCGTTCTCTTTTTTGTTATCAGAGTTGATTTCTTTTTTACTTGATTTTTTGAATAGTTTGATGCACTTGATATAAGCAGAAATCGACTCTTCAAAGCTTTGTTTTTCGTAGAGAAAGTCTCCTTGTAGCCTTTGAATTCTAAGAAGAGTTTCAAGGGGCATCTTATTGGAGGATGCAAGAGAGTATGCAATTGAGAATAAATCTCTTTGAAGGATGATTTCGATTTGTTGATTGATGGGCTTTTCGTGGAGCTTGTATAAAACACCCTCATTGGATAGTAAATATATGTCTTCGTTCATCTCGAACACATTGGTGATTACGCTATTAGGTACCATCAAGTTGAATGATAAGTGCTGGTTATCTAAATCAAAGATAAGAATTCTAGTAACCAATTTTTTCTTGTTACTGGTGGAGGTTAATTCTTCATCCAGAGAAGAAACAATTAATAAGTAATTCTTTTTGGAATTTTTTAAGTAATGAATTTTGGTTTTATTTACCTCAAAAGGTATGGAATTAGTTTTTGCGATCTGATTGTAAAATCTCATGGAGGACTTTACTCCTACGATCAATTCTTGAGTTTTGGGTATGATATCTGAGCAATTTAAGTCGACACCAGTAGTATTGGATAAGATTTTCGCTGGTTTACCATGCCCTCTACCTGTAGTCAACACGGTTAAAATTTTGGAAGTTGTGGTGATGTACAAGATATCCGATTGACTGTTGAAATGGACACCTGTGATGGGGTCGTTCGATTCGAAGATAGTTCTCTGTTTGGATCCTCTATCGCGTAGCAAGTCACCTCTGACAATAATGACTTTTCCGTTGGTATAACCGATGGCAACGCAGTTAAATTCGTCATTGAATCGGATACAACTAATTGGATACGAATTATCACCATTTGTGATGAGTACCTGGGTCTGGAACTTATACTTTTCTTGGGCTGGTTCGACGTTTGTTAAATGGATGATTTTGTTTAAGTCCCAGAGTTTTAAACAAGCTGGGGCATTTTGGCGTTCTGCCAAAGTTACCAATAGATTCGAATTGGGAACTGGCAGCATGAAGGTTATGCGGAAATCCACATCATATGCTTGGAATTGTTTCTTGATGGTTAAATCCGTGGGGTCGACAATCTTGATGAAGCAATTGCTGATGGCAATTGCCAAGTGAGAGGTGGTAGCATGGATGGCCGATAAGCTTGGGTCGGAGTAGAGTGGTTCTTCCGACAGTAGGTTGGGGTCACTTATGGGGGTGAAGTCAAAGAGCTGGAACTGTCTCCATGGAAGCTTGGACATGGTTCCAGGTGTGGATGCTGAAGTGTACTGTTGGAGCTAGTTTTGTAGATAATTTTGATACGCGGAGCGAAAAGGTAGATGGGAGACAAAGTTAACGAGAGAGGACAGGAAATTACGAGTTTACAAATTTAAGGGAACATTTCAAAGTATGGACCGAGGAGGATGTAGTGCTGAAAAAAAAGGAGACAGGACAGGTGCTGATAAAGGACACCAAAATGGAGACTATATTATTGAGTTGTATGAGTGCCAGGTAGCAGAGTCGAAACTGTGGTGAATGAGAACACAACGGAAGAGAATAAAAATGAGGTTGTAGGGGATTTTGTAATCAGTAACAGGAGGCTATACACTAGTGGTTGAATTTTAGGGGATTTATAAGGCTAACTAATTGTGAAACAAGCCATGCACAAGTTGGAACATGCACCTAGAGGGATTGGTCGATCGGTATTTTCAAAAAAGGGCATTTCAGCCGAATTGGTCTTGGTCATGAAATGCTCTGTAGTGTCACTCGTTTGGATTGGAGAGAATAATTCATCGTGTGGAGTGCTCTGCATGTAGTTGATTAGGGTGAGGTGGGTTAATGGCCAATCAAGACGAACAAAGTGATTTGGAGAATCACAAGAATGACAGTTACCCAACACGAGTGATTATGGTAATGTGATGCCAACTACAATAGTACACCTGAGAATTTTAAAAAGCCATCGCGTTATTGGAACATGGGATATTGGCATAATTGCAGATTGCGCTGGCTGGTAATGCCAGGTAGAATGTCATGGAATCACCAAGCATAAAATCCATTGAAATTAATTAGCAATTTACACCATGATTGATTGTGAATATTGGCCAATTGGTGGATTGGGAAGTAATCAGTTACACTATTGCTGGTGTTGAATATGGGTCAGTTGGCCAGCTATACTTTACAAATAGCCCTACTAGCACAAACCCACCCTTAGCGAACACCAAAATATGAAAATCTACACCATTTTACACCATTTTATACCAAATAACCTCTGTATGATTCGCTCGTCATCCTAACAAATAAAATTGCCCACAGAATACAGCTCTTTCCTGCCCAACAATACAATTTCTCCTTTACGCACTGCAATCCACCGAACAATCATATTCCACCGAATAGTGGATTCGCAACAATCGCTGCAGCATGCCGTTTCAGGTTTCTGGAGTCCAGGTTCACAGGATTCACATGGACCAAGCCATGCTATTGCTTGCAGTGACGCCGCTTCACGTGTAGGTGTTGGGAAGTCCATTGACAAATTTCATGCTAACCAACTATTGTAGGGTGGAATATGCGAAGTTCAAGGTATTTTTCGCTGTAATCGTGTGAAGTTAATTTCAACCGCACCAATTTTCACTCTGGATGTCCGGATTCTCCAGTTATTTTCCTGACATTTTTCCTGCCTGTACATACAATTAGCACCTTTACATGGGATGGGTTGCCTTGTCCAACAACACTGGCGATTCTGGAACAGGTCTCGTCACTGGAGTGCTGCACCAAGTTGCTGGTTGGCCAAGTTGCGGTTTGGCACACTTGCTGGTTGGCTAACATGCGGTTTCTCACATTCTCATTACATCGCCATATTTCACCAGTCGGTTCACCCAGCTGCACCCATGGACACATCATCACCTCATGATACCCAGCCTCTGGCCCGTCACTATCTTCAACCCCCGCTCACGTGAATGCCCTTTCACCATCCACTACGCGCAACCAAATCGGATTGCGCGGTGTTGGTCTACCACCACCAACTCCCTGTCGCCGCACAGGCCAGTGCAACGTAGTCCAAGCGTAGAATTCCGCCTAGGGTAAACCTCCTCACCCACTTGTTTAAGAAAACATTCAACCGTGGTCCTTGCTTTTGGCAATAGTGCACTTTTCACCACCAGAGGTTCGGAGATCCATCATATCGTCACATCGTTTTGATCGTTCTGGTCCCAAGACGTAAGTGCCTCAAATAATTTCCACGTTTTTCCTCAGCAATTCCTAAACCACAAATCCCTCCTCTACTTCGGGACTAGCGTGTGGAACAGCATCCCATGAGTTACGATCCCATCCATGACACCTTCGTGTCCAAAGACTCCTCCAGCGACATCACGGTAGACAGTATGGCCAGTGAAAATTCGCCCATCAGGACGTCGGCCCTCTCGATCTCCAACTTGGTGAGTCCAGGAAGAACCGGCGCCGGGCCCCAAGACCCGGTGGACACTTCAGCAGTGGATGCCGGCACCGATGCCGGCACCGATGTCACCGCCGACTTCACCGCCGACATCTCTGGCGACACGTCCTTGCATCCCTCTTCCGAGTCGGCAGATCAACAGTCTGGCGGTGGCCCTCCATTGGCATACGACCTTACGGCCCTGACAGACCCCAAGACCGAAGGCGACTCCAAAACAGACGCGGACTCCGATTCTGCCCACGCAAGAAAGAAGAGAAGAAAGTACACCAACAGCACCATCACCAAGTGCCGTCACCTCAAGAAGGCCGACGGTGAGCCATTCTGGCGGAAAGACATTCAGTATGACTTTCTCAAGGAGATCTTCGACGACACCAACGCCGTTTTCACCAACGATTTTCCATACTGTGACGTGCCTACTGCTAATAATAGTTCGAAGTTGACATTCTCCGAGCTCTATATCCGTTCTCTTGTGGAGTCATCCAAGTGCTCTAAGATCCTCAAAGAACGCTTGATTAAGGATGTGGATCTTGGAAAATCTGTCTCCAAGGTTTGTCTTCTTGTTAATTCCGGAAGAATGAACACCACCATCAACTTTGTCCCCGAAATGAGATCGACCCTCCGTACCTACCACTCCATTCCTTCACTCCAGGCCGACCCTCTGTATGGCGGTTCGAAACCTTTGCAGGACACCCCAAGACTCAAATCCATTCTTAAGGCGGTATGCGAAGGTCCCGACATGGTAAAATCGTTGGAAGAATTAATAGCTTCCCCCCCTTTGAAAAAGCCCAATACTAACGTGATTCAAATCATATTTTTATTGAGCAATTATTATAAGCTGATTCCTTACTTTGATGAGCAGAGCTTCGATCCCTCTAGTATCATGTTCAACTCATTCATGGAGTTCTTTTTGAATCCGAAAATGGATCCTAAGAACAGAGCAAAGAGGTTCTTATGGTTACTCTACACTTACTTGGAAACAGACTTTTCACCTGAAGCTTTGGCAAACAATCCATTTGGAGGTTCCAAACCTCCACAACCTGAAATGATACCTGAAGATTTATTGGACACTTTTGACAAAGACACAAAGTTCGAGATCGAATACTCTGAGCTCATGTATAAAACCAGGTTGCAATACTTGGCTGATGAAGAACATAATAATACTCCAAAGCGGGGCAATAAATCCAAGGTTGAATTAGCGGCAACAGCAGCTGCAGCTGCATCTCTTGCAAGTGAAAATGGTGTTGATCATCATGATAGCATCTTGAAAGAAGAAGCAACAGCAGCAGAAGAAGATGTTGATGACAATGAAGAGGAAAACAGGAAAAAGAGATTTCTTTTAAACGAAGACTCAAAAAAGAAAAGGAAGAGCAGAAAGATAAATGGCAAGACTGGACCATCTCCCTTAACAAGGAATGTAATTTTTGCAACTTCAAACACTAAACCTAATGATTTTTCAAGTGAAGAATCAGATACACAGGTGGAATTTCTTCCTGAAAATTATACAACTATTGAATTTTCATCAAAACATCCTATCAAGTATAAATCAAAGGCAGATAAAACATCATTTATTGCTGATGAATTGGAAGAATTGATCGATATTTATACTCCATCCCCATACATACCAGATACTCCAATAGAATCTGCATCAGTTCTCGCTAGGCAAGATGTCGTTGTCAGATCAAAGCCCATTATTTACCTGGTGAGAACTTCATCAAAAGCCAGTACAGCATCATTCAACAAGAAAACAATCATTTTGGGAAATTGGGTGTACAGATATTTCAAGTATAAGAAGTCTATTGGAAATAAGTTGTTGGGAATTGAATGGGAAGACATAAGACATGATCTCATAAATGGATTGGAGTCTTACGTGTATCAACATTTTGGCAAATCTTTAGACTTGAGACATGTACCTGAAGCTCATCAACTGCATCAGGCATCTACGGAAGAAGAATTGGCTTGTGAATACCTTCCAGTTCACGAATTCAATGCGATTAATGAGAACACCTGTTATCTATTGCAATTAGCTACCTATTGCAATGACTGGTTTTTGAAGAGAGTAAGTAAGGAAGCTGGTTCAATAGGAGAACAGGGTGTATTTTTTGACTTGGACAACGGCACCATACAAATTTAGGGATATGTACTAATATAAATTGGTCTATGTATTATAATAAAATGACTTGAATCACGAGGAGATTTTGAAATCGAGTGTTTTCTTTAGAATGTATTCAAGCCCGTTGATTATTCCATGATCTTCTATTAATTTTATGAATACTCCATTGATACTTGGAAAGGCCTGCTCTCCATTCATTTCGGTTACTTCTAAAGTTACATTCGATTCACAGTCAGCCACCACTGTATCTTTGAGTATAATTTCCCACCTCAAATTCACAAGAAAGTTCTGATTATCTGATGTAAAAATCAAAGTTAGCACCTCCATCAGTTTCAAAATAGCAAACAATTTGATTTTATCTGATAATTCATCCTTGTGCAACAATGGCCCTAATCTTGATTTATTGTGAACATTTGTTGAATACTTCCGAATCAATTTGTATAATATGGAAACCCGTTTTTGAATCTGGTTGGCCAAAGAAGAAAGTCCATATAATATCAAATTGATTTTACAATTCGGTATATAGTCGGTTAACATAACTTTCGTGAATGAAGCAGAGAGCATTGTCAATGTTATAATAAATTGGGGAAAAGATTTCTGTTTCTTAAGGGAGTTAAGTACAGGTGTTTTCTTCTCAGGGAGTTCAATTTTAAATAAAGTTTCCGATCTAGCATCAATAAATAGCTTGAATGGAACTTTGAAGAGCAATGGTGACACTATGTCGAATTGAATTGTTCTTACCAATTTTTCCTTGCTGAAAACGGTAGCCACTGATACATTTTCAACTTCTAGGAAAGGAAAAAATATCTTGATCATTTGCAATCGATCTTCCCAATTGTTAGAGGGTAAAACATTCAAATTTTGGAGGATGTCATCATCGTCATTCGTGGAATCGAGGGATGATTGAGTGGAAGCTTGAACATAATCCTTACTATTTTCCTTGAGCAAGTCTTCAAGTTTGTGCTTGTTGGCTTTTTGTAGTTTTATATCATGCAAGTACTTCAATTTAACTCTCAAATCATCTGCTTGATTTTTCAATTCTGCCCGTTTCTTCAAGAGCTGATTTCTTTCTTCTACTACCACTAGCTTTTTACTTTGCTTTTCGAGAAGACTTTCAATGTCTGCAAGAGAAGTATCTGCCTCCAACTCTTTTGAACCACCGGATGATCTCGATTTTCTCCGTGATACGGGTAATTCATTTGTATCATTCGAATCATTGGAATTGTTTATTTGAAATTCCTTTTGTGTTTCACCAGAATCCGTTGTTGTTTGTTGTTCTGAATTTGTCAGTTCACTAATTTTGGTGGCCAAATCAAGTCGGAGGCCGGAATTTTTTGTAGCAGTGTCATCCTTAGGACTTGCTGTGTTTGGTTGGTTGGGTGATGTGGTCAAAAGATCTGACAATGATGTAATATCCTGAATATTACTCATGATAGTAAGGCATCAGATGATGTTTTGATGCAGGATTATCATCAAATTATTTGGTGCGACATATCAAATACTCCAGAGCTCATCAACAATCCCAACTACCACCATGGTTTCTGCTCCGGAGTTCAAAAGTGTATGTTAAGCAACAGATTTGAGAGAAACAGACTTACTAACAAACAGTATATGGATAAGAAGCTCTCCGTACAATTAAACGGAGGTAGAAAAGTCATAGGGACGTTGAGAGGATATGATGTAAGTACAGGAAGAGAAGCAAAAGGCCGATACACGGCGGTTAGGTGGTGCTGATGTGAACCAGCGAATTTATTACGATTGCCATTAACATTTGTTACCTGTTGTGGAGGCAAATATGAGAGATTTCAGGGCAAATTGTCGAGAATGTTTCTTGAACGAGAATTTGAAGTGAGGAACAACACAAACAACATGATACTAACAGAGCGCAGGTGTTTTTGAATATTACTTTAGCAGATGCCTTGGAGGAACAAACCAATGGAGACAAGATCAGTATAGGGACGATTGTAAGTACCACGGACCACCGAGGTACTACAGAGATGTGGTGACCCAGGGCAAAGACATATACTAACTACAGGTTGTGAGAGGGAACTCTATAATTTCATTGGAAGTACGTACGACAAGAGTGGAAATCAGGAATGCATTACTAACCCCAGGCTCTCGACAAAATTTAGCATATAACTTGACAGGAACTATTATATATCAGGCTCTTTTGACCATTTGAATACCACTGTTAGTGTAACCACACTTTTCGTAGAATCCAACGTTATGAGGGGAGCAGTCCAAGATAACCTTATAGCAACCATCGGATTCTGCGATGCTTGTCAACTTGCAGATCATGGCATTTCCAAGCTTCTTGCCCTGTTCGGAGGTGGCCACGGAAATATCCTCCACATGTCCCACCAATCCACATTCATGGATCAACTTCTTCTCCACGAAAAGCATGCCGGTGGCAACAACTACCCCTTCAGAGTTGGTGATGACATGGGGCTTATAGATGGTTGGCAATGATTCCCAGTGGGCGAACAACTCCTCAAAACTTTGCTGGGAAATTTCCCCCACTGTGGTCAACACCTTGAGGGTTTCCAAATACTGGTTCGAGTAGTCGGACTTTTGCAACTTTCTGAAGGTATAACCTTGTGGTAAGCTCATGGTTGATGGAAAGACATGTTTTGGGAACTTTCCCAAAATAGAACATGGATCGGGGTCACGTGGGCGTCCTCCCAGGGTTTGGGGGTTCTTCTGCATCGCGGTTAGCCTGCAGTTGAGGAGATAGTGACATTGGGATGGGAAGCTCTCGGCACCAAAGGACAGGCTGGGGAGCAGGTCGGCGGCTATGAGGAACTGGCTGTAAATGAAGGGGCCACGGTCATGTGGCCCGTGGTCCCGTGGTAGCGAAATTAAGGAAACTACCAACCCCAGGTTGTTTCTGTGTTAAGCTATTGTTGGTGTCAACCCAATGCGGCAGAAACCCGCTGTGTACAGGAACGCCATATGCAGCACGGCGATAAGGAAAGGTCTGAGAGGTATATGGGAAGTAGAGGCAGTAGATGTATTGGAGGTGGCAGAAGTTGCACCAGTTTCAGGTATCACGCAGAGGGAGTGAGAACCACAAATCACAGTGTACATAGACAGATCAACATGGCGATAATTGTACTAAATGGCCATTATTGGTGGTATGTACAGGGGAACGTTATGCACACATTGCTGTGGATTGCGAAGTTTCGCTGGTTAGCCCATAACGCAGTTGCTATACCCGAACTCAACCAGAGGCCCTCGGAATAGTAATAGTCTCAAGTGCGAGATTTTACCTCTTCTCCAGGCAAAACCCCACATGGAACGTCGTCGATATCAGCTGATACCATCACCAAGTGGAGAATTGGAGAATTGGAGAATTGGACAATTGGACAATTGCCCCCATTTTGGTGTGGTGCAAAAGGTGATAATAACAAATGCCCTATGGAATTTCCATACACTTCCATAGCACACCTTTTGTCAGCACAACCTGCATGTGTAGCCGTACTGCATGTGAAACCATGTTTTCAATCCCATGGTTGATTGCACCTAATTATACCTCACCCCAGCAACACCCTTTTGCCTCTACCTCACTGCCACTGAATACCATCGGGCGTCATATGCTGCCATTCATATGCTGCCATTCCACCAATCATTTCGCATGATATTCTCCCGATGGTAACTTTTTTTATTTTTCATTCGCCGTATCCACCGGAGTTTCCTCGGCGAATGCTACCATTTGAGTGGCTTAGGCTCGCAATTTATGCTTGGCCCCGCCACTGTAGTTACTGGTAGTTTTTCTTTGACAATTGCATTGGTATTGTTCAGATGTGCCGCAGAGATGTCCTCGATTACTAATTAATCTCCAAGATAAGCTATAGTGGTGAAAATGGGTTCAAGGAAGGTGTCTGTTTCCATCTGGCTGAACGCCACCGATTTCCAACTTATAAACTCGAGTATTTTGCCCAGTTTCTATCCACTTCCATCAGGTCTCGCATTATTCATCCTCGCTACTCAATTCTGTGTGGCCCATCTATTCCTGCAGAATTCCCACCACAAACTACTTAAGCTGCGAATTGCCCACATCTGCTACATACTCTGTCTTGACTTCATCACATCATGACTTTCACTACAGATACATTGACTTATAAGGCATACACTTACAACTCAAAAAATGATCCCACCAAGATCACCGACCAAACTATCCATCTCGAGAAGAGACCAGATGGCACCTATGGTGTTCCATCCGATAAGATCTTGTTAAAGGTCCACTCGGCAGCATTGAACCCTGTGGATGTCTTGTTGAAAAGATTCGCCGGATTCCCATTTTCTTCCTCTGGTAATCACGGAATCGGAAAGGATGTCTCTGGTACCGTCGTCTCCATCGGTGACAAGGCTGCTGCTTCCAGCAACTTGAAAGTTGGAGACAATGTCACTGCCTTTGTCCACCGTTTACTTAAGGAAGGTACCATTGCTGAATACTTCCTCGTCGATGCTTTCAATAAGGAGTTTGAGTACACCTTGGCTCCAAAAAACTTGAACATGAACGAAGCTGCTTCCTTTCCATTAGTTTATGGTACAGCTTACTACTTGCTTAAGGACCTTGAGTTGAAGGATAAGAAGCTCCTTGTTATTGGTTCTTCCACCTCTGTTGGAAGATATGTGGTTCAATTGGCAAGAAACGCTGGAGTCAAGGAGATCGTGGTCTCTTGTTCTGGTAAGTCTGGCGATTTGGCCAAGGAATTGGGTGCTGCCACTGTGATCGACTACACCCAACATAAATCCATCTTGAACCCAGCTTTAGAATCGGTCAAGGAATCCGGAAAGTTCGACTTTATTCTTGATTGTGCTGGTAGCAACGATCTTTTCTCTCAAATCGGACATGTTTTGCAAAAAGGTGGCCATTATCGTACTATTGTCGGAGATAAAAAGGCAGATTATGCCAACACTCATTTGCTTGCAACCACCTTCATTTACGCTAAGACCTTCTTTAGACAATTTCTTAGTTCAGTTGGTCTTATCAATTATGACTTTAAGTTTGTCTTCCTTGTTCCTGATAGAAGATGGATTGAAGACGGAAAGAAGAATTTGGAGGAAGGTAAAGTCGTTCCTTTCGTGGATGGTGTCTACAAATTTGATGCCTTTGACGACGCTATCAAGAGATTGGAATCTAACAGAGCAAATGGTAAGATTGTGATCCAAGTCTCTGAATAGACAATTCCCTGTTTTTCTATTTATTTTAATGATCTATTTACTTAACAAAGAGGTGCGTAAGATTTTAATATAGAGTCTATCATGTCTCACTTTTAATTCTGTATGTATAAATCATCTATTAGTATTATATATTACCTGTTCATTACCATTAGGATATTCGTCAAACTTAAACTTGGGTAGGTCTTTCTTGGAAAACCTCACCTTCATTAGGAGAATCAGAACCTTCACCCTTGTCGGAGAATTCAGAAGCAACTTCCTTGTTATCAACCTTGTTCTTTTCGAAATCACCTTCGTAAATACCCAATTCAGCACCTTGTTGCTCAATCTCCTTGTAATCCAACTTAGGCATGGTGGCTGCAACTCTCCACGGTTGTCTACCATCCACATGTGCTCTTGCAAAGATAATATCGATTTCTTCCAAAGATCTGCCTGCCGTTTCTGGGTAGAAGAAGAAAATCACAGGAATGAATGCATAGTTCATCAAAGCAAAGAATAAGTAACAACCCCACTTCGAGGCGTCAATGAAAATAGGAGTAAACATAACTACACCGAAGTTGGTGATCCAGTTAGTACATGTGGAGATGGCAGAAGCAACGGTTCTGGTTCTCATAGGGTTGATTTCTGGTGGATAGATCCATGGCAATGGCAAAATGGTGAAGGCAAAGAAAACGATAAACAAGAAAATCCCGACGGCAGCACCCTTAGCATGCTCCTTGGTGTCCTTAATTAAACATCCAAAAGTGATGGTGAAGGAGATAGCTTGTCCTGCAGCACCGATCAAGAATAAGTTTCTTCTACCCAAAGTATCGATCAAGAAGAACGATGGGATTGTAGAAATCGCGTAAATGGTTGCGAAAACACCACCCAAAATCAATGACAATCTTCTGGACAAACCAATGGTATTTTCAAACAAAACAGTAGAGTAGTAAATAGCAGCGTTACATCCAGTGAATTGTTGGAAGAATTGAGATGAGGCACCAATAACCATTCTCTGGAAATGTTGAGATTTTCCACCTGAGAACAAGTCCTTGAATCCGAGTTGGGCTCTTTGGAAATGAGAAATTGAATCGGTGATCACAGTTATTTCAGCATGAACAATGTCGTGGTCAACATCAACGTCATGAAGGTTTGATAAAACCACCTTGGCTTCGTCCTTCTTGTCATGAGCGACCAACCATCTTGGAGATTCTGGCAATTGAACAATACCAAAGAACAAAATGAGAGCAAACACAATTTGCATGGCAATTGGTAATCTCCAAGAGATTGAACCACTAGCATAGGATAATCCAAAATCCAACCAGTAAGCAATAAATGTACCGAGAGCAACCACGGAACCCTCCAAATTGACTAATTTACCTCTGTTTTCAGCTCTAGACATTTCAGACTGCCACACTGGAATGGTGGCAGTATTGAAACCGTTACCGATTCCTGTGATGACTCTACCGATAACAAATTGACCCATGCCCCAGTGCTTACCAAAGGCAGCCACCGAAATCACAGTACCAATAATAATGGTGATGGAACCCACAATCACCATTGGCTTTCTTCCATAGTGGTCACCTCTGGCCAAAACGAAAATAGCACCAAAAAAACAACCCAATTCATAACAAGAAGTCACAGCACCTTGAATAACCGTAGCATGACGGTCCTTTTCGTGCTTAGCCTTTGTAGGAGGAAATTCTCTGTTAAATTGTGGAGCAGTGATAATACCAGACATCAAACCTTGATCGTACCCAAACAAAGAGAAACCGGTGACAGCGATCAAAGTGATTAACACTCTAAGTTTTCTGCCTCTTAAGCCTGCGCAGGCAGTTCTCGACCATACATCAAATCCCATATTGTAGAATGTTTTGATTGTTGGATTGGAATTGCCGCAAGTTGGCGGAAAGAGCTACTTATAAACCGGGCCAAATGCTAGGAATGCAAAATCCCCCATCCCCGTGGTGGGGCAAACACCCCATCGACTAATTAGGAAACGCAACAAGGCTAAAGAGTGTAGCTTTTTCACCCCACCGTGTAATTACAGCAAGCCTTGGATGCGCAACCATGGCGATGATGTAATTGGACACAGAATGCTTCCTGTGCATCCGGATTGGGAACTAGTGAATTTCATTTTTGGAGCAAAACTTTTGCAAAATTCTCACAACAAGGTTCCGGTCGATTCCAGCGGAAAACGAGGCTTGCTACTTACGGTTCTCCGCAGAAAGGGCGAATTAGTGCTACTGGATTAGCCTTTAGAACTAGTGCCATGCATGAGTTGTTCCGGAGGTTCCAGCTGCCTTGAATCCACGCTGGTAGCAGCACTGCTACAGAATCAGGAAAACTAGGATACCTGAATCTCATGACTGCTGTAGGTGTAATGTTTATGCCGTAGTGTAATCACCATTTGAACCTAGACCCTTCCGCCATCTGCCAGCCAACTTATGTTAGTTCGGTGATAGAGGTGCATGTATCGATAATATTCGGTGCTCGCAACATTTATGATTGCTTAAGCCCGACATACAGGGTCACGAAGCTCCCCACGTCCAAATCAGTCTCGAGGACGCCGCAAGTCTCAGACCACGACTAGACCTTTAACAACCGGCTGTGCATCATCTGGCTTTCTCGGTCCCCCACAACCCCAACATCCCGTCAGTCGACATCAGTTTCTGTCTGCTTGAAGGATATCGGCATATGGGTCCGGATAAATTTTTTTGACGTGCGCTTGGCAACGACGGTTATGTGCCACTTGGTATATGAGCTTCATCAGTCCATTCTGGCTCATGGTTCACACCTACTCTAAAGCGACACCAACAAGTGCAGCCACCCCCTGTGCTTACATCAGATACAGTTCCATCATCCAAGTTGATTAAGGCTCAAACCTACCCCACCTGTCCGGACTCTCAACATGCGAAGTCCGCTTGTACCCCACCACTTATCCGAGAGAGCCTAAATTATTGATATGAACCATTCTATGAATGAGGCAAGCCTCCTTGCGGAGTTAGACAAATTGGTGGATCCTGGCAGGAACGAGGAAGTCCGAGGCCTTCTTGCGTTGGGAACCCACATCAGGGATGGCCAATAACCCAATGACCAGGGAATGATAAAATGTCCAGGTCTATTTTTGGTGCATTGCAGTATGGGATGGTCCAAGCCAACAAAAAAGGGCTTGATTGATACAGCTATCATACTAACAAGTCTTTCCGATTAGTCCTGGGGGCTATGGTACAAACAAGGGATTTCGAAGGTCCTCGGTGTATGCAGTTGGACCTAAATGACTTGTGGTTTCATTAGTGGGGCTCAAAAGTTGTTTGTGACCGTTTGTGACCCTGACTCCTGCTACACTACACCGTGACTTCGTTAGTCATATACTCATTATACATAGTGTGAAGGGTTGCTGCGAACGGAACATAGCGAAGGATGGACAGGCCGCAACATGCATGGTGAGCCCGGCTAGGTCCGGAGGTTCATTGGAGCGGCTCCGAATAACGAATGATGCTGGGACAACTAACATAGAATTGATGGATCCTGACCAAATGTTGGGGTGAAATGCAGAAGGAATACCCGGGGTGGGGTCCATGGAGAGGAAATCCCAAGAAGGCAGCGATATGCTGCAAGTTCACGGACTTGGTCAGATGAACTGAAGTACAGACTCGAGACTCTAGACTGAAGTCCACGTTGCATAATAGCATAAATCGAAGCTTCTGAGCATTAGCTATTCTTTTCTGTTCTGTTCTGTAGCTCCGCATCGCGGTGTCCATTTCGGGAATGCTTAACCAGTTTAGTTCAACTGGTCTTGCATAATGACATCATGGCATCTGACTATACCGGGTTTTGAAGTGCCCCATGCACTCCAAATCGTGTAAGCTCGCATGAAGCTTTGAATAGGCTTCAAACACATGGCCAATGTAACATGTCAATTACCTAGTGTCGAACAATGTAGCCCTATACTATCAAGATGTGTTTCGTCTTGGTAGCAATTGATATCACCTACCAACAGGTTTACATGGTGTTATATTCTTGCTCGTAAGAGGTGATTGCTTCGCTAATCATATCCAAGTCCCATCTTTTGGTGATATTCCCCTCCAAACATCCCAATATTATATCGTACAACACTTGGAACTCAAACCTGGGTCTGCCATGTCCTCGCTTCTTATTCTCCTCCATGAACTCTATCCATGATTCTTGTAAGTTGGACAACTCTTCCTGGCGCTTCATGTCAACCATTGATGCAGAATTTAACATAAGACTCGCTGGTAGTTTATCGTCTTCATCCTTTTCATCCTCCTTCAAGATCCATTCTAACAAACAGGCCTTTTTCAATTGTCGCTTTCTAAATTTTCCTGCACTAATTATAGCCCGTAAACGGGGTTCGTACTGATGCTGAAATGGTAACTTTCCTACGCACATTGTAAATAACAACACTCCCAAGGCCCATACGTCAGCCAGAGGTCCTAAAGGTGGTGGCGAAGGTGACAATAATTCAGGTGAAGCATAAGGTAAAGATCCAATGTGTGAATGAGGTAACTCGGAATCAATTGCAATGCTTCGATTCAGTTTGTTTTTTCTCTTGAAATCTGCAACGGTTGTGGTAACGACGGATTGGGTGGGTGTTAAATCCAAAGATTGTAACGAAGGTCCATGAGGTTTGGAAAATTGAGAAATTCCAATCTTTGAATCATCATGGAAGCCAAGGTTCAACTTCCGGGTACTAGGAGTGTCACCACCTTCATAAGGACGTCTTAAATCTGTCACTGAAGACTTACTTCTCATCATTAACGTTTCATCATCTTCCTCACTATTTGAAGGCATTTTGCGCAAAGATGAATTTCTGCTAAGTCTCGAAGTATAAACCCTTGACATTCCGAAATCACATAAAATCATCTTGTGCTTTCCTTCGCCAGCGTCCTCAACCAAGACGTTCTCTAACTTCATGTCTCCATGAACAATACCCTTTTCTTGATGCATGTATTTCAAAGCATCAACAATTTGTTTTACGTCTTTGATAACTTCTCTCAACCGTTCAGTTTGGCTCTCGATCAGAAAATCGATAGGGCCAGAAGTATTGAGAATTCCTGCGTTGAAAAGTCCCCAGGATGAGACTAATTCGAATAAAGTACCTCCATAAATTCGATTAGTTATGCAAAATATAGCATTTTCAGTTTCTAAATGTTTTAATAATGGCAAAATGTTTGGATGCTGTAATTGTTTCCATATCAGAATTTCCTTTTTGAAAACCTGAAGTACCTTTGGGTTGTGATTGAATGCATCGCGAGGTGGGGATGAAGATTTTCCCGGTGACGAAGGCCTGCTGTCAAACTCCTTGCTAGATTTGACTATTTTCATTGCCCTTTCGGTACCATGTCTGTCAGTACATTCTCTAATTGTTCCCCAAGCACCGAAACCAATCACTTTACCCAATACATGCTCCATAACGAGAGCTCCTTTTTCGTCAACATTGACTTTTTGTTTGTTCTCAAGACTTTTAAGATCCGTCGATGATGATAATGCAAGTAATCTTCCTGCCACAGTGTTAACACTGCTTCTTCTAGATCTTCTGAAAAAGCTTCCATTGTTTGATCCAACACCGCTTTTCGGAGTTTTTCCTGAACTTCCAGCTTTTTCATTGAAATAATTCTTGGCATAAACAGAAAACTGTGAGTAATCGACTGACTCGGAAAGAGATGCAACTAACTTCTTACGTTGAGAATATGGCAAATCCTCAAAGTATGAAGGCAAACTATTAATGATCCATTCGTAGTCAACAGAAGAGTCTGCAGACTTTTGTTTCTTGCTTTTATGAGACCCAGGTTCACTTTCGCTCAGATCTTTCGATTTATCCGAAGGGGTTAAGGTGACTGCGCTATCATTGGGAGCCATAGGTTTTGAGGTTTCCTCTTTTCTGTTAATGCTACCTGAAGGGGTTCTTAACTTCATGAAATCATTCAATTTGGAATAGGAGTACTTGCTGTTCGATTGATTTCTTAATCCAATGGGTTGAGGGGCAACCTTGGCATGCAATGTCTTCAAGTCCAAGTAGGATTGCTCTCTACTCAGGGGAGTATTCGATGCAGATGAAGTGGATGAGGTGACTGTTGGAAAATTCTCTGAGGCAATGGCGAGATTCAGATCAGACATGTTTTGGTTCCAACGATGTATCACGTCACCGAAATCCAACCCAGGGATATATTCGTCCTCAAGACCCTTCAGATAGCCGTCGTCATCGTCCATGTACTCGTTGTGGGAACGAGAATATATTTTGGGGACGTTGGCCTTGGAAAAGCTCAATTGCGAGTCATGGCCATGATTGGACGACGACAGCGAAAGCAGGTTTCTGAACTTGCCATCGTCGTACAACCGGTGGCCTGTCTCCTCATCGAAATTGTTTTTCTCGGTTTCTGAGTAGGTACGGGTTAAACGGTAGTTCCTGTGGGGGCTTTCTCTGCCATTGGGACGGCTCGGGGGATCCCGAAGAGTGGTGAAACGACTGGCTTCTGTGTCGGGATCTTCGAACTGAAACTTGGACTCATCAAGAAGGTTGATTGTGGATACCTGAGGTTGCGATTTTAACGGGATTTCCATCTAATTGGCTTGATACGCTTTCACAGGATAGGCCAATGCTAATAAGTGATGATCAATTTTTCTGTGGTAAGGCTGACTATAACTAGTGAGGGTGGTGGTGGGCCGTCGTGCGCTACGCAACCAGTCCAATAGAGAAAATCCAAAGGTACTAACCAAGAAAGTGGGGTGGACAATTAGGATATTACATGTTGTTTGAGTGGGGAATATTTATAGTTTAGGTATCGGTACATACAGATATCATCCACGGGCGATGGGGAATCCATGAGTCATATGAGTCATGGTGTGCCATGTTAGCAAGTTGCGCTAGATGGATCATTGGATGCTGGCTCCACTGTTCGTGCCACTAGCCTTGTAGACATTCTTGTTGGGGATTCCATATCAGTATTTTGCACGCAAACCTTGTGGGAAGAAAGTTGCCATTCCCTTCATCTTTGGTGTTTGTATTAATATTGGTGACGCATATCTGTTGTGACAGGTATTCAGCGGAGAGATTACCCCAGGAAGTTCGTAGATCTGCAGGGCTAACAACGGGTTTGTGCCACCTACGCCCGTCACAACGCCTATTCTTTGGAAAGAATCAACGGGTTTAAAAACGCATCGGAAAGAAGGTCAATGGCATCAGGACGCTTTTCATAATCGAGTTCGAACGTCTTGCCCAAAAAGTCTTTGGCCTCAAGCGTACACCATTCGGGCACTTGGGGGATGATATGGGTGCCGATCTTGAAAATGGCTTGCATTTGACTGAATTCGGGAAATGGGTGTTTACCAGTAAACATCTCCACAATCAAACACCCCACCGACCATATATCGGCCTTCTTGGTGTAAGCAGTCTGTTTCACCACCTCGGGGGCCATCCAGTACACAGAGCCCTGTAGAGAAGCTCTTCTACTGGCCTTCTTCTGGTTTTCGTCTTCGTCGATATTATTCACCTTCTTGGAAATACCAAAATCTCCAATCTTCACTGTACCTTTGATATCTATAAGAATATTTGCCCCCTTGATATCTCTGTGAATAATGTCTTCCCCGTGTAGATAGCTTAAACCAATCAAAACTTGACGGATGAAGTTCCGGATCAATGGCTCTTCAAATGGTCCATATGACTGAAGCATCGACTGTACAGAGCCACCAGGAACATATTCCAAAAAGATATTGAGGTAGTTGTCATCGGTGGATGCACCAAAGTAACGAACGATGTTTTCGTGGTTCAACTCTTTAAGCAACATCATTTCTCTCTGTTGTTCCAACATGGATTTTTGCAAATCTGTAGAACTGTCTTTGTTGGGTAATGGAATTTGCTTGACTGCCATCAATTCACCCGTCAAAGGGTTCATTCCCAAATACACCGTTCCAAAACTTCCCGCTCCAATGCGTGTACCCTTCAACCAGTTCTTGGGGCCATCTTCCGAAATAGGGTTCAATCCTCCCTCCGACTCCTCTTCTTCTGTATAATCTGCAAAGATGTCGTCGTTGTCATCAGAATCAGATTCCACGTTAAACAATTCAATTCTGGAATATCTGTTGTTTCCAGAACCAGAACTATCACCGAAACTGGCGGCAATAGATATTCTATGATGAGCGTTGCTTAATTTGCTAGCGGAGTGAATAGAACGAGCGTCGCCAGCACTTGCGGCAATGCCACTATTTGAGTGGATTGAGGGAGGTTTACTGAAGAATGGCAGGGATTCTGAGTTGACAATTTCATCTATGGCAGTTATGTTATTCACCATGACATCACCGATGGTTCTAGTAGTTCTTCTGCTGAGATCACCTGAGGATATCGAGGGAGCCCTACCAACAGTAGAGTTACTGAAAACAGAAACACGTTTGCCAATTGAAGAGGAGCTTCCATTTCTATGACCAGGTGGTAAATTGAATCTACGAGAAAGGCGAACACTGTACCTGACAGAGTTTCTCACTGTAGCTTCAAGGTCTTTTTGACGGGTGTCTGGGAAATATTCCGCCAAATTGGATGAAATCAACTCACTTGGAGGTCTTTGGCCAAAGAAATTTCTCAAGGTAGGCTTTTTGATGTCGACTTTTTTCGGATCTGGAATATGGTATTGGCTTAGACTATCTGCACTTAGAAGTTTCGAAGATTGAACTTTATCATACTTGTGCATGATTCTTCGGGAAGTCTCGATAGCTGCAGGTGATGGGGATTCGTTCTTGGGACAAAGCATGATTCGATTTTTCTCGAATCGTTCTGGAGAAAAGCATATAGTCACCAATTCCACGTCAAAGAGGAGGTTGACTGCGATCCCTTCAGTATTGTTGGAAGAATGGATGTATGTATCATAAGAAGTTTCTTGTTGTTTGATTCCCAAACGCTTTAAAACCTTGCGTTTGATCGACTGGGCATTGAAACAGCCCGTCACATTGACACGTTTAGTAGACCCATCCTGAAGGATAAATGTAATGCTCTTGTTGGAGTCAACATTGGTCATGGACCCGATCCCTCCAGGAAACGTCACACCAGTGGGCGTCAAAGTAGCAGACTCGCTAGTGGGTGTCAAATCGTTGTTCTTAAGAAGCTTGTGGAAGAGCTTGGAATCATTGTTGGATAGGTGGAGGTTCAACAAATGGTAGAGTTCGCTGACATTGACTTGGGACTGCAACTTTTCCAGCTTCATGTCTGCTATTGCCAACTCGAGCCGAAGTCGGTCCCCAAGCTTGTTGATTCCGATCTCCTTCAACGATTCGGTATCAAGCTCGGGAAGAAGATCATAGGTGATGCCATTATCCACGAACTTAGCGATATGTTGTTGGCAATTCGACTTTGAGAGCCACAGCTTCAACTCCTTGGTATCGCCTCTGGGATCTACCTCTGTTCTTTCTTCACCTTCCACCATGCTATGACGTTATTATGCTGAGGATGTTGGTGTACACAGTTATTGATAGAAAGTTATGCTCGCTTTCCAAACGTTTCATCAGCCAATTTGGCGCAAACTCGCAGTGTGGCCTAGGCACCCAACGCAGGGTCGCTCTTATAGCTACTAAACGACTACGGAATAGTACGGAGAATAACACAGGGGGGGCACCAAGAAAGATTAAGCCTGGGGAGGCCTCAAACTGGTGAAAACCGATCCAAGAATAGAACAATAGGGCTTCGCATACATTGAAATATTATTCGAGTATGTTTAGTGAATATCGCTACACTTATATGAATGTTGATAAATTGTCAGAATAACAACGTTAGCATAAACGTTGATTTAATGCTCTGGGATTACTGTATATCAGCTTGACTAGAATCAAGGATATATCACGTCAATTAGGTTAAGGGATTGCAGGGATCTGTGGGGCTACTTTTTGATTGTAAACCCCTGTGCAGTAGAAACCAGTTGAATTTTAGGGATGTCGCTTAAAATAATAATATGCCGAGTTACTATTCTGTCGTGATCATAAAGTTGGTGAAGTTTTCTTGACCAGTGAGTTTACTGGTTCGTTTGGTTATCCTCGCTCTATTGATTTGTGTAGTGCAAACTTCTTCGATTTGTACCATGTATAGATTTGTGTGAGATATGGATTTGGTTGAATTTTCTAGTATTCTGAATCCAATACATGTTTTGGAATCTCTGCTCAATTGGAGCGCTTGCATACCTTCGGTAATACTGTACATATGAGAACCCATTGGTGCCCTTGGTTGTCTTGATTCTCTTGGTGCTCTTGCATTTCTAGATTCTCTTGTACCTGTTGGTTCTCTTGACTCTCTTGGTTCTCTTGACTCTCTGGGTGTTCGTGGTGTTCGGGGTGTTCGGGGTGTTCGGGGTATTCGTGGTACTCGGGGAGTGCAAGCCCCTCGGGCTACCTTTGGTTCAGTTTGTGTTTTGTTACCACTTGATCCTGATTTAGAACTAGATTTCGACATTTAGACGGATTTTGGGAGAGATGTCTAGAAATTTCAAACCTTTATAAATCGCATCAATTGTTCCCCTCATCTTATACTTTCTATATTCAAAAAACCAAATGCTCTAAAATTTCCACTCTTGTTGCACCTCCTATTCGAAATACTATCAAAGATTACAAATTCGCAACATTACCTCCTGCAACCAAAACCTGTTCATCGAATGTTTGTTCGGGTGAATTTTCTGCCCTCTTCCAGCTTCGGATTGTACCACTGCTAGGGCTGAGCTCATAAACCCTCATTCTTCTAATATATCCGCCATATCCACCGTAGCCACCTTCTCCAGAACCTCCACCATAGCATAACCACATTTTATTCTCTTCATCGGTTTGTTCGTTCTCAACATCTTGAACGCAATAATCGTTACAGTGGTCATGACCTACCGATACCACAGACACTCCCAAATTTCCCAATAATTTTCTGGCACCAGAATTATACCTTGGAGCAGTAACCCCTTCGGGGTTTTTTCCCATAAATGGCCTATGTGTGTTCCGATACTCTGGAAGCGGGATATGGAAAAATGCCATTGATAAATGGTTTGTACCATATTGAGCTGCATTATTTTTTAAAACGGTACCTTCACGCTCTAACCATTTTAATTGACTTTCTTTGATCCAGTCATACCCAGGAGTGACCTTTGGATTTTGAGAATATTTGTGTGTATCCAAAAAGTACATTGAAATTGCTGATTCTCCTTTGGACTTATCTTGTACTGTAAGTACATAATTTCCAACACCATCCAATTCTTCAGGACCCAAAGATGCATATGAATATGGAAGATTTGCAGATAATAGCATAGATTCAATCCTGCTCAATGACCCTTCATCGTCATGATTACCCATTGTGACAGCGAATGGAATTTTTCTGGAAATAAATGGGTTCAATGCCTTGAAAAGAGCGGTTTCTGCATCTGGTGCTTCGTCGCCAAATACCTGGTCCCCAGTCAATACAACAAAATCAGGTTTTTCAATATCCAATACTTTTTCTAAAAATTCCAAAGTCCTGGGATCAGCCCTGCAGCCTTTTTTAGTAGAATCAGGAGAAGGATCACGGCATTTTCCAACTCCAGTTGAAAAATGAAGGTCTGCAACTTGTAAGATTTTAAACTTATCATTCTTTAATGACAAAGGTGACGATCTATCATTTTTCTTATAATCTAGTTTCGGCCCCCTACGAATTGTCAAGTATGCACTTTTACCTGATGGGGAGATTGTATCTAATAAAGGATTTCTCATGATAGTCCAATTTGGTCTTGGATCAACAGCATCCTCGCCAAAGAGGACGTCTATTCCAGTAATTGCTCGTTCTTCTGAGCTCTTACCATACTTCACCCAAATACCATTGGATTTTATTTCCCAACCTGCCTTTTTGATTTCATCCTTGCTGGGGATATACATGGATCTATCTAGATCATGCCTGGTTGTCTCTCTTCTGGATATTGGCTGGTCGTTTTTCTCAGCATTCTTCTGATCATTTTGAATTTTCTTGTTCATCTCATTAATCTTATGGCTAGCGGTCTTAGACTTATCCATAGTCAATGCTTCAGTCTTCTTTCCGCCCATTTTTTTCTTACCTTCAGCTATTAAACGTTGATGATCTTCATCACCATAGACCCTCTTGGTGTGAAAATAGTCTAGAACGCGTTCAGGAATTTTATTAACGTTCCCTTGGATGCTAGAGTCCCTTTTGGGGTCGGAAACGGCAATGTCAACGATCACCATGTCTTCGATCGTAGGCGACTCTTGCCGTCTGCGTGGTATAGTGGAGGTATCCAATGGATCTGAGGGGTTGACTCGGCCGGTCAAAACCTGAGAGTCCACATTCTTGTAGGCAAAGTACTGTTTTCTTGTCCATGATGATCCCAAGCCCAAATCCTTGGATATGCGACTCCAACCGCCATTTTCGTAAAGGTTGCCCAATTTTCCTGCAGAAGCCTTAGGAACTCCGCAGTTTCCGATGTCTCCTTTCAACTTGTAGCAGTTGGTGACGGAGATATCGATGATAAACACATTGGATGTTGGTTGAAAGAATGATGGGGTCAAACTGGTGGGGATGTATTTGTTGACATCTATGACATTATGCTTATTTGCTATGAGGAGAAAGAGAACAGCGGTACTTAGAAGTACTGTAAAGTACGTGAACAAACGAATCAATCGTCTTGGAAGACCCATCTTTAAATAAGGAGTAGCTCTTACTGGAAATTGGGCCGCGCAGACCCTTGCATTTTATATGATTATAAAAGTGACATAATGCGGCAATGTTAGACAAGTTATTGAGAAAAGGGAAGATTTCGGTATGAGCTAGTGGAAGCTAGTGACCGATTGGGAAGATCTACGATAGAAACTAGTGACGAACTGAGAAGAGCTACTGTAGAAGCCAGTGAGATATCGCGAAATAGCGAAATAGCCAAATAGCGAGTTTAAACTAATTAACTAAGGGATTTGCAAGACTAATAGGCAGAGTTTGATGAAAGCTAGTGAACACCATGGATTCTTGAGAACTTTAAATTCAACGGGTGTCACTCCTGTCAGGCTATGCTCTGGAAAGAAAGCATTGAACAAGGCTGAAACAAGCGAAACGGATTCAGGGATATCCAGTGACATATCGGGTATTTCAATATTTTGTGGTCATGGCATCCGTTTCTGGGTGGCTGTACTGACTCCCAGTACTGGCATCCAGTTCTACGATACTGTGAAGTAATCATTAACTGTACGAATTAATTTATTTGTGATATGTAAGACCTTAAGGGAAATAGGTATGTAGATGGTGAATGAAGTGATTGTGTGTATCGTATTATCGTAGCTAGTTATTGTTCACGTTGACCTTTCAATTGCTTCCAGAACTATCGTGGGCCTGCGCTTTTGCTTGATCGTGGGCCTGTGCCTGTGCTTGCTGGTGGGCCTGTGCTTGTGCTTGCTCGTGGGCTTGTGCTCTGGCTTCTTCGTATGCCTTGACTGCTGGCTCCACATCTGGGAAGGACCTTTCATTGTTCTGAACTTGATGATCATGGGGTAAAATCACCACATTGTGGGGTTTGTTGATGGAAGATAAAGGCACCAGTTTACCTCCAATGTTGACAATCAAGTCATCAGGGAGATCATTTTTGATCTGCGAGTGGTTCAGTGGTAAATTGCTCATGGAACGGATCTGATATCGATAGTACAAATAAACTAATGCGATAAGAATACAATTGAACAAAAGTGGATTCATATATAGTGCCTAGCGATGGTGGCAAATAGTCGTTTATTGCTACTATGCGCGGAGTAAGAAGTTGAAGTAGTAAGGAGGAACTCTGGGAAATTGTGTGACTTTGGTGTCAGATGACTGAAAGAGATGGTAAAAATATGGTTTGGTGTAGATCAAGTGCAGCAAGGAGTTCGAATAGTAGGGGTTGCGATCGTTGAGGCTTGAATGTGCCTTACAGTCTCCCATAATTCTTTCTAACAGTATGTGACATGATAATAGGAATTAGGTCATAGTGAAAAATTCACCAGGATTTGTGTGAGTATGCATAGAATCCAATCCATGACTGGGGAATTTATGACCCTGCAGATTCTGGAAAACAGTTGTGGTTTCAGCAGCTTCATTGGATTGTTACCCCAGTTTATTGGAACACAAATAACTCAATTCTTCTGTAAAGTATCTCTTTTCTGATTTTTTTTCCTAAACTCCAATGTGAAATATGATTTGATGGGCCATTAGGATTAGTTAGCTATTCTGTCCAAATTAAGGACTATTGCCTCCAACCCTAACAATTACATAATAATGTACAAACGTCAATAATAACATCACAAATAACTCCTTACTCTAACAATTTCCTCTGTTCAACCCACCTTGGGATCCTCAGGAAGATGGAGCGAGTCTGGTGAACCAGCTTGCCCACTGGCATACCCTCCAGTACTATGATTGAGTCCTACCTCCGGTATAAGATGTGTGCTTAAACTCATGGCATATATGGTAATCATCATGACAATACAATGAAGTCCAAAGCAGTATACCATGAAGAGCATTCGAGTTACCCTGGTAGCCAAAATGGCTCTTGTCATGGTGATAAAGAGTCTTTCGACTGGAGACAATTTGGAGCTGATACGCTCTTGTTCTCTTAAACGGAACTGCTCAATAGGATGCAATTGAGACTCATATTGCCTCTGGTATGGATTTTCAAGATCCACGTTAGCCTTGGGTTGAAGACGCTTGTTTCTGTTTTCCACATTTTGAGTACTCTCATTTCCACCTTGGAATGAGGCAAGATATCTTGTCCTTTCGTAAAGTTGTTCGTTATCTTTTTTCAAGGTGGCAATTTGACGCTTCAAGTCACTAACAATCCCAAATTGTTTACGAACTTCTTCCTCGAGTTCATTATTGCGATCACGGAAACGGTCTCTTTGCTTGGTAATAATTGGCAAAATAGAAGAATCTTCCTGGACTCCACCATTCTTGTGAACAGAAGATCTGGTCATTCTGCTCATTCCCGAAATCAAACTAGCATTGTCGTTGAACCTGTTACTGGTGGCATCCTGGAAATTTGCAAGATCGTTTTCTAATTTTTGGTTGAGCTGTTGCACGCGAGAAATCTCTTCTTGGGAAGCATTTACTTGTTGTTGTAATGTGGAAATATTGGAGTTCAAATCGTCATGTTGAGATCTGAATTCAGCCAATTCTTGGGTCAACGCTTTATTTCTACGAATGAGAATTGAATCAAGCCCCTTTTGTTCTTCTTCATTATTTTCGTCTTCTTCATGTCCCAACTCTATCTGCCTTAATAAGGTAAGCTCATGCTTGATTTCATCATAGTCATTTGTCTTGTCTAATCTAGATTTCAAGTTTTTTACCTCAACATTCATTTGTTGAATGTCTCTTTTATAAGTTTCGAAGTTGGTATCTTTTTCTTTGGTCAACTCCTCTAGCTTGTGCCTGGTTTGTTTCAAATTAGCCACTATAATGGCATTTTCTCCTTCAAGCTCAGAGATCTTCTTTGTGAAGTCTTCCTTCAACTTTTCAGAATCAAATTCGTTCTTTGCAGAAGAGAGATCTCTTCTCAAAGCTTCGTTTCTTTTCTCTAATTCGAAAATACGTTTCTTTGATGATTCTGCGTCTCTGGAAACGATTTCTAACTCGGCCATAATTGAAGCCGATGATGTGAAATCTTCTTTAGTTCGATTTTTGTTCAACTGTAAATCTGTGACTTCCTTATTTACTCTCAATTCTTCGATATGCTTTTGAGCCTCCTTGATTTGGGCTTCGTAAAGTCTTTCTTTTTCTGCCCAGTTGGATTCTTTCTCATCAATGAGCGACTTGAACTCATCTTCCTGGGCGGATAACTTCAAGCTCAAAAGTTCGGCGGATTTTTGTTCATTTCTCAATAATCTCTGTTTCAATTGATCGTAATCTGCCTTTCTTGCCAACTCTTCATTGAGACCATTGATCTGCTTCTTCAAATTCTGGGACTCAGAAGAGTCCATGACCGAATCCAAGGAAGCTTCCAACAAGGGCCTGGGATCAGGTGCTTCGGCCAATAATCGGTAAAGGCCAAAAAAATAGTTCTCCACCGTCTTCTTCTTGGTGGTAAGAGTATCGATTTCATTCTGGTAAAGCTTCAAAAGTGGCTTGACCTGCTCCAATTTCTCTGCATCTTCAAGCTTCCGAAATTCTTTTGTCTTTGATGCAAGGTTTTTCCTACTAAGAAGGGAAGTCTTTTGCTCGTCTTTCAATTCCAATCCTTGATCATCGAGCTTCTTTTGTAACGAGGGCAAATCGATTTCTGTCCAGGTTTGAAGAGCATTGCTGAACACAGAACCCTGATTGGATGTTATTGCCTCGACTACCGTGGTAGAGTCAGTATTTTGGGTAAACTCTGCCATTAATGTAGTAGATTCTCTGTGGTGTTGTACAAATTGAGGAGACTGTCACGTGGAAATTATCAAATTTCAATAATGAACACCAAATATGTAATTAGCTACAACTCCATAATTACCCACTTTAGAAATTGGTAGATCAGGTTGCAATTATGCAAGAGGGATATGGAGGTTCAGAAGATGTGGCCATGTGAAATATATTCTGGGGACTTACAATAGTGTTACTTTTACGTGCATTAGTATATATTTTATAATACAAAGACAGTCTAGAATCTTGCAATTGTAAACCAACTCTGCAGAAACCATACAAATACATTTAAATGAAGGTTTCGTAAGGAACTGGAGCCAAGGTTTGTGGGACGTTACCTTCGGTGGAGATAACTCTGGCACCTCTTGGCTTGGCTGGTTGTCTCTTCAAGTAAACGGATTCACCCTTGGCAGCAGCCTCCTTCTTCAAAGCAGCGTTGGCCTTGACTCTGTTCAAGAATTCTTGACGACAAGCAGAGTGCTTGACGTGCTCAACTCTCAAGTTGACTCTCTTCTCAAGGTATCTGTTACCGACAACCTTGTTGATGATGACACCGACGGAAGTCTTGGTGACGTTGTAAACGATACCGGTCTTACCGTGGTAGTACTTGTGTGGCATACCCTTTTGGATGGCAGCGTTGGCCTTGATGTCAACAATGTCTCCGACCTTGTAGGTCTTCAAGTAGGTGGACAATGGAATGACACCATGCTTCTTGAAGTCACGTTGGAAAGCGTAACGAGTACCGGATCTGTAACCACGACTAGAATGTTAGTAATTATTCAATGGAGGGCACCTGTGAGCTGGGGGTTTCTTGGAGTTGCTGAGATGTTGCTTCGGTGGTGACTTTTATTGACTTCTGGAATACCGGTTGAATCCAGTGGAAAATGGTAGAAACCTGTTCTATCCGTTCTTTCTGGTGTGGATTCTTGTTGTTGACAGTTTTCCGCCTCCAAACCAAGTCAAATTCTCACTATGTTTACCCTGAATCCACTAAGTTCACATTTACACTATGACAATCTTCATCTCCTCCAGACATTACTTCACAGCAAACACTATTGGTGCGGTGTTTCTCGTTAGGTTCCGTCAGACTCAGTGCCCTTGAATGTTGAAAGCTTTGATCACATACGATTTACCCATTTTGTATTGATTTTGGTGAACTATTCAAAAGAGAAGTCTCAAAAGCTTTGATAAGTTTTCTAGGGCACAGCGAGAGCCACTGGCAGACCGAAAATTTTCATGTCAATATACAGGAACTTTGGTAAGGCGTTAGGGCTTGTGCCCTCGTCACGTGATCCTATATCAACTATCACTGTAGGTGTGTATAGGAAGATATGTTCATAGTAATAGACTTACGAAATTGATGTATGCTGTGAATACTTGATGCATTCGGTATAGGGTAATCGCTTCTACTGGTTATGATGTAGTTTATGTTGACTTCACAGAATCCTAGAGATTTCAAGAATTCAATTCCAAGACTACCGTGTATTACAATTTATCCAATTGAGAACTAGTGTCATCTCAAGTACAATAAAGTAATGTTCAACCCATATATGCTTCCTCGTCATGAGTTTCGTACATATCAATTCATTCAGGAAATAAAGATGCGATGGTGCTACATTGATTATTACTCAGGAAATTCATTAAACTACATAAAAAGAACTAAAGGAAAGATGGAAAACCAATGTATTGGTATAGATACAAGATTAGATTAATTAAATAATTTACTCTTCGTCTTCAGCACCCTCTTCAGAACCCTTACCTTGGTTCTTTCTCTTGACTCTACCGGCTCTACCTCCACCGTATGGGGAGTTGTGGGCAAAGTCAATGTGCTTTTGGGAGTCCAATCTAACAGTGAAAGATGGGATGTTGACGATTTGCTTACCAACAGCGATGTGTCTTTGGGTGATCAAGACTCTGGCGTGGTGGATAGATCTAGCCAAACCCAACTTGAAAACTTGAGTTTGCAATCTTCTCTCCAAGAAATCTTCGACTCTCAAGGCCAAGACGTAATCCAACTTCATCTTGTCTTCGGACAAGACACCGATTCTCACCAATCTTCTGATCAAAGCGTTACCTTCGAACAATCTCTTTGGGTCCTTCTCATCTCTAGTCAAAAGGTCACGAGCAGCTCTTCTGATCTTGGACAATTGGAAACCTAATCTGTAGATTTCTCTCTTGTTCTTCAAACCGTATTCACCGGCCAACTTCAATTCAGCGTCCAAACGAGCAGAGTCGTATGGGGTCTTTGGGACGGAGTAAGTCTTAGAGTAACTTCTTGGAGCACCTGATTGTTAGAATGTGTTCGATGTTCATCCTTCAAACAGCATGGGTTTACGATGGTTACAGAATATTAAACCACAAGAAAATGACAGACGTCTGTGAACAAACAACAAACACGATCTATGATCCAAGCTTGTCGAAAGTACATTTCGACACCTTCGGGACAATCCGAGATGTCTTAACGTATGCCATTTTCAAAGGCTTGTAACTGAAGTGTCGGGAGTTCAGTTACAATTAAAATAATCTGGTGTTCAACGAGGACCCGAACCTCAACGAATAGAGTTGATGATAGCTGATACTATCATCTCTATGTCGTTATATGAAGTTGCTGAATGTTAGTAGCTCCTGTACATACGAGGCATGTTGTCTGTCTTAGTTTCTGAAGAAGAGAAATGTAACGTAGAATTCTAGTTCTTATATAGAATCGCACCTAGGATGCGACTGAAAATTTTTGCCAAAGTCAGTCGGGATTTTACTTTCCAAGAGTAAATGTGAAACCATCATTTGTGACCTGGTTTTATTACATGTTGGCTTTTGCACTTTAGATGAGATGCAGCCACGAGTTTGCAGTTTGTGGTTGTACATTTGCAGGTTTAACTGGGACTCCAGTGAATGGATAAGAAGGAATGAAGTTTGTGGCATTGATATCTGGTGGAAAAGACTCTTTCTTCAACATCCACCGATGTTTATCACAAGGACATGAATTGGTAGCTTTGGGTAATCTTTATCCCGAGAAAAAGCAGGATGAAATCGACTCTTTTATGTTCCAAACGGTTGGCCATGATATCATTGATTTCTACCCCAAATGTCTAGATATCCCATTGTATAGACAGGCCATCACAGGAACATCTTCTAATCAAAATTTAGAATATTCAATCACTGACAATGACGAAATAGAGGACTTGTACGTCTTGTTATCCACTATAAAGAAAAATCACCCAGAACTTGAAGGAGTAAGTTGTGGAGCCATTCTTTCCCATTACCAAAGAACCAGGGTGGAAAATGTTTGTGGCAGATTGGGACTTACCTCCTTGACGTATTTGTGGCAACTGAATCAGCATGATTTGATGCAAGAAATGTGTCAAAGCCAATTAGATGCTAGAATAATTAAAGTTGCAGCAATTGGATTGAATGCATCACATTTAGGGAAATCCATCACGGAGATGTTCCCTCAACTAGTCAAACTCAATCAACTTTATGAAGTTCACATTTGTGGAGAAGGAGGCGAATTTGAAACTATTGTCCTTGATGCTCCATTTTTCAAGAAAAAGCTCGAAATAGTGGAGAGAGAAGTAGTAAATCATTCCAATGATGATGTTTTCTATTTGAAAATCAAAGTCAAGTTGGTTGACAAAATCTTTGAGAATTTGGAATTGAACCAGCCTACTTTACTTGAAGAGGAATTTGAAGACTTACTTCAAGGACTCGATAAGGAGCCAAATGGATTAAGTTCACCACACGAAAAAGCTAAAAGTATCACTACACGTCCTCTGGTTAACATCGTTTCTACTCCTACTAAGCTCTATGTTTCCAATTTAACTAGCGCTTCGGCTACAATGCAAGGCCAAGCATCTGAAATTTTTGATCAACTTGGGGAAATCTTGAAGGAAAATGAGCTCACATTCAATGATATACAACAAATGACTCTTCTTTTGGCAAGTATGAATGATTTTGCATCAATTAACAAAATTTACTCCAAAAATTTTGATAATTTATATTTACCTCCATCCAGAGTATGTATTCAGACAGACCTAGACACTGCTGTTCAATTGTCATGCACTATCTTAAAGAATCAAAAACCATCCGAGAAATTAGGATTACATATTAGATCAAGATCATATTGGGCGCCTCAAAATATAGGACCATACTCACAGTGCATTGTTGAAAGAAGGCCGGAGTATAACCTCGTTTCATTATCTGGACAAATTCCCTTAATTCCTGCTTCTATGGAGCTTTCTCAGCAAGGACCACTGTTCAATTCTGTGCTTTCGCTTCAGCATTTGCATCAGGTAAAGAAATTAATTGGCATACTGCAATTAGCATCAGCGATTTGCTACGTAAAAAACTCCGAAAATGTCGCTATTGCTAGCCTGACTTGGCAGGGTTATTCGGAATCATGTGGAAGCCTGCTTATTATTGCAGAAGTGCTGGAGTTGCCTCGGGGTGCTGATATTGAATGGAGTGGATACAGTTATAAGGATGTTGTGGGCATGTATGACGATAGTGATGACGAATCTGAAGTCGAGGAGACGTCTGTGGACAAGCTTATAAAATCATTCGAGGACTACGGATGTGTTGTTGTCGGAAAAGATTCTATGAGGTTGGTGACACTCTTCACCAACTCTATCTACAAAATTCAACAGGTTATTGAAGCTAGTGAAAAGTCTCACCATATTCAATTATTCACCAGCCAATATTTGTTTAAAGAAGTAGAAGCAAAGTTCCCTGGAAAAACTGAGTATTTGCCGGTTACAAACTGTTTCAATTCCAAAGGTGAACGCTACAAATATGCTATCCTCTGGAAAATCGAAAATTAAAAAATATACATTTAGTAAATCTACTATAATTAATACACACGCTTGATCGATAGATCTTTTTATCCTTAGCTCATAAATCATTTGGTAACATCGCTGCCGTCACTTTCCGGTCCATTGTATTTCAAATCGGGGGGTATCTCAATATTATTTGCTCTGCATAGTTCTATCAACTTCTGATTCTCATTCTTCAAATGGTCAATGAAGTCTGCGCTCTTCGTCAAAATATTCAATTCGGATCTGTTCTCCAGTTCAGTTAACGTCGGGGTCAATGAAACAATCTTGTCGAATTCAGATCTAATGTTCTCTCTTCTTTTCTGTTCGGAAGCAATGTGGTGGGCCTAAATGGTTAGCAAATTTTAATGTCTTTCGTTTTGCTATTTACTCACCTTCTTCTGCTCCTCTGTCAATCCTGAAGCTTTAGGGAGCCTTTTCTTCTTATCGTCGTCGTACATGATGATTATATTGTGGGGAATCGAAGAAGGTTTAGTTGCACATGATGAAGGATATTTGGTCGTGTGTGTGCCAATATCATGTGTAATCAAATGAAACTGATGGGTAAAGTTGCAGCCATCCAACAAACACCAACAACAAAATCTGAAGAAGGTATCCTGGGACTGTTCGGCCCGTTATTGGCATGATTGGCTCCACGTGGTGGTATCTTTATGGAGCCAACATAACATCTAGTAAAATATTGTGGCAATTTACATCATTCATTACCATTATGGATATCTGTGGACATTTGATACCATTCTATTATGAAATGTGAGGCATTATTGGGAGATAAAGCACTGTGCAATTCTAGTGATCACATATCAATGGGTTTGCTAACTTACCTCAAGGTAAGAACGGTCGTTACCGTCTAGGATATCTGTGGACTTTTGGTATCTATTCTGTTATGAAATGTGAGGCTATATTGGGAAATAAAGGTAGCAATGTACAATTCTGGTGATGCACATTTCAATAGTTTCATCATTAACCTCAAGGAAAGACCATTTTAGACCATGAAATCTATTCAAAGGGGAAGGGCA
Source organism: Suhomyces wounanorum (assembly GCA_030568695.1). Taxonomy (NCBI): domain Eukaryota; kingdom Fungi; phylum Ascomycota; class Pichiomycetes; order Serinales; family Debaryomycetaceae; genus Suhomyces; species Suhomyces wounanorum. Next base: position 153,891 of record JAJMGL010000021.1, read on the forward strand.
ATCAAAGGATGATTACAGATCTTGGATAATAGCTAACATTCCAGAATGACTATTGTAGAAGTAGGTTGGGGGGATCACTTGGTGAGGTAATCCGAGAAATGATAATTTAAATCTAAAAGCCTTGAATGTATGGAATTCATCCTAGTAGCGAGGCCAAGTGATAAGATAAAAAATTGAATTCCTACAAAACCCATACTGCAATGAACAATTCTATCACATTTGAATTGTTTCGTTATTTGCCTCAAGAAAACCCATTTTAGACCATGAAAAAATCTCATAGGTGAAAGGCCATCAAAGGATTTTTACAGATCATGAATAATAGCTATTATCCCAGAATGACTACTGAAGAAGTATGATAGACAAAATAATCGCTTGGTGTAGAATTGATAATTTACATCTAAGAAGACTTGAAAGTATATACTCATTATCGATAGCAAGGATATTTAATGAGATAGAAATTGAATTCCCACACATGAAAAATAACTTCCCAATCAGGAATTTTATTGGAGCTTTCAGTACCTGCGAACCATTAAAACAACCCAATGAATGACTTTTCTGGCCTCGGTAACCTACGTTGCTACTTTCCTTTGCTGTTTAGCTTTGCTGTTTAGCTTTGCTGTTTAGCTTTGCTCTTTTCTTTTGCTGTTTCCCTTTTCTAGTTCCATTCGGCCATAAAAGTCCATGATGGTTCTGAGATTAGATCTTCCAGTATTTTTTCACGGACAAAATGCCTCAGCTGGCTAATGTAATATCTACCGTTATATTTACCCCTTAATCTCCAATTCCCTTGGTTGATCCTGAAAGTTGCCATAAATAGCCATCATCTGGGTCTTGGGAGCCAACCCAGACCACAGGAATCAAGTTTATTTGTAACAGTGCTAAAAATAACACAGAGAAAGATGCATCTGTGCAGTGGAGGCCATACGGCTGATGACATATTGAAAAGGGGCAAAGTCGAGAAACAATCTAGTTCCGACACCGATCATCTTGGCTCCTAAACATGGCAACAACTAAGAGCATGGCGTAATAGGGAATGTTACTATCTTTTACATACCAGTGCAACTACACAAGCGAAAATTAAGCCAACTGCCAAATCTGGTGGACAACCCGCTTTTACGCGTATTCCGTGGCCCAATGTAGAAAAATTGGGGCGAACAAGGGTTAACAATCAAATCCTTGCTGTTATGGAAGCCACACATTGGCAGTTGCGAAACGGTGTAAAGGGAAGTTAACAAACAATATTTTTGTAATCAGCTCATCCCAAATCTGCCAAGAACCTCAGGCTATGGTAATTATAAAATCGGTGAATAGGAGGTCCGAGGGGAGTTGGTGCAAGAGGGTTAGGGGTGGGGGAGATTCCCCACTTTCCAGACCAATGAAATGTGTGAATTGAATAATTATCAAAATTTGCAATATTGGTGAAAATTGAAAATATTCAGTTTTCTCAGTAATCTGCAAAGGTAGTCAATCAAATAGTAAAAAATCCATAGCGAAAGGTGGCAGCTTATAGTGGAGAGGTGGGAGTGATATCTACAACTAAACTAGTTGGCCTGCGATGGATTTATATGTCTAGATAGTGGCAAGATGTGCAGAACGGAGGTGATGGCTGGAGGGGCAGAAGGGGGGAAGGAAATAAAACCATTGCCAGCATTACATTGCAGAATGAGGTCGATGAGGTCCAGATACGTAACCACCCATACAGAAGGACGTAAAATATTCGTAAAGACACTATAACGTGAGCCCTAGTTCACATTATGGGCTTTGGGGTGGCACTAACTTGTCGTTTTTAACTCCAAAGGCAGTACGTTGGTTTAAGTAGTTAAACCTGCAGATAGACGCACTAGAGGTGAACAATAGAGAAGGTTTAAGTGCAAGGATTTGCCTGCGTAGCGTAATGGTTAACGCGTTTGACTTCTAATCAAAAGATTCCGGGTTCGACTCCCGGCGTGGGTTCTTCTTTTTGGACTGCGGGGCAACTAGCCAACAAATAATCCATGTTGTGTTGATTGTTCAGGGGTAGTCGAGACAATCAACAAGAAAATATTACAATTACACACGTGTGGCCACCAAACAAAGCGGCGTTCTGGGATACACCAACCCGGAGACCGGAAGGAAAAGTGGGAACACCGCCAATACTGTAAAAGTTGGATTGGCATGGAATTTTCAGGGCATTGTTTCCCCCGAAATGTGAACCATGGCAAAGCGACCGTCAGAAAGTCAAGTGAATGTGAGCAGGGAATTGTGGCTCAAACGTAACCTTGTGCTAATCCCAGGTCAAGCACGACATTTTCCAGATAACCGGAAAGGGTCTGATTGGAGTGGCAACGGTAGGCGAACCCGATGATAGCATTCCGGAAGAAGAAGGGGACATGCCACATACGGAGAGGTGACAAATGGCATTGTCCGAAAGTACCGGGGTGGTATGGGAAAGGGCACAGAGCATGGGAGACCATTGGGAGCAAAAGAAGGTTTAGCAACGAGGCACAGTCAGATGTTATGGATTGGGCACTATTGTGGAGGAAGGTTGAACATGGTGATATGCCACGGACCCCCGACCGAGGCTTGGTGATGGAGATTTCACCATAGCTCGAGTCCGGCGATAGTCCGACCATGATCAGACGATAAGTGGATGATAGCACATGTGAAATTCCCACTATCTCACCATACCTTGATGGGAGGCAATCATCAACACATGGGGCCTCTGGATGTTGCGGATGGAGCCAGCATCCTCGACTACGATAGCGATGGGCACTGCTACAATGGTTAAGTGAAGTGTTAAGTTAATCAACGTATTATTAATTAAACAATTAGCTGGGTCATTCTATAAGGTTGGGGCCGGTACGGAGACTGGCTCGCCTGACCATCCACGGGTAATCCCGTCCTTATGCTTAGAACAACAAAGCGACACCAGCAGCAGCGGCAGCGGCAGCACCGACGAGGTTGACGTTGGAGACAACGGCAGCGTTGCTGGTGCTGGAACCGTTAGAGTGGTTGGAACCGTTGGAGTGGTTGGAGGTGTTAGCAGCAGAGACGGCGGTGGCAGCAGTTAAAGCAATGGCGACTTGTCTGAATTGCATGTTGAACTTTGGATGATAGATACAAAATCGGGGGGGCGACCCAGTTATATATACAGACTGGCGGGCTCAAGGCGTTCGGGTGAAAATTTTTCTGCACTTCCCAATTGAGAAAATGTTATGATTGCCTCAAAAGAAACGAGGCATGGTGTATTGGCTGCATTGCGTGCATGGGCCTGCATGGGGCGCACTGCCGGCTGTGTGCAGGCGGGCGTGATCGCCGAGGGGCCCGAATTGCTTTTACCGGGTGCAAACTGAAGCCACAACATCCACGACAGAACCACTAGCAATCAACTTGACCAGCGAGGGCCTCAATTGGCTTGATCAGGTCACGGCTGGTGGCAAGGCTGGAGTATTGCAGCATGGGTTTTGGTGCGTTTTCGGTTGCGGTGCACGCAAAGGGCGGTTCTATGGAACCTTCTGGAAACGCACCCAGAACTGGTGGCCCACGGCACTGGCGGGAGCGAACCCACGCGGGACGGTAGTGGAAAGCCCCGTTGGGGATCTTCGCACCAGCGATAGCGGTGGTTTCATGTGTCACCACCGGGGATGGGGCCACCACCGTCTGGGTGTGGGCGAGGGCCTGGGAACACCATGGAGCATGGAAGGTCATGGAAGGTTATGGAAGGCCATGGAAGGTCATGCGGCCATGAGGTCATGAGGGCCATGGCCATGTATGGTGTGGCAACCACAACCACAACCACAACACACCGCACCACTCACAAGGCATTGGTATTTGCTGTGGGCACTGGATTCTGTTGGGGTTGTACCACCACAGCGAGGTGCCTTGGGTTCCGGTGTTTACCGTGGCGGTGGGGCAGCCCGCGGTATTTCTGGATTGGTGGTATTCTGGCGGTACTGCGCACCAAAACTCCCGCTACCACCACCGCTGCAGCCGCTGCCAGAGGAACCCCCACCGCGGTGGGCGGATGTTTGTCCGCGCACGACCCTTCCTCCATTTCACGCAGGGAAGGTTTTCCGGCATGGGGCAGGTGGGGCGTGGGTATGTGAGTTGGACTAGTTAGCTATGGACCTGGGACATGGCCCCTGACCCCATGGCTCAGTTGCTGGCTCAATATCGTGCCCCCAACCATGGATGTTTCAGGTTGGTTGTCCTCCAACTTCATGCACAATTACACCCCCACGTGATCCCCCACTCCCCAGTTGGGACAGTTGCACCTTCATCTGCACATCCAAGTTCCCTATGTTTCATCCTGCATCATCTGGTGCCCCACCAGGCCCTTTGCCTACAATAGCCTTCCGGCTGAGGAGGAGCACAGATATTGGGCGTTGTCATGGTGCATCAATCAAATCAACGGAGTGAAAGTCGCGTTGACCAGCGTGGGTGGGGGGAGGCTTGTTGGTGAGTCTGGGGTCTTCTGTCCGCTTTAGGCGACGTTTGGCCTAGTTGGGCCGGAGCTGGCGAGCCGCACCTGTTTTGGTGCCGCATCGTCTAAGATACTCGTCTCGGATGTTAATGCGTGAAGTCGTCTCGGACTACTGTCATATTATCGTCTATAATCGTCTATGAAAGCCTCTTACTGGCTGAAAAATCAGAGGGGCAGTGTGCGAGTGTGGGGCGCATCGGGTGAGTTACACTGGTTTGACTTAACCGCCTAGGTTGGCGGGGCAATTGAGGGTGCAAGGTTAGACTACCGGTTGTTAGCAGCCTGCGGAGAAGGCGGGATTGATGCCGTATTGGTAGGTGTAGTTTCTGGTGGAGTTATTGTTCCGGTGTTACCCCAAAACGGTACACGACCCAGGCCTTGCGCACCCATGCAGGAATGGGGCACTTCCATGCCGGAATTATGTGCAGACACCATGAACTTGCTGTAACATCGGAACAATTATTTTCTAGTGACTGAGATTGTCGACCGGTAGTCTATGGAGATAGCGGAGGTAGTGCAGCAGGCCACCGAAACTCAGATGATGGTGGCTCCGATGACGGTTGATGGGTCGTGACGTCCAAGGAGCATGCCGACGGATGCCATTTCCGTATCGTTATTGTACATCTATTGCTTATCCCGTCAATTCTCTCCCATCACTTCAAATGTGGGGCTCAGGGTCGTCATTGGTATTGTTGCATTGCTGATAGTCTGGGATGCCTCACGATGTGTACAACAGTGTAATCCCCTGGACCGGGTATTTTGCCTTGATTCATGGCGCAATGGCCATCGCGGGTACCCCTGACCACAATATCGGCTTGCCAGGTTACACCGCGATTGCGTTAGCTGCGTTGATTGTTGATCGAGTTTCTCGTCTATCTCACGGACCACTCGGATACAAATGTCTATTAATGCACTACTAAATGTACTACTAAATGTACTACGAAATTCACCACTAAATTCACTACTAAATGCACTATGAAATTCACTACTAAATTCACTACTAAATTCGTGTAACCCTGAGTGATTTCGGATATTCTTAATCCATGGATATTGAACACCCTGAGAATAATGCGTTATGCGTGTTCTTGAAACAGATAATCTCTCAAACAAGAATTGTACGTCTGAACTTGTCGATGCGATTACGTTGATTGAAGCCCTATGATGCTATTATCTATTATGTACAGGCAGTTACTCGTCTCCATCAACCCTAGAATTTCTATTGTCCGTATACCTTGGACAACTCCATGATTTTTTCCATCTTGATATCATAATTCAGACTCTCCAAGTCCTTCATGGCCTTGTTCATAAATACATCCGGTCTTAAGCCACTACCCCAAGCATTTTCTTTAACGAACTTTGCATGCTCCTCTCGTGGCCCATTGGGGTCGAGCAATAAAGGCATTTCTTTCTGATGGAATTGAGTAAACTGTTTGGTTGAATAGTATTCTTTGAAAAATGTATCGTCCTCCAAAAGGTTGAGTTGATCATCGATATCAAGACGACGAAGCTTGAACTTGTCATACTCGCCTAGTTCTCGACTTCTGACCGTTCCTATCAATTCATCGCTATATGGATTCATCTTGGTAGAATTACGCATGGCAAGCCATTCTTCTGGCTCCACCAAATAATCTACCAACGTAGGACTATGCATCCACATTCTGAGGTGACTATTGAAGTAATGGTCACGATAACTTAATTCACTCATTGATTTGGGGCTGTATTCAGCGTTGAGGGCGACAATAAAATTGGCTGGCACGTATCCAAGTTGATTTTCCACCACCGTCAACACTAATGGCGAAAGTTCTTCATGTGTGTTGAAATGCATGTTGCGGCAATTGTAGGCCTTGTTAAGCACGGTGGAAACATCTGACGTACTGTTCTTGAAGTGTGAAAGACGCTCAGGCAATTGAGAACCTGTAAGTGCCAACCCAGTAATATCAATGTAGAGTCCTGAATCAACATCAATGAACCGGGCATCAATGTTATTGTTACCATTACCTTTGACTCTGTGAGAAATCGAGGATCCAACATCCACAAAGAATCTTCCCACACCATCAAATTTTCCATTTGTACCATATGGGCTTTCAATAATCAAAGATTGATTGAAATCTTTGGCTAAGTTATACAAGTCTTCAATTGGCATTTGAACATCGATATCGGTATCCCAAGGAAAGGAAATGCCATTCCAGTACCATGACAATAATGTACCATGTGCAATCCAGGTATTTAAATTATGGGAACGTGTGAAATGAAGGTAGTTTTTTAGTAAACGATGCAAAGTAGTTAAATGCTGTTCATTACCAATGTTGACACTATCAAAGAATCTCCAATCGTAATGTTCTCCGTGCCAATTATCCTTGATAGTATTGAGGAATTTAGCTTCTGAAAAGAATTTTGGAGGATCATTCTCATGAACAGAATAATTTACTGCGTTCATAAATGCTTCATGCATTGGAGAAAGGTTCTGTTGCTTCAATTCCTGAATTAAAGCTGGAGCATCTACATTAAATGCAGATTCTGGAATATCTATTTTATCTCTGAGAATATTCAGATCAAGTGGAAGTGGTCTTTTCAAGACGAGTCTCTTGTAAGATTCGATTACGTTCAAAGGCTTGGACTTGGGCATATCTTCATAAATTTGTTCGATTATACCATTTCTGAGCAAAGAATTTTCCAAAGTACTATTATGTGGATTATGCACCGGTACATCGTAGGAGGCTCTATCATTGGTCAAGAAGACCAACTTCATTGGGGATGGAGCTGAAGTGTATAGGTATGATTTCCCAAGGAGTTGATGATTAATGGCAAGTTGCTGACCTGAGAACTTGTAAACCTTGAAGCCGAGAGGTGATGCCGGCTCATCTATGCAATATTTGTCTACTTCAAGTAATGTAGAGCCCTTGGTTAATTCTTGCATATGGCTGATGTCAAATAGTTTCTTGCAAGCATTGGGCATTTTGTTTGGGTTAAGGATATATTTATGCAATCTGGAGAGGTCTACCCAGTCAGACCAATGGAACGGCACCATTTCTGGGTCTTGTTGAAGATGCTTGAGATATGCTGCAATGGTGAATCTGGGGTCGAACGGTTGGACTGGTGGTCTGTGGCTTGCACTGTCGGTGTAGTATGAGGGTACTTGAATGTCGAGTGGATATTTTATGTCTTCATGGAGTTCCCACATTTCATTGGACCAGTCATTTTTCATCTTGTCGTGATATATTTTGGACAATCGAGACTCGAAATATGGATTGCCATCGGTTTCAAATATGGGGCCTATTATCACCAGCTGGTACACGGCATTGAACTGAGACTTGATGGTGCGATGGATATGCCGATGGAGATCATTTTGATGGGATGAGAGGAAGATTATGATGCAAATAACCATCAACAACAGTACCAAGACCTTGGATACAAAACGACGGGGAAGATGGCCAGGTATTATCATGATGGCCACAGGTTATGAATATGGATGCGAAAAGGGTGTGATGGTCACAGATGCTAAGGTGGGGTGGAAGAAGGTTAGATCACAAGGGTCTGGGGTAAGCGGGTAGGTTGGGAGATCAATAATAAGAGGAGAAGGCAGAGATTGGCACTCAGCTGGTTTAGAGAGGATTGTTCACTAATGGATTTTGGTGCGATCAGGTCAATTGATGAAATTCGCTAGGATATGGAAACCTTTATCAGGGATTGTTAATGTAATGTGCCGCGAATTTCAGACGGTTGTATTGTATGATGCCGAGATCCGGATTGTGATTCAGGAATTGTGATGAAGGTACAAGTAAGGGACAGAGCAACCAAACAACTGGAAACTAAATATTAGAAGAAGGCCAAAAATGCTAGAATTCTCTACAGATTTCCAACAACTTAGCCACAACACGGAGACGTACTGGAAAACTTGCAGGTACCGTTAATATATAGCCAAGAGCTTGCTCCAAGCGATATCACTAACCCTAGTTATGGCAGGATCTATTCATGATGGGAGCGTTGGTCGGTAGGGGCACTTAACCCACAAATTAATTAAGCAAGCGATAAGTCTGAGGCTTAGGGCATAGACAAGCATGGAACAAAATTTCGGGCCTACGATACGAGGCGGTTACAAAAGATACGCATTCTAGTCATACACAGCCAGATGGGTTCCGGGGCTTGGTGGTGATCGCCCAATGTTGTACCGCGGTGTATTGCCAGTTCTCCACGAATTATGGGGCCAATGTTCACAAGCGGAACATTTCGGCGATTGAGGGGCAGCACTGTATGAAAGACGCACAAATCGGGCATCTCCCCATGGCAATACACCAAATAATCGCAGGCACTATGCATCTCCTGCATGATGGGGATCAATTTGATCTTGGCAAGGCATAAGGTGATATGCGACTTTACCTTATTGGTTATGCAGCTGAAAACTCGTGTGAGAAAGTGAAACATTGACAGTGTCGTCGATGGCCCTATGGGCCAATGAACCACCTTCTCGCAAAAGAATGCATGACTTCTACCACAGTCCTCAAACACACCTACCAACACATGTGTTATTCTGCCAAGGTTGGGTCGGAAAATATCTAGCCACCAGTGCATGGAGATGAGCAATAGCGAGGAAGTATTTTTCACAACAATTTCATCAACTGATTGACCAAACTAGCAGCTCACGTAATCGACCTCCAAATCTACCGTGCGTAGCAACAATCCCTCGGCACCCTGGCCCAAAGAGCCGTGAACGTTGACGCTAGGGTTGGTAGCGTCGGTTTCTTCTGACGCAGGAACTGTGCCATCAAAGGTGAATATGGACGACGACCCTCCATACATCACATCGCCCTCTACTCCCGTCCGATTGCAAGTGGCAACCGTCACACGATGGAAGTTCTTGGGAAGTGAGTAGGGGTGGGCAAGAAACGGAAAGAACCGAAGAATCCAGTAGTTGACGGTGGAAGTACATGGTGCAGTGGGGACAAATGTAACTGAGTTTCCCACCTGGTTACTGACGCTGTCGGTGTTTATTTGGAACGGGTTGGTGCCAAAGAAACGGTCTGCATATCCTTGAGCCCGTTGGAGCTTCTGCAGCTTGGTCCATTCGTGGGCAGTGTCGATGGAGGGAGAATGCGGAGATAACCATGCCATTGGACAGAGAATAAGTCTGGATTGCTGGGTGAAACAGCTGATGGAAAATTCAAACTCGTTGAAAGGTGCTTCAAACTTATATGGATTAAGGTCCATACAGATGCCTAAATTGACTTTGGTGGAGGCCCACTTCTTGCCAGGTGTACTTCCAGTGGAAGTCTTGATGTTGGTTGTGGCTGGTGCAGTGGTTCCAGGGCTGTTACTGGGACTAACTGCTGCATTGGAACGTTTGTGGGTTGCAATTGCAGAACCATCGACACTTTCATGTAGTGTATGTCTAACTTGGGATGTTGCGGTGGAGTTGCCCGAATCGGCATTGGTTCCTGTACCAGTTAGAAGAGAGTCATTGGTTTGTGAGCTCAGTTCCCCACCCCCGACATGATCCCGGTAGTATTCTTTATCCAAAACCATGTTGAATGCAGCGAATCCCTTTTCGGGATTCTCGCTGCATCCCCAATGTTCGTCAGCCTCATAGAGGAATGTCTTGCGGTACTTGTGGAGCACTTGGCCATGAGGGCCCACTACCACCGCCAGGTTGTAGATGGTGGACAGGTCCAATTCCGGGTATCCAATCACGGTGAAGCAGTTTCGCTCCCGAGAGATCTGCTTTGCCAACGCTACTGAGATGCCAGCTTCTGCCTTCTCGAGGTAGGGTTCGATGGCCTTGCGCAGACCAAAATTGTAGCCAGTGATGGCGAGTTCGGGGAGCACCAAGATATCTATGGCGTCCAGGACCTTGGAGAGAATGGTGCGGATACGAGCCACATTGGCTTCGAGTTGATAGAGTTGGGGGTTGAACTGCAAGCACGCGATATTCACCTTCATTGGCCGTTTTATTATTCACTCCCCAACCTTTTTCAATATCCAACAGAGTCGTGCGCCGCACAACATCTTCGGCTCCGCCACTCTCACCTTCAGCAAAAGTCTTGGCATACGTAACCTGGCTTCTGGGTGCAAGTTTGACACATTGGCTGCAAGGTACAACTTCTAACTTCGAGTATCCACTCTGGAACCAGCAAAAACACCCACAAAACTCCCGCTTTTCAGGCCAAAGCACCACCCAAGACTCCAAGGGTGTTCACACATGCCCTTTGGACCCTCCTGTGTAGGAACTCCGCCTGTTTTCCCGCATTGGGCTGCCACACCCGCCGGCCCAGCCCCGTTTTCCATCGGAAACTAGCGTAAACTACAAGACTAAGGTGTATTTACGGGTCCCACGCCCATTCTCTTCCTTATTAGGGACATTAGGATCTAATGGCCCGCATTCCCATTATTAATACCTCAACAGGCTACTGACTTCAGTTGGATAGTGGGGATTTCCTTATCTGGGGCTGTGGTCATACGGTGGCTGCAGTAATACTTGGTGATTCTGTCGTCAGCTGCCAGAAATTAATAGGTCTACCAGTTCCAGTGACCAAAAATCTGCCATCGAACTCTGGTGAAGTCGATGCGTGTAGTTACTCCAGCGATCCCATCCTTGCATACTGTTGTTTTAATTATATAGTACGATCTTATCGTGTGCTCGCTTGCTACTTTTTGTGCTACCCGGGCTCAAGATAACTCCACTTACCTGTGATCAATAAGCCGATGGTTTTGTGGCCAGGGCTAAGGAGCCCTTCTCAGATGTAGGTGTTCTGGGCTTTGTGGAGTTATAAAGACTGCGGTTCCCTTAGATGGAAATAAAAAAGAGAAAGCGAAATCTGGCAAGGTCAAACCAAAATAGCTGTATAGTTCCTGTGATACATTCACTTTTCTTCAAAGGTCCCTATTTCAACAGTTGCTCCGAGAACTCCTGGAACCTTCGCTTTCATTACCGTAATTGTTCCTCTGGCAGAATCACACATTACAGGTTAATTTCAGGTGACTGGTTGCTCCACCCACCCATACTTTCCTTTCGTGTTGGCTACATCCATTGGTTTATAAACTTTTCATCCTTCTTTTCATACCTGGCCCCATGATGACCTCCATGATAAGGAGGTCCCGAGCCGTGAACTTGGCCATGGCCATCTTCATGCTACATGTGGTGATCCTTTCGCTTTGGGCGTACCATCCTCAGTCTCCAATAGGGAAACTCATCAATTCCACCATTTCCGGTATCCGAAACTCCCAGGCATTCCACTCAGAGGCAGACTTCTCGCAGTTCAACGCAAAAGTCTACGAAAAGTTCAACAAGGTATACCGAAATCAGCCCGAGGAGGAAATCACCGATGAAATCAAACGGATGCAATTGTATCTTTTGGATTTATCTAACGATGAAAAATTTAATTCGTTTGTGCTTCCTCCAGAATTATCCGAACAAGGTCATCCACAGAAACCAGAACTTCAACATTTTGACCCCCGGTTTACATTTTCCATGTTGATTCATTACATCTCCCGTCGAATCAACCTGAATATAGTACAAAGAAAAGAAGAGCTTCGCCTTCCATTTTTCCACTGGGCAGATTTTATCGACATGTCTCCTTTAGACGAATACTTCCTCTTGAAAAATAAGATCCAATGTTCTGAATTGGACTTCACAACTTCTAGTGAACTGAGAAATCTGAGACTTGACCTTCAACATCATTCACTGTTTTGTATTCATGATGATGAAATTGATAATAAACTAGCTCAAATTGATTTGGACTTAACAAACAATCCATCATCTGATGCTTTATTTGATTTCCGCTGCAGCCTACAACAAATCAAGAATAATAAGCTTTCAACGGGAGTTCATGTTTTCCACAGAACTGGCCGGTCTTCTAAGGCTATGAGATTAATTGGGGCAAAGTCTTACTTGCATGACTTCATGCCCAACCCACTTTCCATCAATTTCTTACTCCCAAATAATCAAAATCTTCAAATTGGTATCGAGCAGGATATCTCGACCTCCAAGCTAAGAATCAAAGATTCCAGATATTTGAATGACTTTTTGCTTGATTACAGAACTAATCACAAGAGCGAGTTGGATGTGTCTTCGGACATAGTTATAAATATGAAGGATTCATTAGAACTTCTTGCACAGCTGCTTGAAGCCCATCCAGAATTTGCGTCGGAACCTGTAAACTTGACGTATTTCAAACACTTGGAACCAGAGCAATTTGTGGATAAATCCAAGGAGTACTCACGAGAGTTGCAGCAACGTGTTGGGGCAGGTGAGTATCTTTCTGTCATTGAACAGAAGTATTTGAATTCGCTTGAGATGTCATTGCTGACATTGTCACCACCAAAATACTTTGATGAAGCCAAAATTTTACTCAAGGAAGCTAACCACGATTTGGGTGGCCATTATGATTGGAGATTTTTCAATGGTATAATAAACTATACCGATTCTCAGCCTCCATCACTTTTTGGTTTAATCAGATCTTGGCTTAGATTCGCAAATGCCAACGGAATCTCCACATGGATCGCCCATGGATCGTTGTTAGCATGGTACTGGAATGGAATGGCGTTCCCATGGGACAACGATATCGATGTACAAATGCCGGTAGATGAGTTGCACAGAATGGCCAGGTTATTCAATAACTCCATAATTGTGGATTTTGGTGACGATCCAACGTACCAAGAAATCAGGTATGGAAGGTACTATTTGGATATTGGAACATTTATCAGCCATAGAATGAGTGGAAATGGTAACAACAATATTGATGCAAGATTCATCGATATGGATACAGGTTTCTACATCGATATCACAGGACTTGCATTGACTCCAACAAGATCGCCAAGTAGATATGACAGCTTGTTACCGCAGGTGTACGATAGAGGTAGCGACATTCTTGAGAGTGTCCGGAACGATTACTTGAAGGTATACAATTGCAGAAATAACCACTTTGCATTATTCACAGAGATCAGTCCTCTAAAAATGACCATTTCTGAGGGTCAATTGGCATACATTCCCAAGGGATTCGAAGAGCTTTTGATCAACGAGTACGGAGAGAAGGGACTCTCGGCATACTCGTTCAAAGGGTTCGAATATATTCCACAGTTGAGGCAATGGATGAAAATCCGGGATATTAATTCTTTCATCAAAGAGCACCATATCGAGGTGAAGAAGGACGAAAGAGGCAATCCATACCCGGTGGTGTTTTCCGATGACGACTTTGTCCAGCTTTTATTCGAGCAACGCTACAGTTTGTTTGAATACTTATTGAGCAACAACGCCACGGAGTTTCACGAGAACGAGATCATCCTGTTGCTTGAGACCGGCAACGCAATCGACTATTTCTTCGATTCCAAAGGAAAATTGCTGTTCAAATCCTACCCCATACGTCATGATTTGTTCACCTATCTCGCACGTAGAAAAGGCTATGAATATGAGAACAGATTCAGAGAAACAGTGGAAAAAATCGCCAGTGCCAAATCAAAATGGGCCGAATACACCCCTACATCAACCAGCTTGTTAAAAAAAACATCCCTGCCATAATGGCCATCAACTGAAACCCCTGGCATATACATCTACATATTCACTAATAAATATATCAACTAGTGTGAAAAACCGGTTTGAGGTGCAGCCCAAAAGGAGTTGTGGAGAGGCCAATTGGATGGAATTTCCTTCCAAAGTCCCCCATTTCCGCAGATACCAATCGAATGTTCCCCGACTAATCCGCCATGGACTCCAGGCTAGAAATATGGGGTTTGGATGACTACCACTCCACTATAAAGTGGCCTCATCTTATTTGGAAGGTCACATGACCTCTCACCAAGTTGCACAACCAATAAAAATCATTTTTATGAACTGATGTTCAACACTCACTTCAGTAACATCACCATCATGTTCAGAAGAGCTCAACAATTCACCTTCAAGAGATTCAACCACCACGGTTACGGTGTTTCCAAGCACCTCAACGAACAAGCTTTCAGCTCCGCCAAGGTCAACAAGGAAGCCGGTGAAGCGTTCAAGAGTGCCTACGAAAAGAAGGTCCACCACTCCGAAGGTATCACCAACACCTGGAAGAAACTCACCTACATTGTTGCCTTGCCAGCCATCATTTTGACCGCCATTCCAGTTGTCAACATCGAATTGAAGCACGCCAAGCACAGAGAACACTTGAAGCACCTCTCTGATGAAGAATGGCCAACCCAATACGACTACCAAAACTTGAGACAACACAAGTTCTTCTGGGGTGACGGTGACAAGACCTTGTTCTGGAATTCCGATGTCAACAGACACATTGAGTAAGCGCTTGGTTTCGCCTTGAACACCCTGGTTACACATAACTAGAGTACACAGCTTAATGCATGTTTTGAAATAAGTAGTTTGTCCTGTAAACCGGTGTGCCACCACCTGCCAGCGATATGTGGATAATGATGCCGCATTGTCCCAGCTGAGGTCGATGATGGTGTTATGTTGTATTCTGAACATGAATCGTTCCAATTGTTTGAAATAGTCATACAATGATTGGATACATACACTACACACATACCACAACCAACACCCCACGGTTCTGAACAGCATCCAATGGTAAACAGAGTCCATGCTTCAATATTAATATTAACCCCACCCCCCCCCCCCCCCCCCC